>CM034541.1:35774433-36156933 GCA_020002185.1 Paraescarpia echinospica
CTCAGACCAACTAGTTGTACAAACGAAACACTATGCTTTGACCAACACGCTGAACGAATCGAACTATAGACACGAGTTGTACAAAGGAAACACTATGCTTTGACAAACATGCGGCACGAATTGAACTCAGACCAACTACGAATATTGAACTCAGACCAACTACGAATTGAACTCAGACCAACTAGTTGCGCAAACGAAACAGAAACTTAACCGATTACGCTGCACAAATTGAACTCAGACCAACTAGTTGTACAAACGAAACACTATGCTTTGCCCAATACGTGTCACGAATTGAACTCAGACCAACTAGTTGTACAAACGAAACAATATGCTTTGACCAACACGCTGAACGAATCGAACTATAGACACGAGTTGTACAAAGGAAACACTATGCTTTGACCAACATGCGGCACGAATTGAACTCAGACCAACTACGAATTGAACTCAGACCAGCTAGTTGCGCAAACGAAACAGAAACTTAACCGATTACGCTGCACAAATTGAATTCAGACCAACTAGTTGTACAAACGAAACACTATGCTTTGACCAACACGCTGAACGAATCGAACTATAGACACGAGTTGTACAAAGGAAACACTATGCTTTGACCAACATGCGGCACGAATTGAACTCAGACCAACTACGAATATTGAACTCAGACCAACTACGAATTGAACTCAGACCAACTAGTTGCGCAAACGAAACAGAAACTTAACCGATTACGCTGCACAAATTGAACTCAGACCAACTAGTTGTACAAACGAAACACTATGCTTTGCCCAATACGTGTCACGAATTGAACTCAGACCAACTAGTTGTACAAACGAAACACTATGCTTTGACCAACACGCTGAACGAATCGAACTATAGACACGAGTTGTACAAAGGAAACACTATGCTTTGACCAACACGCTGCACAAATTTGTCAATTCGACGTGTTATTGCGTCAAACCCCTCAAAAGTGAGGAGGAGGAGGGCTAGAGATGGACGTGTTATTGCGTCAAATCCTCAAAAATGAGGAGGAGGAGGGCTAGAGATGGACGTGTTATTGCGTCAAACCCTCAAAAGTGAGGAGGAGGGCTAGAGATGACATCCCTCCTCCTCCTCTTTCAGGCAAATAGACAGGTTACTGTGACAACGGACGAGATATCGCACGAGACTACAGATGAGATTTACCAATCTACAGCGCTGAAACGCTAAAAGCGAGGAGGAGGAGGAGGAGGAGGACTAGAGATGGACGGGTTATTGTATGACATCCCTCCTCCTCCTCTTTCAGGCAAATAGACGGGTTATCGCGTGACATCCCTCCTCTTTCAGGCAAATAGACGGATTATCGCGTGACATCCCTCACTCACTCACTCACTCACTCACTCACTCACTCACTCACTCACTCACTCACTCACTCACCCTTCGTGTCTGTTCACTCACTCACTCACTCACTCACTCACTCGCCCTTCGTGTCTGTTCACTCACTCACTCACCCTTCGTGTCTGTTCACTCACTCACTCACTCACTCACTCACTCACTCACTCACTCACTCGCTCGCTCGCTCACTCACTCACTCACTCACTCACTCACTCGCCCTTCGTGTCTGTTCACTCACTCACTCACTCACTCACTCACCATTCGTGTCTGTTCACTCACTCACTCACTCACTCACTCACTCAGTCACTCACTCACTCACTCACTCTCTCACTCTCTCACTAACTCACTCACTCACTCACTCATTCAATCACACAATCTCCCACTCACTCACGCCGTCCCTTCGTCGTTTTGTAACATTTTATCTTTCGAAACTTCGGATGACACATCACAAGAGAGTACCGACGAGACAAGAGACAAGACTATGACCGAGATATGTCACGAGACTACGGATGACACATCACACGAGACTACGGATGACACATCACGAGAGTACCGACGAGACAAGAGACGAGACTATGACCGAGAGATATGTCACGGGAATTACAGATCACACCCACATCACACGAGACTACGGATGACATCACCGAGAGTACCGACGAGACAAAGGGCCGGACTATGACCGAGATATGACACGAGACTACGGATGACACATCACACGAGACTACGGATGACACATCACACGAGAGTACCGACGAGACAAGAGACGAGACTATGACCGAGATATGTCACGAGACTACGGATGACACATCACACGAGACTACGGATGACACATCACACGAGAGTACCGACGAGACAAGAGACGAGACTATGACCGAGATATGTCACGAGACTACGGATAACACATCACACGAGACTACGGATGACACATCACACGAGAGTACTTCAACAGTGAAGATAGTTGGCATAGACATGTGTATCGTTGGCCCGGTTGCTACCAACTGGGATTCCGTTCAACAGTGAAGAGAGTTGGCATAAACAAAAGTTGGGGTTAAGCCCATCCAAAGGAAAGAAGGAAAGAATGAAAATTCCGGCGTAACGTCCCTAGTAGAGACCACCATGACAGTCATGTGACTTCCGGTACGACATCACTTCCGGCGCGTTAACGAGCGACAAGAAACAAACTTGTCGGACAAACGAAACACCAAACACTTATATCAAAGAGTGACAAGAACCAAACTTGTTGGACAAACGAAACACCAAACATTTATATCAATGAGCGACAAGAATCAAACATCACATACCTTCATGTCAAGAGACGGTCATCTATTCGGATTCACATCCAACGAAACGGCCATAGGCCTCGTATGAGGTATCGCTTCTTTTAACGGAAAACATATGTATATGAAACAGCCGTCTTTACAACGTAAAGTTCAACGTTGATTCTTGTCGCTCATTGATCTAAATGTTTGGTGTTTCGTTTGTCCAACAAGTTTGGTTCTTGTCACTCTTTGATATAAGTGTTTGGTGTTTCGTTTGTCCGACAAGTTTGTTTCTTGTCGCTCGTTAACGCGCCGGAAGTGATGTCGTACCGGAAGTCACATGACTGTCATGGTGGTCTCTACTAGGGACGTTACGCCGGAATTTTCATTCTTTCCTTCTTTCCTTTGGATGGGCTTAACCCCAACTTTTGTTTATGCCAACTCTCTTCACTGTTGAACGGAATCCCAGTTGGTAGCAACCGGGCCAACGATACACATGTCTATGCCCAACTATCTTCACTGTTGAAGTACTCTCGTGTGATGTGTCATCCGTAGTCTCGTGTGATGTGTCATCCGTAGTCTCGTGACATATCTCGGTCATAGTCTCGTCTCTTGTCTCGTCGGTACTCTCGTGTGATGTGTCATCCGTAGTCTCGTGTGATGTGTCATCCGTAATCTCGTGACATATCTCGGTCATAGTCTCGTCTCTTGTCTCGACGGTATTCTCGTGTGATATCTCGTCCGTAATCTCGTGTGATGTGTCATCCGTAGTCTCGTGTGATGTGTCATCCGTAGTCTCGTGACATATCTCGGTCATAGTCTCGTCTCTTGTCTCGTCGGTACTCTCGTGTGATGTGTCATCCGTAGTCTCGTGTGATGTGTGATCTGTAATCTCGTGACATATCTCGGTCATAGTCTCGTCTCTTGTCTCGTCGGTACTCTCGTGTGATGTGTCATCCGTAGTCTCGTGTGATGTGTCATCCGTAGTCTCGTGACATATCTCGGTCATAGTCTCGTCTCTTGTCTCGTCGGTACTCTCGTGTGATGTGTCATCCGTAGTCTCGTGTGATGTGTCATCCGTAGTCTCGTGACATATCTCGGTCATAGTCTCGTCTCTTGTCTCGTCGGTACTCTCGTGTGATGTGTCATCCGAAGTTTCGAAAGATAAAATGTTAGAAAACGACGAAGGGACGGCGTGAGTGAGTGGGAGATTGTGTGATTGAATGAGTGAGTGAGTGAGTGAGTGAGTGAGTGAGTGAGTGAAAGAGTGAGTGAGTGAGTGAACAGACACGAATGGTGAGTGAGTGAGTGAGTGAGTGAGTGAACAGACACGAAGGGCGAGTGAGTGAGTGAGTGAGTGAGTGAGTGAGTGAGTGAGTGAGTGAGTGAGTGAGTGAGTGAGTGAGTGAGTGAGTGAGTGAGTGAGTGTGTGAACAGACACGAAGGGTGAGTGAGTGAGTGAGTGAGTGAGTGAGTGAGTGAGCAGACACGAAGGGCGAGTGAGTGAGTGAGTGAGTGAGTGAGTGAGTGAGTGAGTGAGTGAGTGAGTGAGTGAGTGAGTGAGTGAGTGAGTGAGTGAGTGAGTGAGTGAGTGAGTGAGTGAGTGAACAGACACGAAGGGTGAGTGAATGAGTGAGTGAGTGAGTGAGGGATGTCACGCGATAACCCGTCTATTTGCCTAAAAGAGGAGGGATGTCACGCGATAACCCGTCTATTTGCCTGAAAGAGGAGGGATGTCACGCGATAACCCGTCTATTTGGCTGAAAGAGGAGGAGGAGGGATGTCATACAATAACCCGTCCATCTCTAGTCCTCCTCCTCCTCCTCCTCCTCGCTTTTAGCGTTTCAGCGCTGTAGATTGCTCAATCTCATCCGTAGTCTCGTGTGATATCTCGTCCGTTGTCACAGTAACCTGTCTATTTGCCTGAAAGAGGAGGAGGAGGGATGTCATCTCTAGCCCTCTTCCTCATCCTCACTTTTGAGCGTTTGACGCAATAACACGTCCATCTCTAGCCATCCTCCTCCTCCTCCTCACTTTTGAGGGGTTTGACGCAATAACCCGTCCATCTCAAGCCCTCCTCCTCCTCCTCCTCACTTTTGAGGGTTTGACGCAATAACACGTCCATCTCTAGCCCTCCTCCTCCTCCTCCTCCTCCTCACTTTTGAGGGGTTTAACGCAATAACACGTCGAACTGACAAATTTGTGCAGCGTGTTGGTCAAAGCATAGTTTTTCGTTTGCGCAACTAGTTGGTCTGAGTTCAATTCGTAGTTGGTCTGAGTTCAATTCGTGCCGCATGTTGGTCAAAGCATAGTGTTTCCTTTGTACAACTCGTGTCTATAGTTCGATTCGTTCAGCGTGTTGGTCAAAGCATAGTGTTTCGTTTGTACAACTAGTTGGTCTGAGTTCAATTCGTGACACGTGTTGGTCAAAGCATAGCGTTTCGTTTGTACAACTAGTTGGTCTGAGTTCAATTTGTGCAGCGTAATCGGTTAAGTTTCTGTTTCGTTTGCGCAACTAGTTGGTCTGCGTTCAATTCGTAGTTGGTCTGAGTTCAATATTCGTAGTTGGTCTGAGTTCAATTCGGGCCGCATGTTGGTCAAAGCATAGTGTTTCCTTTGTACAACTCGTGTCTATAGTTCGATTCGTTCAGCGTGTTGGTCAAAGCAGTGTTTCGTTTGTACAACTAGTTGGTCTGAGTTCAATTCGTGACATGTGTTGGGCAAAGCATAGTGTTTCGTTTGTACAACTAGTTGGTCTGAGTTCAATTCTACAGTTCTAACATTCGCGGAAGTGTGTCGACGATGGAGTAGTCACACACACACACACACACACACACACACACACACACACACACACACACACACCACCACCACCACCACCACCACCACACACACACATACACACACCACAACCATCACCACCACACACACACACATACACACACCACCACCACCACCACCACCACACACACACATACACACACACCACCACCACCACCACCACACACACACATACACATACACATACACACCACCACCACCACCACCACCACCACCACCACCACCACCACCACACACATAAGTAAAGACACAAGATGAGGTTTGCACAGTTTATTACAACACAAACGTATTTACATGTCACGCTCCATAACTGCAAGAACCAGAGATTAGACATTGATACAGAGTCTTGCAACCAAGTATTGATATTACACAAATGTTCGACTGTCACGTCGGATAGCTTCACACCTGCGTCTAACAAAACACTCAAACAATCTTTCACCATCTAGTTGGTCTGAGTTCATGTGCGTGTTGTGTGTTTCGTACCACGTGTATGTATCTATGTATGTATCTATGTATGAATCTATGAGTTCGTTTTCGGTTACCCATGCCAGGTTAGTTGTTTTACGACAGAAGCAAGTTTGGAAGGTTTTACCGAAGAAGCACGAATTTAAATACTATAGTACAAAAAAAGATATAAAAAAAACGTTCTAATGGACATTTGTACACTTGACCCTTAATACGGTAAACTGTATAAATACTGGTACATCTTATCTGGGAGGTTATTATGTGCCTGTACTGTTCTAACATGACGCTTCACTTTCCTCGAACAATGTAGATAGCGAGCACTGTGCCGTCTTGCATTGGTATAGGATCTTTGGTGTCAAGGCCGCCGAGTCGACATTGCGCATCGCACATAGCGTGTTTATTTAATAATGGTATTGAACGAAATTATGCACATACGTGCATAGGTACATACGTATAGGTTAAGAATGATAGTGTCATAAAAGGTTGCTATCTAGGTACAGATGAGACATATATGTAGATGAGACTTGAACAAGGAATATCAGTTCAAAACAGTTTGGGACCAGTTTGGAATCAGTTTGTATGCAGGCTATCAACTGCTATAATAAGTTTGGTAAGTACAAATCTCGTATGACAAATACTGTTACATAACAAACAGTTTGACCAAAATATTACACAGGTAGCTGGTAGTTTGAATGTTTTAGCAGATAAGTTCGTATAATTCCCTATGTCTATGACTTAACACGGGACAAATACACGGATGTTTTTTCAACACAGAGCCTTTGTTTATACCGGATTGTTTATAGCCGGTATTCGATATAGTTCAAAATTACGGTGCGTAGCAAATTATAGTTTAATGACGTTACTGCATCATGACGTCACATGAAGGGATTACATTACATACGCGCAAGTTCAATACAAGGTCTAACCAAAGCACTACCTGTTTGATAAAATCAACCTCGCGTACAAAATTACTGCGCATAGCAGTTTGATGACGTCATACAGGGTGTGCGTGCTCGCAACAAACAAACATGTCCAGACACGTCTCGAGTACGGGTTTTGTAACAGACATCAAAGGTCTAATTCCAAAATGGTCGCTCTGTTCGAAAAAACGAGGCTATAGGTTCTGATGTAACATAGTCCTATATGTAGTCTACATTTCGTATACCTTACTTCAGACACAACGATCTCCGTTGAATTTATAACCCCTTTGTTACACATTACGCCTTATTATAACACCACATTTTCGACATGCCATAGTCAACCAAATAAGGGTTCAATCCCTTGGCGAAGCCTCAGCCTCCGAATCAACCAATCGTGTGTGCCATATTCAAATCCTGTTCGGTATATTTTATTCAAAAAGTGGTTCGTATACGTTTACGATAAAATTCCCTATGCTTTAACATGGGATAAAAATTCCCTATGCTTTAACATGGGGAAAATTCGAAAAGTGGTCGGATACCATATTCAAATCCTGTTCGGTATATTTTATTCAAAAAGTGGTTCGTATACGTTTACGATAAAATTCCCTATGCTTTAACATGGGATAAAAATTCCCTATGCTTTAACATGGAGAAAATTCGAAAAGTGGTCGGATACCATATTCAAATCCTGTTCGGTATATTTTATTCAAAAAGTGGTTCGTATACGTTTACGATAAAATTCCCTATGCTTTAACATGGGATAAAAATTCCCTATGCTTTAACATGGAGAAAATTCGAAAAGTGGTCGGATACCTTTGCGATAAAATGGCCTATGCTTTAACATGGGGTAAAAATTCCCTATGCTTTAACATGGGATAAAAATGGCCTATGCTTTAACATGGAATAAAAATTCCCTATGGTTTAACATGGAATAAAAATTCCCTATGGTTTAACATGGGATAAAAACCCAAAAAGTGGTCAGATACCTTTGCGATAAAATTCCCTATGCTTTAACATGGGATAAAAATCCCCTATGCTTTAACCCGACCGTCAACTATGAGGAGATCCATCGTTGTCGTTTACAAGTTTTTGTGAAATCCCTATCTCTCCCATGTTAAAAAACCCTATCTTTAACCCGGCCGTCGACATGGAAGGGGAATCCGTTCAGCCAAATCTCGAAAACCATTTTCGGAAAAATCCCTATGCTTTTAACCCGGCCGAATCTCGAAAACCATTTTCGACATCTCGAAAACCATTTTCGGCGGAACCCTTGTGCAAATTTGTAAACGAGAGGCTGTCGTTTACAAGTTTTGGTGGAATCCCTATCTTTCCCATGTTAAAAATCCCTATCTTTAACCCGGCCGTTGTTATTGAAGGGGACTCTCTATCTATTAACATGGTTTCCAACGGAAAAAACGGATGCGTACGCGCTAAAGGACCTCTATTACTGCTTACGCGCATCCAAGGACTGATGCTGCAAAATTAACGACAAATTACAAAAGAACGCCATGTCTGATGCTAATCCACATGTTGGTTCTACATCAGCATGTGACAAACAAGGGATAAAATTAATGACAAAAGATGAATTTATAACCACACTTAAGATCGTGAAACTTTAAAACTTGACCAACGACGTTGTATCGTTTCGTTGTTATATATATAACGTAACTTCGGACGCGTGTTTTATAAAGACGAACGGTTTATTTCAACATCTCCATGCAGACCCGCTACTCGAGGCTCAGTCAAGGACTCCTGACATTACGTAATGTTGTCCTCTGTCTATTCGATGCCAAGTTTGTGGGAACATAGAAATACAGTAGCGCTACCTAGCGATTATACTAAATTTAAATGACATCTCGCCACATCTCCTTTCTCAACAATGTACGCATGTACTAGACATTAAGTAAGTGTCCTTGAAGTATACTGTGAATACTTGCTATACTTGCTACAGTCCGTAAAGTGTGATAAACGGTAACAAATGTATAACACCTACAGTTCGTAGTCTACATGCCACTTGGGGTTAACTCTATCTCGAGTAGATCTTCGTAGCATCGGTATAGGTGGAGTGGGTTGGTTTGGTGTCCCTGGGCCGTCTCGGATGGGACGTCGTGGTGCCGGCACGGGTCGTGGCAGCGTGCTGTATGACTCCGGACCGCAGTGCACGTCAGCTGGTTCGGTCGTCTGGTTTCGCTGAAGTGGCTCGTCCTGATGCGTCGTCTCGATGTCATCAATAGCCGTGTCCATGTTTGGCAGTTCAGCTGTCGACCGCAGTTGACGACGGTTGCGACCGTAGCGCGCGCCGTTCACCTCAACCTCGTAGGATCTGTGTCCCAACACACGGCGACAAAGCCCCAGTGACCAGCGTCGAACACCTGGTAACCTCATTCGGATGTTGCCACCAGCGTGTAGCTCCGTGAGCTTCTTCGTGCCTCGGTTGTAGTGTTTTGTCTGAGCTTCCTTCTGTGAGGCCAGCTTCTCTTCTGTTGAAGGTGGTATCGCTGGCCGTAATAACTCCTCAGTTGTCGGCAGGAGGGTCATTGTACGCCTTCCCATCAGCCGTTGTACCGGTGATGTTCCGATATACTCACTCGGGGTGTTCCTCCAGTCTAGCAGCGCTAGCAGTGGGTCTTTGTGGTCTTCTCGTGCTTTCTTGAAGAGTGCTTTACACGTCTTCACCGCGTTTTCCGCTTTGCCGTTCGATTGTGGAAACCTCGGGCTAGAAGTGATGTGCTTGATCTTCCATAGTTTCACAAATTCCTTGAAGTCTTCACTTGCGAATTCCGGTCCGTTGTCTGTCATCAAAACAGAAGGTATTCCTTGTCGAGCGAATTGCACTTTTAACTGGTTTATTACAGACCGTGACGTTTTCTTGTGTAACTCCGCTACCTCGAAGTAGTTGGACCAGTAATCGACTATGATGATGAACGACTGTCCGTTGAACTCGAACAGATCTCCTCCTAACTTCTCCCACGGACGAGATGGCAGTTCGTGTGGGTGTAGGGGCTCACGACACTGCTGTGGCGTGAATGTCGGACAAGTGCTGCATCTGGACACGTAGTCTCTGACGTCAGCACTCATCCCCGGCCAGAACAGCACTTCTCTGGCTCGTCGAACGCATCCTCCCATTCAAATGTGGCTGCTGTGTATCTGCTGCAGCATATCCTTTCTCAGTGACCTCGGTACGACCTGCTGCTCGCCTCGAAACACTAGTCCTTCGGCTTCAACCAAGCTGCTGCGCTCGTCATAATATGGCGATACTGCTTGCGGACATTCTCTTCTCGCAGGCCATCCCTGTCGTATGATCTTGATCAGCGCCTGAGTTTCTTCGTCTGCGGCCACTTTCTCCCTGAACTCGTCTCGTTTCGTCTTGGTTACCGAGATGTTCTCGTGGCTTACTGATTCTAGTGCGCGAATCTCACAGTTCTCATGCTGGCCGCCCTCTGTTGTGTCTCTGTAGGCTGAGCGTGTCGCCGATATACATTAGTTGACCTCGCTTGTACTGTACATCTAGGTTGTACTCCTGTAGAGCGAAACACATGCGCTGTAGCCTCTTCGGTGACTTGTGAATCTCTTTCTTGAATACTGTCTTCAGCGGTTCGTGATCTGTTTCAATGGTGACCACGTCTCGCCCATAGATGTACTGATCGAACTTGTCACACGACCACACGATTGCTAATAGTTCTTTCTCTATTTGTGCGTAACGTGTCTCTGTGTCGGTCAGAGCCCGCGAAGCATACGAGACTGGCTGTCCGTTCTGCATTAACACGGCTCCCAGACCACGTTCGCTCGAATCACACTGGATCGTGACCAGTTGCCTGACGTCATAGTAGCGCAATACTGGTGCTTTGGTGACAAGCTGCTTAATGGCATCAATCGCTGATGTGTGCGAGTTTGTCCAGTTGAACTCTGCGTCTTTGTCATCAAGTCTCCTCAGAGGTTCAGTCATCTCCGAGTGTCGTGGCAGGTACTTAGACAAATAGTTCACCATGCCTAGAAATCTCTTCAGAGCGGTCACATCGCCTGGCTCCGGCATCTCTCTGATTGCCGATATCTTCTTTGGATCGGGTTTCAGGCCGTCCGGCGTCAGTATGTGACCCATGAAGGGGACGCTTGCTTGTCCTCGATTCACTTTGCTGCGGTTCAGCTTCAGCTTCCATGCTCGCCACTTCTCGAAGAATGCGCGCTCATTGTCTTCTAGACTCTGATTTACCTCTTGCTCCGTCTTGCCGAATCCCGCTATTAGAAAATCGTCTGCGATGACCTCTATTCCGTCAAGGTCTTCAACGAATTCGTGCATCGTTCTCTGCCAGACTTCCGGCGCTGAGCTTATTCCGAAAGGCATGCATGTCCAACGAAACCTTTCGAAGGGCGAGTTGAAAGTCGTTTTGAAGCTCGACTCCTCGTCCAGACGCTTCTGCCAGAATCCCTCCTTGGCATCGAATACGCTGAACTTCTTTGCATCAGTCAGACGTGTCGCGATCTCCTCGATCGTCGGCATCTGGTAGTGCTCGCGACAGATCGCTCGGTTTAAGTCTCTTGGGTCGATACAGATCCTCAACTTATCGGGCTTGACGACAACAAGCATGCTCGACACCCAAGCTGTATGCTCGGTGACTGGCTTGATGATTTCTCGCTGCACCATCTCATCAAGTTTCTCCTTGATTCTCGCTCTCAACGACACTGGCACACGTCGAGGTGGGTGTATCACGGGTGCAACACTCTCGTCTGTGACAATGTGGTATTCGCCAGGCAGCTCGCACAGACCTTCAAAGACATCTTTAAACTCTGTGAGTAGATCGTTTTTTTCTTTCACTGCTGCTCGCACCGCTTTCCTCAGCGATGATCGTGGGGCTGGATGTGGACTCTCACTGTAGCCTGACGACACGCTCGTTCCTGACGTGTCGCTCACTGCGTGCACGTTTCTGTCGCTGTCGTTGATCGTCACGAAACCCATCTCTGTGCAGGTCTTCAATGACAACAGTGGCATAAAGTCATCGTTCGTGATGTTGAAGGTCAAATTGCTTTGTCTGCCTTGTCGCCATACCGGAAGTGTCACCCAACCAAGTATCTAGAACTTTTCTCCAGTGTACGTCCTGATGTACTTGTGGGTACAGTGTTGCAGCTTCTTCATTTGGCGGTCCCTTGTCGCTCTGCAGTACGTCTCTCGTGGAAGCACGTTGCATTCTGCTCCAGTGTCCATTTGGAACAGAACCCGGCTACTTGGTCTCCGAGATCCAACTTCCACTGTGATGACTGCCTTCGACGCTCTGTCTCCAACAAGACCGACGTAGAAGATTTCCTTGGTCGTGCGGACGGTTGACGCCGTCGCCCTGCACTTGAGCTGGAAATGGTTCTTCTTTCCGCACTTACGGCACGTTTGGCCGTATGCGGGGCACTCTCTTTTAGCATGCGACGTCCACAATACTTGCAGTCTGGTTGATGCTGCTCCGTTGGTGCTCTTGGCTTCGGTGTGGTGAACCTTTGCTGTGTGCGGTTGTGTGGTGTGCTGGCTGCTTGTCGCGTCTGCCGTTTCCTGACGAAGCTGACATCCTGCGTGGCACCGTGCATAACCTGCAGCTGAGCACTCGTTTGCTCGGCTGCCTTGCAGATGTCGATGGCTTTCTCCAGGGTAAGGTCATTCATGCGCAACAGCCGCTCACGCATCTTGTCGTCACGCAAACCCAACACAAGCCGATCGCGGATGATCTCGTCTGGTGTGATGTCTTCATGTGCACAGTTCTTCGCGATGGTTCGTAGATCCGTGACGTAAGCTGATATCGTTTCGTCGACCGCCTGGTTCCGGTTGTTAAACCGATACCGTTCGTAGATCACTTGTGTGCGTGGCTCACAATATCTATCAAACTGCGCTAGCACATCGGTTACACACTGTTCATTTTGACTGTCCACCCAAGTGAATGTGTCATACACTTTCGCCGCATCCTCTCCTATCACAGACAGAAGTGAGGCGACGCGAATTAAGCCTTCTTGCTTATATATGCCAGTAGCTATTTCATAGCGCTGCCATATTTTACGCCATTGCTTCCAGTTTGTGGCCAGAGTATTGTCCATAATCAATGGTCGCGGGGGTGGTATGTTTGCGGGGGGTATCAACGGCTGTGTTTGACTCGGCCATGCTGTACAATCTGTGTGGTAATAGAATCAAAAGGTCACGTACCTTTGGTTGTCGCACGAGTCACAACAACGCTCGACAAGCCTACCGCGATGTCTGCATTGCACTGTCAGTCGGCGTGATTTCACAGTCACGGCGAAAATGTTCAAAGTTCACTTTTGCAAGCTGCGTGCTTCAATGCAAAGTTCGTCAATAACACATGCTGATCCTGGTTCGTTAACCGACGATATGACGGGACATCTGACACCATGTATCGTTTCGTTATTATATATATAACGTAACTTCGGACGCGTGTTTTATAAAGACGAACGGTTTATTTGAACATCTTCATGCAGACCCGCTACACGAGGCTCGGTCAAGGACTCCTGACATTACGTAATGTTGTCCTCTGTCTATTCGATGCCAAGTTAGTGGGAACATAGACGTGGCATATGAAATCTACACTCAAGTGAGGCGAAATAAATGCAAGAGTAACATTAATTGGCGGGATGTCACATTTGCAGTTGCTTTGGTTTGCGGAACTGATCCACGTTCTCTCTCTCTCTAAAGCGTCCGTCGAGAGTATGGAGAGTGAAAGCAAAACGTGGTAAAATCGCAAAGAGGGGTAGCATAATGAATTGAAGGCAAGGCACTGCAATTTGCCACCCAAGCGAACTAGGCGACATATTCGTATTGATCGAGACGTAAACGGTGAAACAGCCAAGGAACCGAAGTTATCAACAGTTGACGAGTCTGCATGTGTAAAGAAAATGAGGTTGTATAATCTGGTAAGAGAAAACAAACGTCTCAATAACCGGCTGAATGTCATAAAACAAGAAAATAGGCATCTTGCTGACAGTCTGTCTGTTTCAAAACAAGAAAACAAGGATCTTGTCGACAGTCTGTATGTTGCAAAACAGACTATTGTGGATAGTGTGGATGCCTTTCGAGAATCCCGTGGACATTATTTTTGTTGTAGAACAAGAAAAGAGCATTACTGACAAAAAACATTGCCCATTGAGTGTTTAAAACATGAATACATTGACAACATGAGCAGTCTCTGTGTTGTAGACCAAGAACATGTAAGTTTTATGGACACAACCGAAAGCGTTGGTGCAGTTGGAAGTGTTTGGTGAACCTCATGAGCGGGTGCAGTTGGAAGTGTTTGGTGAACCTCATGAGCGGTTGCAGTTGGAAGTGTTTGGTGAACCTCATGAGCGGGTGCAGTTGGTGGTCCAAATCTGTTAGGGTTTGTAGAGCGTGAAAGTATAATGGCATTTGAAACTCAAAGGTTGGCAGGTATACGCGATGGTAAGGTATGCACGTACCCACGTGGACGCACACGCGTGCACTGGTATAGCCAATGCAAGCTCTGCCATAATAATACGAGAGTAAGTTTTCTAACCATTTTTACATTCAGTCGATGAAACATATTATGCATACTAGTAAAAATACCCATCATTCGGATGGCTCTACACCCGACATAATTGTAAGTATATAGTTGCGTCGGTCAATCCCCGCTAAAAGTCGCTGTATTACCGTTTTGCTTGAAATCTCGCAGCAGAGGCGGCACTTGCCTGGGTTTACGTAAGTTTGTATACGTAACAAAAAATATGGAGTTTTGTTGAAAAAACTCAAAAGTCATGTCAATAATATACGGAACATTCTGTGATTAAGTAGATATATATTTCTGTTGAAACGATTTTTCATATTGCTTATGGCGAAATTTAATAGTGCCAGTAAATTATCTAAATATATTGGTCTAGTTTGCTTCTACCGAGCGTAAATCGAATATGCCATATTCACAAATACATAAAGATACGTTTTGCTTACGGATTTAACATTTTAAATCAGTACCAGTTATTTAATCAATTCAGAAAAAGGAGAATATTTCGCAGCACACGAATCTTACCAATTTTGTTCTGCAAGAGAAATGACGGAGCTGGTTGATAACAATGTGAGAATCAGTAAAATATCAAAAGGCAGCATAAACTGGTAGGTACAAAAACCGTTCTTGTGTATACACAAACGTAAAAAGACTGTTTCGCGCTGTTTTCGTGCGTCTACGTTACGACGTAAAAGGTCACCGCACGCGAATCTCGATTGTCTGCTTGCCATACGAGTTACGACGTGTTACGCAGTCAACAAATGAAATTTACCCATAAATACTAGTAACTCTTGAAATAATAATATATAAAGTGTTTTGACAAAAAGAATAGGTCTGACATCCAACCCCGGCCCTGCCTGGGGTCGTAGATTAATCCTTGAGTCTGAAAGTTTGGCGGTAGATATTCAAGCCGTCTAACTCTAAGAGAAAAACGTTAACTTACCCGTGTACAGACATGTATACGTTTCATCGGAAGTACCTATGGGAACCCACATTTGTGTGATAGTTTCACCATTATAATTTATATTCCCCTTAGCGTAGCAAATATTGCTCGTACCAACGTGTCGAGTTTATAATTATATTGTCCAACAATTACGTCGACTACATCGATCATTCGTGACGTTGCTCTATTTTAAATGGTGGTCTTTTACCAGGTGCGTTACCGTTAATTAAGTTCATTAGTTTAATAGTATCTATACCTAAAATTATATCTCGTGAATTTGTATTGCTGAAAGGATGGGGTTTTATTCAACGCGAATATTTGTATTTTGAATTATGAATGTATCAAAGAAGGTTTTTTATGTGCCAAGCAGTATTAGCAAGGAGCCTCTATTTGGACAGGAGGCATCACTGATCGAGAAAATGGCAGTCTACACTGAAGGTTTTTGTCCGCCATTCGGGAGGCATGAGCATGCGCCTGCGGAACCGCTGCGTGCGATGTTAGCGTATTTGTTCAGGGACATCATTTCATCAGAATAATCACCAAGCTGTGATGCGTCATATAAAATAAAAAAAACATTAAAGTAATCCTTGAAGTGTTTTACCTATCACAATTCAAAATAATGAAATTTGCAAACAAATCACGTAGAAATGTTGCAATTATTTATTGAGCCAACTAAATTTCGTCGTGTTTCATTAGAATAATCGTCAGGCTGTACCACTTGTTATATAATTAAACTATTTAGGTAATCGTTGAAAATGTTGGGCAATGGTAATGCAAAGAACTGCATTTTTTGCACGCGTATGGTCTGGCTTGGCGCAACTCCAGAATGGCGGACGAACTGCTTACGTACTTTCCTCGAACAATGTAGATAGCGCGCGCTGCACCGTCTTGTATTGATATACGGTCTTTGGTAGTAGCTTCCTGCCTAGCCCTAGGCTACACTACAGTACAGGTCTTTCGTGGGGTATGTGTGGCGAGATGTCATTTAAATTTAGTATAATCGCTAGGTAGCGCTACTGTATTTCTATGTTCCCACTAACTTGGCATAGAATAGACAGAGGACAACATTACGTAATGTCAGGAGTCCTTAACCGAGCCTCGTGTTGCGGTCTGCATGGAGATGTTCAAATAAACCATTCGTCTTTATAAAACACGCGTCCGAAGCTACGTTATATATATAACAACGAAACGATATATGGTGTCAGATGTCCCGTCATATCGTCGGTTAACGAACCAGGATCAGCATGTGTTATTGACGAACTTTGCATTGAAGCACGCAGCTTGCAAAAGTGAACTTTGAACATTTTCGCCGTGACTGTGAAATCACGCCGACTGACAGTGCAATGCAGACATCGCGGTAGGCTTGTCGAGCGTTGTTGTGACTCGTGCGACAACCAAAGGTACGTGACCTTTTGATTCTACTACAACACAGACTGTACAGCATGGCCGAGTCAAACGCAGCCGGCACTACCGGGTGTGGGGCAAGTGCAACGGTGATGTTGATACCCCCCGCAAACATACCACCCCCGCGACCATTGATTATGGACAATAATCTGGCCACAAACTGGAAGCAATGGCGTAAAATATGGCAGCGCTATGAAATAGCTACTGGCATATATAAGCAAGAAGGCTTAATTCGCGTCGCCACACTTCTGTCTGTGATAGGAGAGGATGCGGCGAAAGTGTATGACACATTCACTTGGGTGGACAGTCAAAATGAACAGTGTGTAACCGATGTGCTAGCGCAGTTTGGTAGATATTGTGAGCCACGCACACAAGTGATCTACGAACGGTATCGGTTTAACAACCGGAACCAGGCAGTCGACGAAACGATATCAGCTTACGTCACGGATCTACGAACCATCGCGAAGAACTGTGCACATGAAGACATCACACCAGACGAGATCATTCGCGATCGGCTTGTGTTGGGTTTGCGTGACGACAAGATGCGTGAGCGGCTGTTGCGCATGAATGACCTTACCTTGGAGAAAGCCATCGACATCTGCAAGGCAGCCGAGCAAACGAGTACTCAGCTGCAGGTTATGCACGGTGCCACGCAGGATGTCAGCTTCGTCAGGAAACGGCAGACGCGAGAAGCAGCCGGCACACCACACAACCGCACACAGCAAAGGTTCACCACACCGAAGCCAAGAGCACCAACGGAGCAGCATCAACCAGACTGCAAGTACTGTGGACGTCGCCATGCTAAAAGAGAGTGCCCCGCATACGGCCAAACGTGCCGTAAGTGCGGAAAGAAGAACCATTTCCAGCTCAAGTGCAGGGCGACGGCGTCAACCGTCCGCACGACCAAGGAAATCTTCTACGTCGGTCTTTTTGGAGACAGAGCGTCGAAGGCAGTCATCACAGTGGAAGTTGGATATCGCAGACCAAGTAGCCGGGTTCTGTTCCAAATGGACACTGGAGCAGAATGCAACGTGCTTCGACGAGAGACGTACTGCAGAGCGACAAGGGACCACCAAATGAAGAAGCTGCAACACTGTACCCACAAGTACATCAGGACGTACACTGGAGAAAAGTACCAGATACTGGGTTGGGTGACACTTCCGGTATGGCGACAAGGCAAACAAAGCAATTTGACCTTCAACATCACGAACGATGACTTTATGCCACTGTTGTCATTGAAGACCTGCACAGAGATGGGTTTCGTGATGATCAACGACAGCGACAGAAACGTGCACGCAGTGAGCAACACGTCAGGAACGAGCGTGTCGTCAGGCTACAGTGACAGTCCACATCCAGCCCCACGATCATCGCTGAGGAAAGCGGTGCGAGCAGCAGTGAAAGAAAAATCGATCTACTCACAGAGTTTAAAGATGTCTTTGAAGGTCTGGGCGAGCTGCCTGGCGAATACCACATTGTCACAGACGAGAGTGTTGCACCCGTGATACACCCACCTCGTCGTGTGCCAGTGCCGTTGAGAGCGAGAATCAAGGAGAAACTTGATGAGATGGTGCAGCGAGGAATCATCAAGCCAGTCACCGAGCCTACAGCTTGGGTGTCGAGCATGCTTGTTGTCGTCAAGTTGAGGATCTGTATCGACCCAAGAGACTTAAACCGAGCGATCTGTCGCGAGCACTACCAGATGCCGACGATCGAGGAGATCGCGACACGTCTGACTGATGCAAAGAAGTTCAGCGTATTCGATGCCAAGGAGGGATTCTGGCAGAAGCGTCTGGACGAGGAGTCGAGCTTCAAAACGACTTTCAACTCGCCCTTCGGAAGGTTTCGTTGGATACGCATGCCTTTCGGAATAAGCTCAGTGCCGGAAGTCTGGCAGAGAACGATGCACGAATTCGTTGAAGACCTTGACGGAATAGAGGTCATCGCAGACGATTTTCTAATAGCGGGATTCGGCAAGACGGAGCAAGAGGTAAATCAGAGTCTAGAAAACAATGAGCGCACATTCTTCGAGAAGTGCCGAGCATGGAAGCTGAAGCTGAACCGCAGCAAAGTGAAGCGAGGACAAGCAAGCGTCCCCTTCATGGGTCACATATTGACGCCGGACGGCCTGAAACCCGATCCAAAGAAGATATCGGCAATCAGAGAGATGCCGGAGCCAGTCGATGTGACCGCTCTGAAGAGATTTCTAGGCATGGTGAACTACTTGTCTAAGTACCTGCCACGACTCTCGGAGATGACTGAACCTCTGAGGAGACTTGATGACAAAAACGCAGAGTTCAACTGGACAAACTCGCACACATCAGCGATTGATGCCATTAAGCAGCTTGTCACCAAAGCACCAGTATTGCGCTACTATGACGTCAGGCAACTGGTCACGATCCAGTGTGATTCGAGCGAACGTGGTCTGGGAGCCGTGTTAATGCAGAACGGACAGCCAGTCTCGTATGCTTCGCGGGCTCTGACCGACACAGAGACACGTTACGCACAAATAGAGAAAGAACTATTAGCAATCGTGTGGTCGTGTGACAAGTTCGATCAGTACATCTATGGGCGAGACGTGGTCACCATTGAAACAGATCACGAACCGCTGAAGACAGTATTCAAGAAAGAGATTCACAAGTCACCGAAGAGGCTACAGCGCATGTGTCTCGCTCTACAGAAGTACAACCTAGATGTACAGTACAAGCGAGGTCCACTAATGTATATCGCCGACACGCTCAGCCGCGCCTACAGAGACACAACAGAGGGCGGCCAGCATGAGAACTGTGAGATTCGCGCACTAGAATCAGTGAGCCACGAGAACATCTCGGTAACCAAGACGAAACGAGACGAGTTCAGGGAGAAAGTGGCCGCAGACGAAGAAACTCAGGCGCTGATCAAGATCATACGACAGGGATGGCCTGCGAGAAGAGAATGTCCGCAAGCAGCATCGCCATATTATGACGAGCGCAGCAGCCTGGTTGAAGCCGAAGGACTAGTGTTTCGAGGCGAGAAGCTGGTCGTTCCGAGGTCACTGAGAAAGGATATGCTGCAGCAGATACACAGCAGCCACATTGGAATGGGAGGATGCGTTCGACGAGCCAGAGAAGTGCTGTACTGGCCGGGGATGAGTGCTGACGTCAGAGACTACGTGTCCAGATGCAGCACTTGTCAGACATTCACGCCACAGCAGTGTCGTGAGCCCCTACACCCACACGAACTGCCATCTCGTCCTTGGGAGAAGTTAGGAGGAGATCTGTTCGAGTTCAACGGACAGTCGTTCATCATCATAGTCGATTACTGGTCCAACTACTTCGAGGTAGCGGAGTTACACAAGAAAACGTCACGGTCTGTAATAAACCAGTTAAAAGTGCAATTCGCTCGACATGGAATACCATCTGTTTTGATGACAGACAACGGACCGGAATTCGCAAGTGAAGACTTCAAGGAATTTGTGAAACTATGGAAGATCAAGCACATCACTTCTAGCCCGAGGTTTCCACAATCGAACGGCAAAGCGGAAAACGCGGTGAAGACGTGTAAAGCACTCTTCAAGAAAGCACGAGAAGACCACAAAGACCCACTGCTAGCGCTGCTAGACTGGAGGAACATCGCCGGTACAACGGCTGATGGGAAGGCGTACAAGGACCCTCCTGCCGACAACTGAGGAGCTATTACGCCCAGCGATACCACCTTCAACAGAAGAGAAGCTGGCCTCACAGAAGGAAGCTCAGACAAAACACTACAACCGAGGCACGAAGAAGCTCACGGAGCTACACGCTGGTGACAACATCCGAATGAGGTTACCAGGTGATCGACGCTGGTCACTGGGGCTTTGTCGCCGTGTGTTGGGACACAGATCCTACGAGGTTGAGGTGAACGGCGCACGCTACCGTCGCAACCGTCGTCAACTGCGGTCGACAGCTGAACTGCCAAACATGGACACGGCTATTGATGACATCGAGTCGACGCATCAGGACGAGCCACTTCAGCGAAACCAGACGACCGAACCAGCTGACGTGCACTGCGGTCCGGAGTCATAATGCACGCTGCCACGACCCGTGCCGGCACCACGACGTCCCATCCGAGACGGCCCAGGGACACCAAACCAAACCACTCTACCTATACCGATCTACTCGAAGATCTACTCGAGATAGAGTTAACCCCAAGTGGCATGTAGACTACGAACTGTAGGTGTTATACATTTGTTACCGTTTATCACACTTTACGGACTGTAGCAAGTATAGCAAGTATTCACAGTATACTTCAAGGACACTTACTTAATGTCTAGTACATGCGTACATTGTTGAGAAAAGAGATGTGGCGAGATGTCATTTAAATTTAGTATAATCGCTAGGTAGCGCTACTGTATTTCTACGTTCCCACTAACTTGGCATAGAATAGACAGAGGACAACATTACATAATGTCAGGAGTCCTTGACCGAGCCTCGTGTTGCGGTCTGCATGGAGATGTTCAATTAAACCATTCGTCTTTATAAAACACGCGTCCGAAGTTACGTTATATATATAACAACGAAACGATACAGTATGTACAAAGTGAATACCACGCTTGACGTCTATCACGATCTTCGTCTTTCATTCACGTGCCGCTCATTAAAGCTTTCGTTCGACTGTTCGGACGTTAGACATTAGTCAGTGAAAATGTAACGATGTACATATTGTATTGATATAGACTTATTATAGTGATGTATGTAGTGGTAGCAAAGAGTGTATTGTTACCAAAGGCCGTAGCTAGCCTAATAGTAAAACAACTGGGGGGGGGGCACTAACAAAAATTACAGTGACTCGTAGAAATTCACGCGGGGGTTCTCTCCCAGAAAATGTTGAAAATGTACCTTCTCTTGGACTTGGTGCAACGTGGAGTATTTGCTGGAGAATTTCGCCCACGGCTCAACTCAAGTATTGTTTCAGCGTCGGTCGCATGCTGCGTGGGAATGAAAAGAAATACTATCAAATTACATTACGTTTATCAAAATCAACAGCTGTGCATCTGAGTGACTTGAGCTTGCGTAAGAAATACAACTTTTGCTGGCATTTTCATTAATGACAGCTGCATTTTGATCAAATTAAAGCTTGGCATCAATGATCGTGCCGAGGTACTTGTATTCCTCTATTCTCCTCACACACTCTTCGTTATAGATAGTCCCTTCGGAGGAGTAGGATTCTTCTTAAAATCTATTATGAACGTTCTGGTCTAGGAAATTATTGCCACAGTACACTGTGAAATCAGCTACAGCACGCGCACACACTTGATCAGAGCCGGATAGGTCGACCATAGCTCTGTCACAGTGGCGTAGCCAGAGGGGGGGCCAAGGGGCCATGCCCCCCAATCCCGGAAAATTAGGTGGGTAGGGGACTGAAGGTATATAACTAGTTGCCTGATTTATAGTGACAAGGTGCAGAGGTTATAGGGGTGCCTGTGTAGGACTCTCAAGTCTTTGGCAGAGAAATTTGTCATCATTCAGATGGGATTGAGTTACCCGAAGTGGAGGAATCCGACGCTTCTGCGGTAGGTGATAAGCATCCAGCAGGCTGCAGCCCAAGAGGTGACAGGGCAACGAAAATGTCATCATTCACAATGTGCTTGATGGCTAATGCCTATTTATATATCAACATAATGATACAAAATGATAGTTGCCCGGCAAGATTATTAGTTACTGCATGGACTAAGATAAAGTTGCACGTTACGGCCAAAGCAATTTATGTAGATTTTCCACTGGGTAGTCGGAACTTCGTATCGTGAATTAATTAATTTTAATAAGCGACAACGTTACACATGACATGGACATTTTTGTGAAGCTCACTCGACGCCGCCGCCGCCGCTAGTTGAACGCCAGCGCCTCATCACACGCACGCACGCACGCACGCACGCACGCACAAACACACATGTATATATACATACATACGTTTGTGTGTGCGTGCGTGTGTGTGTCATATCCCCCTACTCATTGCTTGCTTGAATGCCGGATGGCCCCCTCCAATACAAAATCCTACCTACGCCACTGCTCTGTCATCGCTGTATTTCATGAAAATGACGCTCTCTTGGCTGCTACGACAGTCGTCTGTGTAGAGTGTGAACAGAACAGGAGAGATCACCGAGCGAGGGGCGGATCTAACAGGACGAAATTGTCTTTTTAACATCGGGAAAAGAGTACTTAAAATACGGGGTATCACTCAATGGCAGTATTGCTGTGCTTGAAGGAACTACCCGCACCCTTCACTCTGTCCCTTATCCACGCCTCGATCAAGCCTAGGCACGGTCGTTTTCAGGCACGTATCCAGGATTTCGGGAGATATAGTGCATGCCAGTTTCTAAAAATGAGGCACCAATAAGTGGGCAAGAATCACAAAAAAACAGCAATGACATCAGTAATATAGGCTAGACAAAATGGCACTTTTTGTATTTTGTGCAAGTGCCACCCGTTAGCTACGGCCTTGATAATAGTAATGTTGGTAGTGGTAACGGTGGTGCTAATTCTGTTAGTGTATTGATTATGTTTACTAGCAGAAATGTCCAGTGTTGACTGAACTACTTTTATTTTGTACTTGTATAAAAGTACAAGTAACTTACCTCAAAACTACTTTAGTAAAAGTACATTGATGAAAAAACCCTACTTGAATAAAAAGTAAAAGTAACTTTCAAAAGTACTTGAAGTAAAAGTACAATTCAACGTTTTAATTTCAACATTACAGCAGTCACACAAAGTGCGAGACTAAAATAACTACTTTACTCTACAAGAACCTAAACCCAATAACAGTAACTTAAATAAAATAACTACTTTACTCTATATGAACCTTAATCAAATAACAGTCACTAAAATAAAATAACTACATTACTCTACAAGAACCTAAACCCAATAACAGTAACTTAGATAAAATAACTACTTTACAAGAACCTAAACCCAATAACAGTGACTTAAATAAAATAACTACTTCACTCTATATGAACCTTAATCCAATAACAGTCACTAAAATAAAATAACTACTTTACTCTACAAGAACCTAAACCCAATAACAGTAACTTAAATAAAATAACTACTTTACTCTACATGAACCTTAACCCAATAACAGTCACTAAAATCAAATAACTACTTTACTATAAATGAACCTTAACCCAATGCCACAAACTATATAACAGTATATACATGACTATTATAATACAACCTTAACCCATATAGGCCTCGTAGACCATGTCCAGGTAGTTCAAAAGTCCGTCACCTGACGCGATGTCTTGGCAATTGACAGCCATGATACTGATAGTAATATTTACTAAATGTTAGAAGACAGAGCATTGTGTAAAAATAAGCTTAATTATTTTACCACCATAACGCGCTTGCAGATGTTCGTCGTATTTTCAAAATGACTAAGGAAGTATGGTCCATGTCCACCGACAGGCCCTATAGGCGTGATGGCATAGAATTGTCAAATATATTCGTAATGCTATGTTATTGGCATGAGGGTAAACATATAGCACTATTATGTCAGAGTCTACTTCAGTTCATGTTGTCAACTGTATGACGCACTGGCCGTTTTCCCGAACTACACGGCGTAGGCCTACTTGCCACGCGTGCGTGGTTCCAGCGATTGTTAAGATACGTTTTATTTATTACGCGCACATAATGTTTTCGTCCCGAACAACTGATTTAAAAGGTGAGGAACTTGACATGTATTTAACAAAAAATATGGCCTTACGTTTTATTCGTGGGGTCCTAGATTAATCCCTCACAGTTTGGCACTCGATGTCCAAGCCGTCTAAAAGGAAAACGTTAACATACCCGTTAACGTACGCGCATACATACGTGCGTACGTACATATGCAAGCTCTATTATAAGTAGATTAACGTGTTCTATAGACCATGTTGTAATGTCTTTGTTTCATATATTCTAGGAATCTGGTGCTGAAGAACAAAAGGTTAACGACACGCTACAGCAACTGTCAAGACGCCATGCCTGACGCGCTATTTCAACCCCGGCGTGTGATGTACTTAGGATCAAGTTCACTACAAAAGATGAATTTATATTCACGTTTAAAACATTGACACCTGAAAAACTGACCAACGGTGTTGTATATGAAATCTACAATCAAACGAGGCAATATAAACGTAAGACTAAGAGCAATATTCATTGGCGGGATGTCAAATTTGCTGCATCCGTGATTTATGGGGAAGATTTTAGCTGTTTCTCTGACGCATACATGCTGATGCAATGTAAGGCAGTGAAAAAACGGCGTGAGAAATTGCGACAGAGCAGGCGCGATGGAGCGGTCGAACAATATATGGCAAGACAATGTCGGTGGAAGCTCCCGACCAAGCGACTTAAACGAACACAGATTAGGACTGATCGAGATGTAACCGGTGAAGTAGACGGGGAACCGAAGTTATCAATAGCCGACGAGTTTACCGCACAAGTAAAGAAAATGAGATTGTCTAATCTTGTAAGAGAAGTCAAGCGCCTTAATAGCACGCTGGATGTTGTAACACAAGAAAAGAAGCATCTTATTGACAGTTTCTGTGTCGTCAAACAAGAAAATAAGCAACTTGTTCAGACTTTGTGTGCCGTAAAACAAGAAAATAAGGATCTTGTGAGCAGTCTATCCATTACAAAACAAGAAAATATTAATTTCGCGGATTTTGTGCGTGTCGTGAAACAAGAAAATAAGCATCTTCTGGACAGTCATTGTGACATAAAACAAGAAAACGGAAGCTTTGTGGGCGCAACCGAAAGCTTTGTGGAGGACACAAACGGAAGTTTGGTGGACACAAACGAGAACGTCATTCACAGATGGATTGTTGAAAAGCAAGAGAGCAACTAACTAGAGATGCCGAATTTGAAGGTGGCAATTAATTTCAGTATTTAACAAGATTTAACAAGATTGCCATCCAGAAAATTACTCTGGATGGCAGGTGGACAAGGAAGCCTTTTGGCTTATCGAGAGTCCAATACTTTTTATCTACATGTATCCCGCCTTTTTTAGGTGTGTGTCGATTTTATTTTTAAACATATTCACGCTACTAGCACCAACACAATCAGGAGATAATCTGTTCCATTCATTTACAGTCCTTTGTGAGAATGAGAACTTTCTTATATCTAATCTACACTGCTCCTTTACTAATGTAGCTTCATGTCCTCTGGTCCTTCTATCTTTCTTAACTGAGAAAAAAATGTTTCTATCAATATTTTCATAACCATTCAATATTTTAAACACTTCTATGTGATCTCCTCTCAATCTCCTGGTCTCTAGTGTTGTTAAACCACATTCTTTTAGGCGTATTTCGTAACTAAGATCCCTCAGATTTGGTATCATTTTAGTCGCTCTCCTCTGTACTCTTTCTAGCATATCTATGTCCTTCTTGCGATATGGCCTCCATGCTTGTATACAATATTCTAAATGTGGCCTCACTATTGTTTTGTACAGCGGTACTATTAATTCTTTTTTCTTATACGCTATATTTCGCCTAATTAATCCAAGGATTTTATTTCCCTTTTGCAGGTGTCTTCACTGAATGGAAACATATATTTCAGATTTGTTAAAGTCGCCAGTGATAATTCGCTCAGTAGAATTGCTGTAGTATGGTAACATCTTGCTAGGAGCGTTGTAATGAGTTCGATCAGCGTGCCTCTGACCATCATCTGAAGAAAACAGAACACTCGATTCTTCCAGTTGGTGACAACTGTTTCCTTTCTTAAGAAAAATATGTTTAATCATTAAAACATAATTGACCATCTTGCTGTCATTTCTTTATTTTACTGGACAAGTTTGACCAAAATCAAACGTCTCCCTCTTAATCCCATTGTACCAATGCATACTATATACTTTGTCTAGATCATCAATGAATCTGACAATGTGTTGGGGAAATCATTTCATGAGTATCAAAACAATGTTTTAAATGCGTTATATACGTCATAGTCAGACTCGACATGGCTGTCCTACGAACCTTGCCGCCGCTTGAATGATGGCTGCAACAAACGTTGTGACTCGTCCTCTCCAGCCAAGGATGAGTACTGCACTACCCCTGGCATACATCCTACACAATGTATGGAAGTGAATCAGTTGTACTTTTTCCCGATTGTTGTTTTGTTGGTCTTGATTGTGGTAGCCTTGTGCGTGCACCCAACATCAAAAACAATTCAAGGAAATCCCCTTAATTTACACAACCGACCATCGTCATGAGTCAGCATGCTGGTTCTACAATGGGCTCATGTCCTAATCTGAAAGGGATTAATATGATTGGTCAAGTGGGAAATATGTTTTAGTAGGTCGCTATGCGTTAGGCATGGCGCGCATCTATGCGGGTTGGTACGTGTTTCAGGCCGTACCTAAAATTGCACTGCGGAATTTAATATTTTATATCACCGTTAATAATAATCTGACCTACAAACGTGTCGTTGATGCATGCGCACAGGAATTCTGTTAATTTTTGAGTTATTGTCGTTAGAACATTGCGAATGCTCACACTTTAATAAGATTGCCATCCAGAGAATTTACTCTAGATGCAGGTGGACAAGGAAGTCCTTTGACGTATCGAGAGTCCAACCCTTTTATCTGTATGTATCCCGCCCTTCTGAGGTATGTGTCGATTTTATTTATAAAAATATTCACACTACTAGCACCCACACAATCAACAGATAATCTGTTCCATTCATTTACAGTCCTTTGTGAAAATGAGAACTTTCTTATATCTAATCTACTCTGCTCCTTTACTAATGTTACTTCATGTCCTCTAGTCCTTCTAGCTTTCTTAACTGAAAAAAATATGTCTATCAATATTTTCATAACCATTCAATATTTGAAACACTACCTGATCTCTCAATCTCCTGATCTCTAGTGTTGTTAAACCACATTCTTTTAGGCGTTTTTCATAACTAAGATCCCTCAGTTGTTGTATTTTAGTCGCTCTCCTCTGTACCCTTTCTAGCGTATCTATGTCCTTCTTGCGGTATGGCCTCCACGCGTATATACAATATTCTAAATTAGGCCTAACTATTGTTTTGTACAGCGGTTAAAATAGTTATTTTTCCTTATACGCTGTATTTTGCCTAATTAATCAAAGGATTTGATTTCCCATTGAAAGTGCAATTCCGCACTGCTCTGAAACCTTCATATCAGCACTAATGGTTAATCCTAAGTCCTTTTCTTTTATTGTAGTATGTACTTAGTACAGTACCCCCACTGCATATTCTACATTCCATTCGTTCCGATTGTCCTGTGTGGAGGCATTTACATTACTCAAAATTGAACAACATTTGCCACATTTCAGACAATTTGATCAAGCTGTCAAGATTATCTTGCAAATGCTCTCTATCTCCATCATTTTTAATCCTTCTAAACACTTTTGTATCATCCGCAAATTTCAACACCTTGCTTGTTATATCATCGTCCAAATCGTTGATATATATTAAGAATAATATAGGTCCCAACACTGATCCCTGTATCACCCACTCAAAACTGATTTCCAGTTTGAAGCATCAACAACTACCCGTTGTCTTCTGTCAATCAGCCATTTTTCTATCCAGTTAATTATATACCATTCCCTATGCCATGGACTTTTAGTTTAAGCAGTAATCTTTGATGTGGCACTTTGTCGAAAACTTTTTGAAAATCTAAGTCGATGATATATACTGGTGATCCCTCGTCTATACTCACTTAGTGATATCTTAAAAAAACCATAACATATTTGTTAAGCATGACCTCGCTTTTAGAAACCCATGTTGAGATGGTGTCACGAGATACCCCAGCTGATGCCCAGCAGGGAGGGTATATTTGGACTGATTGCCTAGCAGCAACCTCTGGACTCTAATTAGCATACAGAGTAGTGGGCGCTGCCGCCGCTGTTAGTGCAGTGAATCAGTCTAGCCTAGGATTTAGACCAGTGCAGCTGTGTATCCAGATAATAACGTATTAAACATATTCTTCTCGACCTGTTGTTTGTATGTTATACAATACATAGATACGAGCAATACCGTTACATGGTGTAAGGAAGTGACTTACCGTTACGTGTTAATTGGATTACGTTACCTGGATGATCGCTGAATTACCGGCTCAGCGGGATTGCGACAACAGTGCCTGATAAGATCAGCTAGACTCCGTTAAGTGTGAGGCACACTGTGATGGCAACGCCTCCGTCAAGTGAGGTGGCTACGCCACCGTCGCCAACATCGCCTCCACTTAATCGTATTGTGACAACGTACAACAGCAGTATTCCACCACCGCCGCCGTTGAAAATCGACGCACTAACTGCTGCGTATTCTTGGCGTCTATGGAAAAGCGCCTGGATAGAATATGAAGTCGCCACAGATCTGGATGAAAAGACACAACGGAAACGCGTGAGTACGTTGTTGTCAGTGATCGGTCAGGATGGGAAAGACATCTGGCAGAATCACCCGTGGAATGATCCAGCACATCGCTACGAAGTAGAACCAGTTCTACAAATATACGAGAACTACTGTACGCCAAGGGTGAACATACCGTATGAGAGACACATCTTTCATTCCCGTAAACAGCGGGCTGGGGAAGATGTAATGACGTGGTATAACGAGCTGCGGCGAATCGGAACAAACTGTGCGTTCGATGAGATCACGATGGATGAAATTTACCGTGACCATCTTGTTTCGAGTATTATGGACGAGAGAGTCCGAAATGAACTCCTCGAAAAACGCGACGTAACGCTGGAGAAAGCCTTAGACATCATCAGAAATTCGGAAGTGAAAGCTGAACGAGCTAAGGCATGGAATTCCGTCGGTGACGTAGATGTGCACTCGATGAAGAAAAACACAAGAACGAGGCTGTTCGCAAAGTATGGCAGCGAGGCAGATCTCGCAAGACATCGAGAAAAAAATGTACGCGAAAACAAGCACGGTTGTGAACTGTTCGTTTTGTGGAAAGACACATGAAAGAGGCAAATGTCCAGCCTGGAGACACAAATGCAGAGTCTGCCAGGGCCTGAACCACTTCAGTAGATAGTAAGCGCTGTTGGACCTCAAAATCCTACTTATAAAAAAGAATTTAATGACCACTAAACGATTCGAGCACACCGCTGAGTCAGCAATAATGCGAGACTAATCCTATGTATAAAAAAGATCAAAGGCTTTGTGTTTGACACTAATGAGTTTGGGAAACCTACTTATAAAAAACGTGATTGATGAGCGATGTAATTTGATACTAATTGGATGATTGACAGTACACTAGAGAGATGCCACCTAGCGGTGAGTGCAGAGAGTATTTTAGTCCTAGCGATCAACGCCGTACCTAGAGCGCGCTGACGTAAGCAATAATGCGTTTATCGCGCTAACCACGCTAAAACCATGCAACGTTTAGTTTCGTACTTTTAACGTAGTCCTCAACGCTGACGTAATGCGTTTGTAGATTCGAGAGGCCACCTAGCGGGGTAAAATACCACCTAGCGGTGAGATATAACCGAGGCAAAACCCTGCATAATCGTTGGCGACGGCATAGCTCTCTTAGGAGAGTGTTCGCCTAGGGATCGAAAGGTTCCGGGTTTGAACCCTAGTCGCAACTTTTTAGTGTTGGTATATAAGCGGTGGCGGTAGCGGGTGATCGGTAGTCGGTACGATGTCGTCGCCTATAAGGTTTGGTGGATCGCGGTCGTTCTTGTCGAATATGTATATGCGTCGACTGTCGGCGTTCGGTCGAGACTTTCGATCCGTCGAGCACGCCTATCAGTATAGGAAAGCGATATTCTACGAGGACGTGGAATGCGCCGAAATAATCAAAAGTTCGCGAAGCTCTTACGCAGCGAAACGACGCAGTTACGACATTCGACTAAAGAGAATGAGAAACAAATGGACCGACATTAGGGTGAAATGTATGAAGATGTTGTTGAGGAGGAAGTTTGACGGATCGAGCGATTTGAAGGCTGCACTGTTGGCGACCGGGGACGCCGAATTGCTGGAATGGATAGCGAGTAAGGAGGGTTTCTGGGGTAGCGGAATCGCGGGCGATCCGGGGAAGAACACGCTCGGTAAACTGTTGATGGAGTTGCGCGATGAGTATAAAAACGCGTAAAAAAGTGTTCGTCGTTCAGTCGTGAAAAATGAACGGACCGTCGTTGAAGCATCCTTTTACGTGTATAGTAGCCGGTCCTACGGGATGCGGTAAGACGACGTTCGTCGAGCGTTTGATACGTTACGACACTATGATCGATCCGCCGCCGGAGAAAATCCTGTGGTGTTACGGACAATGGCAGAGCGGCTACACGTCTATGTCTTCGAAAATAGAGTTCGTAGACGGCCTGCCGGATCCGAAACGTTTAGACGGTAAAGCGAGAACGCTTCTAGTACTCGACGACCTCATGGAGGAGACCGATAGCCGGGTGACGGTACTATTTACTAAAAAAAGTCATCATTGTAATACGTCGGTCGTACAATTGCGTCAGAACATGTTTCCGAAAGGGAAAGAAAACCGTACAATCAGCCTGAACGCTCAATACATAGTGCTATTCAAGAGTCCTCGAGACGCGGGTCAAGTAGGTCACCTAGCGAAACAGATGTACCCGGGAAAGGTCAACTACATGAGAGAGGCTTTCAAAGACGCGCCGTCGTCGGCGTACGGGTATCTATTCGTGGATCTGAAACAGGAAACGGAAGAGGACATGCGTCTGCGTACGTGCATATTTCCGGACGATCGCCTTCAGTACGTGTACGTACGGAAGGGTGGCGGCGGCGGTGGTGGCGTCGGCGGACTATAAGAAGAGAGAGACGACGGGGCGTACGTTTATTAGTCGCTATGAAGGCGCGCGTGACGGGAGCGAAGAGACGGCCGAAGGTGGCGGGACCGACGAATCAAATAAAGAGACATCGTCGCCCTGCAGCTGTTGGAGAGACATAGGCGGAACATCGCTCTGCGAAAAGCGTTACTCGCCCACGCGGACACCGGTCTCATTTGTAGTCTGTGCGATTGCGCGTACAACATTCTGAAAGGGAACGTGAAGTTGTCGCCGAAACAGAAACGCGTATTGTCGAAATACCGGGATCACCTGCGTAAACTCGTCGACAAACACGTGACGCGTAAGCAGAAGCGTGTCATCTTGCAAAAGGGTGCGGGTGGTTTTTTGACGGCCCTGCTAGCGCCGTTAGCGAGTACCGTTATCTTGCCGCTGCCCAGACAGGTGTTCGGCGGCGGCGGTAATTGATGCAGTACGCGAAGAAGATGGCGTTGGTCGATCCACGATTGGTGGAAAGCCTTCTGCCACGCGTCGATCAGTCGTCGAGCACGCCTCGATCACGTGTGCTGAGTAGCCTTGACAGCGACATGAAGGACATTCTAGAACGTTCGGTTTTATCGGAACGAGAAAAGGTAGCGTTGTACAATCAACTGCTGAGTCGGTACAATACGATAGAGGCGGCTCGAGCGGCGCAACCGGTACGCGTGTCGGTGGTGAACAGCGGCGAGACACCCGCGGTACCGGTGGCGCCAGCAGCGGCGGCGGCGGCGGTGGCGCCACCATCGTCGGAGACGATAGAGCGCGAAATCGTAGCCAGTATGCCGAAAACGTTGAAAGAGAAGACGAGACTGCTGATCGAAAAAATGAAAGCCGATCCGTTGTCTCGATGGAACGATCGCGGTGAATTCGTGTACGACGGTAAAGCGATCGCGGGGAGTAATATGGTCGATCTAGTAAACGATCTCATGCGAACGAGATCGAAGACGACGGCGCCCGTAGGATGGCGGGAGTTCGGATTGCACATGAAGGATATGAATATCCCTATGGAATTCGTAGGCAACCCGCGCTATCGTTCGTACGTGGAGCGACGACGGAAGCAGCTACTAGAAGAGAGGATGACGATGCCGTCGACGTCTAGTTCATCAGCAGCGCCGACTGAGCGGAGACGTCGTACTCGGATGCGAGGCGAACCTAAACGCAGATCCGCTTCGTTGGGCGTCACGGCGTGGGATACGTTGTCGTGATGACGTCAAGACGCGCGATCATCATCGTCGTCGTCGGTTTCATCATCGCGCTTATCGCGTTCTGTATCATCGTATCATCATCGTCGTCGTCGTCGTCATGGTGTCCTGGTGGAGTCGTCGTCCAAAACGAAAGCCTCGACAGCAACGAAACGTCGACGTCGACGACGACGACGACGAGCTGAATAACGCGTACATCGATCCGAAACGGGTGGGGAGTTCTGGAGGCGTCGACGCGTTGCTTCGGGCGTCGAAGCTCCGACGTCCGGCCGTCGAGAGGTGGCTAGCGTCGCAGGACGCCTATACCCTACACAAACCGGTTAGACGTCATTTCAAACGACGTCGCGTCATCGTGGGCGGTCGAAACCAGCAGTGGCAAGCCGATCTGGTCGACTTGACTAGACTGAAAACGCACAACGACGGTATAACATTCCTATTGACGGTGATCGATGTGTTTTCGAAGCGGGCGTGGTGCGTTCCGTTGAAGAATAAGTCCGGAGCGTCGCTCGTCGCGGCCTTCGAGCGCCTGCTGAACGACGACGACGAGACGCCGCACACGCTGCAGACCGATAAGGGGAGCGAGTTTTTGAACCGACCCCTGCAAACGTTGCTAAAGAGTCGCGGCGTTCATCATTTCGTGACGCATAACGAGGAGACCAAAGCGAGCGTCGTGGAACGGTTTAATCGAACTTTGAAGACGCGTATGTGGCGCTATTTTACGAAACACGAAACGCTGCGCTACGTAGAGGCGTTACCGGATTTCGTGCGATCGTACAACAACGCCTACCACCGAAGCATCGGTAGGACGCCGGCGAGTGTCGACGCGACGAATCAGGAGGCCGTATGGCAACGACTGTACGGGGGTGGCGACGACGTCGAACGACGACGAAAACCGAAACTACGCGTGGGAGATCGCGTACGTATCAGCAAGACGAGGGGTCATTTCAAAAAAGGATACATGGCTAACTGGAGCGAGGAGCTGTTCACCGTCGTAGAGGTGCACCCGTCCGAACCGCCCGTTTATCGCCTCAAGGACGACGCCGAGACGCCGATAGAGGGCACCTTCTACGAACCGGAACTACAACGCGTAGTCGTTCCGAAAGACAAACTATATCGCGTGGAGGCGGTTCTTCGGCGTCGTCGGCGTCGTGGCGGCGGTTCGGAGGCGCTCGTAAAATGGAGCGGATATCCGGCCTCATTCAACAGCTGGATCGACGCCGAGTCGCTCGTGGACCTATGATGATGAATCGTTGGACGCGTCACACCGGCTGCTGGCGACTGCACGAGGCGGGACTATGCAACGGATCTTCGTTCTCACCGTATAAAGGCCCCTGCTGCATCGACAGCGCGCAGTGGCGCGACGATGTGCGACGACGACGAAACTACCTCGAGTGGCGAGCGTCGAACGAACGTCGACGAATCGTCCGTCGTCGACGACGAGCGCAACGCGGACTCCATCGACGCTACGACAACAACCGCCGCCGAACCCGTTCCATGGCGAATCTGCGGCAACGAATGTCCTAAGGCCGAAATCGTGTTCCTCTGTCAGGTCGTCGTCCTGTACTTCGTCATCGCCGTTAGTATATACAATCTGACGAAAGGTCAACGTGACTCCAACCTATGGACGGCGCTGTTGAGCAGCTGTCTCGGTTACCTGCTCCCGAGTCCGTCTATGAGTGTCGGCGAACGTCGACAACGCGATGGCGGTCTCGTCTGATTTTTACCTGACGCTGCCGAGCAACGCGTCTATGAAACGTCACCCCGAAAATACGTTGACGCACTACGTCATGACGTTGCCGCGACGTTTCGACCTGTCGGGGGTGTGAGAATGCGGCGCCGTGTCGGTACAGTATCCGCACACGTGGTACAACGTGAGAGAGAAGGACGCCTACTTCTATCTGACTTGCGCGGCGGGCGAACGGGGTGTTTACACGCAGATAGACGAAAGCGGCGCGACCGTGCTGATATATCGTCAGACGACGATTCCTCACGGTTTCTACAACAACGTTTATACGTTGTTGAACAGGATCAACGAAGCGCTAGAGAAATTACACACCAGGAAGGTCAAGGCCGTGCTAGAATACTGCGCCGTCTCTAACCGCTTTACGCTACGTATGTCGGCGGGTGTCGAATTTATGATACCTCATTCGAGCCGTCTGAGACACGTGCTAGGTTTCCATAGCAACACGATCATGAGTTCGTCCGCGTACGGTCCCGCGCCGGCGACGAGGCCCGTCATCAGCACGTCGCCCGCCGCGTACACGTTCGAGTACGAAGGTCGCGATACGGTGACCATGTCGGCGGGCATCGAGAGTCTGTACGTGTACACGGATCTCGTGGAACCGCGCGTCGTCGGTGACGTGTTCGCGCCGCTCCTTCGAAACTTCGCCGTCCGCGGTGAGAACGGTGACGTTTCGGAATCGTTCGTTCGCGTGCAATACGTTAAGCTGATGCGGAATCAATTCGACGAGGTCGAAGTCGATATAAGAGACGATCACGGCCAACCGATACCATTCGAGCAGGGGAAGGTGGTGACGACGCTTCACTTCAGACGTTGTAAATCGAAATTGTTTTAACATGTCGTCGAAGAACCCGTACGTGGACTACTACGTTCGTCAGGTCGGCGAACAGCTGCCGGTCTTCGTCGGCGCTCGGGGTCAACGAGGTCACGGTCTGGGTAATCTCTTCGGGAGTCTGTTTCGAAGCGCCATGCCGCTTATCAAGAGGGGCGCGATGGCGTTGGGAAAACGGGCGCTCAACACCGGCATGCACGTGGCGCGCGACGTCGTCGCCGGCGGCAATCTGAAACAGTCGCTAAAAAGGCGCGCGAAGGAGGCCGGCGCCGATCTTCTCGACGGCCTATTGAATCCGCAGGCGGCGGCGCCACCAAAGAAGAAGAAGAAAAAGAAACAAACGCAGCAGCAGCGCCGTCCCCGCGGCGTAAAGAGAGCGCGCTTAGCGGCGACGACCGTCAGTAGGCGGAAAAGAGCGCGTCGAACGGACATATTCGACGAGTAACGACGACGATGGAGCGCGCACTCGAGAACGGTCAGTGGACCGTCTACCAGCCGCCGTATACGGACCTTCGAGTGCGCTTTATAGTGGTGATGCCGCGCGGAGGAGATCCGGCGGCGGCAGCGGCATAAAGAGAGCACGCCTAGCGGCGACGGTCGTCAGTAGGCGGAAGACGTCGAACGGACGACAACGATGGCGTTCGTGAACGGCTCGACGTGCGAGGGCGTGAAGGCCGAACTGGAGCTGTTCAGCGGACCGGTGACGCAGACGAGCATCGAGAGTAGTCATTGGACCGTCTACCAGCCGCTGACGACTCTCGACGCCGGCGGCCCTATCGAGTTCCTCGTGCCGGGTTCGGGCGAAGACTATACGGACCTGGCGAGCATTCAACTGTACGTGCGCTTCAAAGTGACGCGGGGGGACGGTACCGATCTGGCGGCCGCGGCCACGGTGGCGTCGTTCAACAATTTCCTGCATTCGATGATCAGTCAAATCGACGTGTCGCTGAACAACACCCTCGTGACGCCGTCGACCAATACGTACGCGTACCGGGCCTACCTCGAGACGTTGCTAAGTTACGGTAGCGACGCGAAACGTTCGCATCTCACGGCGTCGATGTGGTACAAAGACACCGCCGGACGGATGGACACGCTCGGCAACGCCAACGTCGGTTTCGAGGCGCGACGCGTCGCGACGGCCGATAGCAACGAGGTGGAGATGATGGGACGCCTGCACGTCGACGCGTTTATGCTAAACAAACACCTACCGAACGGCGTCGACACGAAAGTGCGCATAGTGCGCTCGAAGGACGCCTTCGCGCTGATTGGCGCGCAAGCCGTACCGGGGTGGCGCGTCGTGCTGCAGGCGATTCGACTGCACGTGCGAAAAGTGAAGTTGAACCCGGCCGTCCAGATGGGACATATCAAAGAGTGGGCGTTCGGAACGGCTAAGTTTCCGATGCGTCGCGTCGACTGCAAATCGTTCTCGATAACGGCGGGCGCGCTGTCGCACACGCACGAGAACCTGTACATGGGCGCGATTCCGAAACGCCTCTTCTTGATGATGATCGATAACGTCGCCTACAACGGCGACTACACTAGAAATCCGTTCGACGCGCGTCACAACGACATAAACTTCCTGTCGCTCGTCGTCGACGGACGTCAGGTACCGAGCAAGCCGCTGCAGCCGGACTTCCCGAACAACCGGTACGTGCGGAGCTACATGAATCTCTTCGATGCGACCGGAAAGGCGTTCGAGGACGAGGGGAACGATGTATCGCGCACGGACTTCGGCGCCGGCTACAGCATCTTCGGTTTCGACGGTCTGCCGCCGCTGCACGCCGACTTCCGCGCCTTCCTGCGCCGCCACTGCGGCGACGCGTGGACGTACAACGACAAGCGCCTGCAGAGCGTCATCTCTAACGTGTGCGGACAATATTGCGTCGCCTACCTTCTCCTCCGATGTCGCGGGATGCCGTTGACGACGTTCCAGAGCCTATTCGGCACCGATAGGGTGAACAATGACTGTCTCGTACACGATTTATTAAAACCTCATTAATTATACCACCGCTTGTATAGTAGTAGAAATAAAAACGAACAAATTCTGTATACAATTGTTGGTGTTTATTATTACCCACACATACATACATACAGAAACTACCCCTAGGGGGTGGTGGGGGTTAGGTTAGTAGTAGACGAGTTAAACGAGTGTTGTTTACGAGTTAGACGAGTATCGGCGCCGTAGTGACGCCGTCGTCGAGCACGCGGCGTTTAGCGTAGAAGTAGCTCAACGCCGCGCGCTCATGAACGTACGTCAACACGGACGAGTCTTTCACTTGGAAACCGCGGTTCCAGCCGATGCCGTTGCGACGGTCGCGTAGTACGGCGAGGAAGGTGTGCTCGTCGATGTCGGCGTTCTGTCGCTTGCTCAGACCCTTCGTGCTGTACTTCGGACCGGCGACGCCGCCGAAGCAGTAGTAGGTTTTGCTACACAGCGCCACGATTCCGTCGCCGCGCCACTCTTCTTTGAAGAGACCCGGCGTTCGACGAGCGAACAGGCGTCGGCGCGCGCAGCAGGCCGCCGCGCCGTCCCACGCTAGTCCGGCGACGCGTCGTCGTACGTAGGCGTCCACGTGCGCGTCGCAGCATTCGGCCGGAAACCAGAGCGAACGATACCGGAAGTAGTGTTCGCGACGATCTTCCGGTACGAGCGCGTCAACGTCACGTCCGGCTAGGGCTATGTACGCCGAGTCGGTGTCCATAGCACAGTACTGGAAGAGCGGACGGGGAATGTAGGCGTCGACGAAATCGTAATAAAATTCCAGCATTCTCAATTTCGCGTACTGCAATACGAAATAGCCGATATGTATCGGCAGGCCGTAGACGATTTTACGCTTATTCAGCGCCAACTCGTACAGCGCGTCGTCGACGACGACGTCCAGTTGCCGGAAGCGCCGATTGTTGAAGAGCATCGACGCGCCGACCGGCGTCGCGTACTTGTTTTCCCGGTGCCGATAGACGCGCGTAATCGTTTCCCCGTAGGAACTGTTCCCGAAAAGTTTAAAGGTATCGGCGATGATCGATTTGTCGGGATCGATATCGCCCTCGCGGCGCGCCGTCGAAACCGCGTCGCCAAAGCGGCGAAAGTACGCTATCGGCGCGTACTCGACGATCTGGTAGACGCGCTCGACGACGAGCCCGTGCACCAGATATCAGCGTAGGAGCGGCGTCGCGAGCACGATCGCCGCGCCGAAGTAGCTACCGACGAGCGTGCGTTGAGGTCGCGTGAGGAGATCGTGCGACTCGGCGTAGTCGCGCATGAACGGGCTGAGATCGTCGCGCACGATATCGACGTTCTTGAATACCGGCTGCATCTCGGCGAACTTGTCGCGCAGCGCTTCCGTTACGGCGATATCGCACTGCACGAGGCCGAACAGAGAGCCGTCGCGCACCGCCTCCAGTATCGTCGAGAGCGTAATGGCGGCGGTCGGTTGCCATCTTGACGCGTCGGGCGGCGTCGGCACCGCCGGCGGTTTCACGGCGTGCCACAGGCACTCCCACATTTCGACGACTTCGTCGACGAAACGGCGCAGGTAGGCGGTCACGGCGTTCGTCGCGGCGTACAGCGTCGTCATTGGTTGACCGTTGACGGCGTTCGTCGTCACGTGCGCCTGACACGTCGGGCAGCCGTGAAAATAGCAGCCGTGAAATTGATACGCCGTTCGCGTGGCGGCGCACCAGCCGTCGACTCGGTGCTTTCCGATGCGCTTCTCGCGTCCGTTCAACTGTTGACGTATACGCGCGCCGGTTTTCGCCTCCACGCGCGTCAACCACTCCACGGCCATACGGCCGTAGCGGTGCACGCGTTCCGCTCGAAAGGCGTTCTCAGCGCGTCGGCGCGTGTACCAGCCCGTCGGCATCTCCTGCATTATCGCCCATAGATAGAGGCCGTTTGCGTCGAAGCCTACTATCGATCGGCACAGCGCGCCGCCACGAATCGACGTCACGTCGGCCTCGTGGTGGCGCGCGAAGATGATCGACGGGCCGCCGACGATCTGCGCCTGCAGCAGACGGTGCAGATCTTTGTTCGGCTCGTTGAAGAGCGAGAAATGGATCGACTTCGGCAGGTCGTTGAACAGGTACAACAACGTCAACCCCTGTACGCTGATGGCGTCCTTGAACATGTCGATACGTCGGCGCCGATAGAAGGCGAACTGGCGATCGACGGCCTCGAGAAACGGCGCCACATCACGATTGTTATACCACACAAGAAAATCGCGCATCGACGTCATGCCCTCGTCGCGCCACGCCGTCGCGCAAATCTCGTACGCCTCCGCGGAGATTCCCTCGCGTTTCAGCTGGCTGTAGAAAGCTTCGCGCGACGGCAGGGCGGTTTCGTCCAGACGCGACAACGCGTCGATTTGCTCGTACGGGAAGTAGCCCTTCGTTGCCGAGCAACCGTACGCTTTCAGAAAGCGATCGTAGCTAACGCCGGGAGCGAGGTAATTCGTTATGTCCAGGAACTTCAACGTCGTCGTCGACAGGCACATGTAATTGTTCGGACGTTTAATGGTAAACGCCGACGACGTGTGAGCAGGGGGGTCAAGTACTTTTTGACGACGTTCAGGTCGTACTTACCCGAATTGAATCCCAATACGGGCATTTGACGAAGGTACGTCCACAGCCGGTCGGCGAGAGTGGCGTACGGTGACGCGTCGGCGGCGTCGTCGTCGTTGCATCGTCGCCGCCAGTTGGCGTCGAGCGCGTCGAGCGCCTCGAAGGTCGCGTCGTAGCGGGGACGTAGAATCGCGCACGCCGCCGCGCTCACCGCTTCCAGGTCGTCGATGAGGCGACGCGCGAGTTTCGACGAATCGCCGGTCGTGACGTAACAGCGCGCCGCTTCGTGACCGGGCACGTTCGACGCGACGCTCACGCTCAGCAGTTCGTGTCGCGCGATCCAGCGGCATTTGTCGCTATCCGTCGGCAGATCGTTATCGGCAAAATAGCACTCGAAATCGAACGTCGCGCGGTACGGGTAGTAGCGCAGGTCGTCGTCGCCGACGTCGATGCCTTCGTCGTCGAGCCGCTCGAATACGGACGCCGTCGGTCGAGAGACGCCGCCGGGGAACATGTGACGAACGCCGCCTTCGCACGTCGCTTCGTGACGTCGTAAATCGTGCGCGGTCCGCCAGAGGACGCTGCCGCATTTCCCGCACTTGTACGTTTTCGTGTACGCGCGCCGATCGCTTATGTACGAGAAGTGCGACTCGTACAGGTTGACGTTCAGCGTCGTGGGGGGCGCTTCGCGCGATCGACGGACTATTTCGGCGACGTCGTTCTTCAGTCGACGATAGACGACGACGTTGATGCCGAAAACCGTCTCCACGCGATCCAGTTCGTTCAGGCGCACGCCGCCGTTCGAGGTCGCCGTGTCGCGACAATACCGCGCGTGCAGACGTTTAGCGACTTTCGTTAAACGGTTCGTATGGCGGATACGTTTGCCTCGTCGGTGACCTTGCAGGTGAAGGCCGATGCATCGGAAGAGACACAGATGGTCGTCGTAGGGCGTACCTTGATCATCGTTCGTCAACGACACGATGGACTTGTTGAGGCGCACGTAGGCGGGAAGCGTCGTCACGCCAACGCAGCCGATAGGATGATTGATGATGACGTTCACGAAGTAGGTGGCGTTAGTTACGAGCTCGACGATCCATCCCGAGTCGGGACGCTGCGCGATGGCGTACTGCAGTACGTCGGTAGTGCGCACGGCGTCGAGGAATCGTTCGAATGAACGGCTATCGGTAACTAGGGCGGGTGTTTCGAGGAGGCGACCGCAACAGTTACACGAAGAATGAAAATATCGGTACCGACCCGACACTTTGTGGCGTAATACAAAACCATAGCTTACGTTAATTTTAAACGCGTTCTTTTGCGCGCTAAACATTTCCCTCAGACGCGGTTCGAGCACGCGCGTACTCGTACAGGCGGTCATACGATAGTTGTAACGTACTGAGCGCGAATCCTTTCGTTGTTTGCAAGCATTTTTTGGAGTACGCAGCGCACTTCCTAAAGCATATAAAGCACAACTGTTAGTACATCAAACTACTACGAAATAGGCTTGCTTCATAGGCCAACCAAAACGCTCTTATATATTGTTCGGCCGACTCGGCTAATAGTTCAAAGCTCTGCTTGCTTAGTTCCAGCCCCTGACGATCTCTCATTCGTTGTCGTTCGTTGGCGTGCTTCAATAAATCTACCAGTAGCGGCCAATTTTCCTCCTCCTCTTCCTACAAACAACACAAGACAACAACAACATTAGTCATCGTCGTCGACGTATCTTTTTAGTGTGCGGACTGTATACGAGGGGTCCCCGTTCCAACTCGTCTTCCGCACACTAATCTCCACTTTAGTACCGGTTAACTCGAGCACGGTATCGCGGAGATCCTCCTCGTTCAATTCCGTCAAGTACTCGGCCGTGAACTCGACGAGATTAGACATTTGGCTATCGAACAACGTAAGCCAAAGCTCATCTTCTTCCTCCTCGCCGTCCTTCACCATCACACGCAACGCGAAGAAATATTTCGGTACAAACACTTCACCGTGCGTTCGACATATCAGGGCCCCGTCTTTGTTTGTCTGTAATTTCCGGCGACAACGGGAACATCCCAAATAGGTGGTGCCGGGCTCGCCTTTGTACGAGACGGCCTCGATCGTAACGGGCGACAGGAGTTTATACACACCGTTGACGGCGCACTTCAGATGTCTCAGACTCACCGCTGTGGCGCGTGTCTACGCCGCCGATTCACGCTCCATAGAACCGCTCCGCGACAGGACCGGGGGCTGCTCAGCCGTCTCGTCGGGCTCCAAGCGCGCCTCTTCGGCGCTTCTCTTTCGGCCGACAGTCAACGGAGCCGCGATCAGCGTAACGGGGCGCTTAACGGGTGGTGACACCCCCGTTGACAAGGCTGCAATCAGTGCCGAAGGTTGACTGCCGCTGCTGCTGGCCGCTGTCGCCGCCTTCATCGACTGCTTACGCGGTGCCTTCGACTTTTTTGGTTGTTGTTGTTGACTTTCATCCGCCATGTTGCGGAAGAACGTCTGCTGCTTGCTGCTCTGCTGTTGTAGAAAGAATACACGGTTAGAAGTTCGGCGTCATACAATATAACATTTTTTTTTCTCACCCGTTTTATACCTTTTCCAAATAACACGCATGCGCACTTCACGCTAATACGTCATCTTCCTCAATTATCAGCGTGCGTGCCTCGTACATTTCAGACATTTTGTTTTCGAAAAAAAGTATCCGGTCACGTCAGTACATTCGCCGTTAAATCTCTCCTTACATCGATTTTCTCTAATATCGATGCACCTCGCGTTTCCTGACCCCACAGAGAATCTATACAACGTTTAGTTTCGTGCTTTTAACGTTTCGTTTATTGTTTTTGAAAAGTCATTGTCTACACTATAACGCGCATGCGCACTTCACACTCATATCCTTATCTTTTTCAATTATCGTCGTGCATACTTCATCCAATCCAGGCATTTTGTTTTCGGAAAAAAGTTAGCGTTCACGTCAGTGCATTCATTGTCAAATGTGACTTTTACCGCGAATTTCTCTAATATCTATGCATCTCGTGTGTCCTGATCCCCCAGCGATCTTATACAACGTTTTATTTCGCGCTTTTAACGTTTCATTTATCGTTTGTAAAAATCCATTGTTCTCCGTTCACATTCCAATTCGTTAAGTCACGCGCAACAGATGTCACACATGTGCGCTTAATGCATTCCGTCTACTCTCCGAGGAATTTGTTTTAGGAAAAAAGCTAGCGTTCACGTCAGTGCATTCATTGTCAAATGTGACTTTTACCGCGAATTTCTCTAATATATATGCATCTCGTGTTTCCTGACCCCTCAGTGATCGTATATAACGTTTAATTTCGTACTTTTAACGTTTCGTTTAACGTTTGTAAAAATCCTTTGTTCTCCGTTCACTGTCGTAGTGTCATGCGCCGCCGCCGCCGCTGTTTGACGACGCGCACATTTCATACACGCTTTTACAAACACGAACACACGACGGCTCCACCACATCGCTCTAACAACAACATGTCCACAACAAAACCACGGTAAGACAGTGCATGCATTTTATTTAAATGCACGTTTTTATTGTTGTAACATATTTAAACAGTGCTTACTATAGCATGCATGCATGCATTTTATTTAAATGCACGTTTTTATTGTTGTAATGCATTTTATTTAAATGTTTTTACTAGTATCGTTTAAATACACGTTTTTATTGTTGTATTATTTAATGCATGTTTTTACTAGTTTTACCGTTTAAACATGCATGCATTTTATTTATAAGTACATGCATGCAACATGCATGCATTTTATTTATAAGTACATGCATGCATTTTATTTAAATGCACGTTTTTATTGTTGTAACATATTTAAACAGATGTATTTTATTTTAAACATGCATGCATTTAAATGCACGTTTTTATTGTTGTAATGCATTTTATTTAAATTGTTTTTTACTAGTATCGTTTAAATGCATGTTTTTATTGTTGTAATGCATTTTATTTAATGCATGTTTTACTAGTTTTACCGTTTAAACATGCATGCATTTTATTTATAAGTACATGCATACATTTTATTTAAACAATACATGCATGTATTTTACCAAGACAGTATTTTATTTCAATTTACTACATACCGTTTAAACAATGCATACTACATTTTATCTCACTCATTTTATTCATCCTTTGTTTATTTCATAGACCGATCCAACTGCCTACACGCCACGTAGGCCAATTGAGCTCCCCCCCGACGCGTCGACGACGTCGACCCGAGCAACATGCGCGGTAGCGGCGTCCGTCCGTGCGCCTTCGCCACCTGTTACGCCGCCCAATGTCACGCCTTACTACAGTGACGATGATGACATCGTCCCCGATCTGGCTCGGGTCTTTCTCGTCCGGCAGCCAAACGGCCTATGGAGGACAATAACGCCTCCCGAACTCTATCGGCGGGAAGGCTTCGGTCCTCCGCCGGAGATCGGCTCCCCGCCGGAGACCAGCAGGCGGCAACCCGTCGGTCGCGGCCGAATACTGCAGTATTATACACAATAAAATATTCCAGTCACTACTCACGTTTTCACGCGTCTATTTTCAATGCATAAACACCCTACTGAATGTTAGTGTATTTATGCATTTGATTGTCATTGTAATCCCACGACTAGATGTATTTAAACGCATTGCTTTCGTTTTAATCCGTCCACCAGAACAACGTTGTTTACCGTTAGCCAGCTATGCTGTCATCCAGGGGTCAAAGACCACTAGGCCAGCAACCCTTATCGCTGCAGCAGTCGTCGTCGCTCTTGCTGTCAACATCACATACGGGGACATCTCAACGTTTATACAATGGTTTTAATATACAATGGTTTTAGCGTGGTTAGCGTATTGCTTACGTCAGCACAACTCCTACCCCAGCGTATTGCTTACGTCAGCACAACTCCTACCCCAGTTATAGGTGGTCCAGTACGAAACTTAACTTTAGCGTGGTTATAAAGTTCAAAACTTAACTTATATACTTTAGCGTGGTTATAAAGTACGAAACTAAACTTATATACTTTATTATTAAACGCATTATTGCTTACGTCAGCGCGCTCTAGGTACGGCGTTGATCGCTAGGACTAAAATACTCTGCACTCACCGCTAGGTGGCATCTCTCTAGTGTACCGTCAATCATCCAATTAGTATCAAATTACATCGCTCATCAATCACGTTTTTTATAAGTAGGTTTCCCAAACTCATTAGTGTCAAACACAAAGTCTTTGATCTTTTTTTATACATAGGATTAGTCTCGCATTATTGCTGACTCAGCGGTGTGCTCGAATCGTTTAGTGGTCATTAAATTTTTTTTTATAAGTAGGATTTTGAGGTCCAACAGCGCTTACTATCTACTCACTTCGCCGTTAAATGTCACAAACTGAAAGTCAGAAGAGACGTCAAAACAATCGGGACATAACAATATGGCGTGAGTAGTGTGATAGACGATTCAGCTACTCGACACTCAGTTAACCGTGTGGACGGACGGCAGACGGACGCTGGATACATAACGCTTGGTATCGGGTCGCACAAGGTGCAGTTCGAGTGCGATACCGGATCCCAATGTAACATCGTGCCGCTGAGTGACTTTAAGTTAGCTACAGGAGATACTAACTTGCAGAATCTGACACGAGTCACAGACACACTGACTGTGTATGAAGGGACGAAAACACCGCCAACTGCTTCTCAGCCGCCAGGCATGCGTTGGCATCGGTGCGCTGCAGTGGATTGATGTGGATGCCATTCGGCCATTAGAGGAATCGCCGGATACCCCGAGCGTAAACAACGTTGATGCAAAGCAGGCAACGAAGATACCTAGCTTTGACACCGCTGACATACAGCACCAGTATGCAGATGTTTTCAAGGGACTTAGAAAATTACCAGGCCCGTACCAAATCAAGATTGACAGAGACGTCAATCCTGTCGTACACGCCCCTCGACGAGTACCAGTGCCTCTGAGGGACAAGCTGAAACATGAGCTGCGTAAGATGGTCAACGATGATATCATCGCGCCAATCAGTGAACTGACAGATTGGATTTCCAGCTTGTTGCTCGTGTCGAAGCCAGGAAAACTGCGTATCTGCATGGATCCACGGGATCTAAACCGAGCTATCAAGCGAGGACATTATCAAATGCCAACGATAGAGGACATTGCCACACGACTAAGCGGACGCCAAAAATGCGTTTTGGCAGGTCGAATTGGTTGAGGAATCCAGCCGACTTACAACATTTAACACGCCGTTTGGACGCTACACATTTCAAGTGCACCGGAAGTCTGGCAGAGGAAGATGCATGAGACCATCGAAGGATTACAGGGCATCGAAGTAATCGCAGATGATTTTCTCATCACGGGGAAAGACGACGACGAACATGACGTCAACCTGCATGCGTTCCTCGACAGATGTCGTGAGAGAAACCTAGTCCTCAACGCGAAAAAGGTACGCTACAAGCTAAACGAAGTCAGCTTTATGGGATGTCTGCTGACAGATGAGTGCATGAAACCTGACCCGAAGAAAATCGCCGCCATAATCAAGATGCCAATGCCCACGGACGTAGAAGGAGTAAACCGCCTAATTGGTACAGTGCAGTACCTAGACAAGTTCGTGAAGGGACTGACGGACCTCATAGCTCCGTTGCGTGAGTTGATACGCAAGGAAAGCGAGTTCACGTGGAACGAGTCGCACACCAAAGCAGTGTGTGCGATGCACGAGAAGCTCAGTAGCGCCCCAGTGCTGCGTTACTATGATGTGGATAAAGACGTAACAATCCAGGCAGACGCGTCGCAAACAGGCCTGGGAGCTGCGCTCATGCAGGATGGCCAGCCGATATGTTACGCAAGCAGAGCCATGAAGGATACCGAACAAAACTACGCACAGATCGAGAAGGAACTGTTGGCGATAGTGTTCGCGTGTGAGCAGTTCAACGACTACATGTATGGTCGAGATGTAGTACACGTGGAGTCTGACCACAAGCCGCTAGAAACTATCTTCAAGAGAGAAATACACATGGCACCGAAGCGACTGCAGCGTATGAGATTACGACTACAAAAGTATCTACTCGAAGTGAGGTGCAAGAAAGGATCGGAAATGTACGTAGCAGATACGTTGAGCCGAGCGTACAACACGGAGGCTAAACGAGACACTCGACGAGATGCGAATGCCGATGTCAATAAAATTGACGACTCAGACGTGCTGCCTGAAGATAAACTGATCGAGCTGCAGCACGCCACGAAGGAAGACGCAGTGTTGCGAGAACTCGAGAAGGCCACCAAGTCAGGGTGCCCAGCAGGAAGTACTAAAATCGTACGTGCAATTCAAAGATGAACTGTTAGTTGAAGATGGATTAATCTTCAAGGGAGACAGATTAGTAATCCCTCATGTGATGCGATCGGGAATGGTGAAATTGATACACCATGGCCATATTGGAATAGAGGGATGCCTGCGTAGGGCGCGCGAAGTCACCTATTGGCCCAGTATGAACGCTGAGATGAAGGACCACATCAGCAAGTGCGACGTTTGCAACGCACACCGATCGGATCAGTGCCGTGAGAAGCTGCAAACACACGAGTTCCCCATCTGCCATGGGCCAAGGTCGCAACAGATTTGTTTGAGCTCGACTGACACCAGTATGTCATACTGGCAGACTACTACAGTAACTTCTTCGAGATCAACGAGCTGAAGAAGACAACGACACAGGCTGTTGTCAACGCACTACGGCCACACTTCGCACGTCACGGAGTTTCTTCAATTCTGGTCAGTGACAATGCTTCACAGTATAGGTCACAGAAATTTGCTTGTGCACATAACATCAAGCCCGCACTACCCGCAAAGCGGAGAACGCTGTGAAAATAGCTAAAGCTTTGCTCAAGAAGGCCAATCTGGATGGAAGCGACCCACTGAAAGCTATTCTGGAATGGCGCAACAAACCGACAGAAGGCTTGCAAAGCTCGCCCGTGCAACGTTTGATGTCACGCCGGACTAAGACACTGTTGCCGACGCGAAACAGTCTACTTGCACCAAAAATCCAAGGAAGAAATGTCAGCGATGCTATCGAACAACGAAAACGAAAGTACCAACGACATTACGACACCCAGTCAAAGCCGCTGAAAGAGCTAAATGTTGGACAGGCAGTCCTGATGATACTGACTGGACGCAACATTTGGAGCTTGGGTGTGTATAAACGAGCGCTAGGACAGCGATCCTACACCGTGGATGTCGAAGTACACACCAATCGGCGCAACAGACGACAGTTGAGGACAACCAACGAATCAGCGCCCTCGGTGACTGTTGCTCATGACGTAACGCCAGACGTGAGAGATTTCCGTGCAACGATCTCCAAGCCGACCGGTCAACGACAACCGGCTGTTGTTGTTGACATTCCGTTATCACCGTGTCCTCGTCCGAAAACGCCGCGGGGGATACCGGGCATTATGCCAAGGCGAGACGAGCCAAGTGCAAGACGCATGACACTTCGAGATCGTGTTGACATTAAGCCACCACGACGGCTCATTAATGAGAGGTGAATCACTGATCGTGTTGATATTAAGCCACCACGGCGGCTAATGAATGAAATATGAATCCCTAAAATAAAAACAAAACAACAACAAATTAAAACAAAAAGGGATGTCACGAGATACCCCAGCTGATGCCCAGCAGGGAGGGTATATTTGGACTGATTGCCTAGCAGCAATCTTTGGACTCTAATTAGCATATAGAGTAGTGCATGGCGCTGCCGCTGTTAGTGTAGTGAATCAGTCTAGCCTAGGATTTAGATCAGTGTAGCTGTGTATCCAGATAGCAGCGTATTAAACATATTCTCTCGACGTGTTATTTGTATGTTATATAATACATAGATACAAGCAATACCGTTACACCTCCTTCTCTACGGTCACTTTCTCAGCCGTCACCTTCACGCTGGTCAAGTTTTCTGTTTTCAGCTGAACACTGTCTTCTTCCATCTGTCTTCTGTTTCAGTCTTACCAATTGCCTCTGTGCTATCTACCTCTTAATTCACCACCTGTATCACTGTCGCGCTTCTCCTCGTTCTCTAGTCTTACTTGCATTGGGATTTCATAGTTTTTGATAACACAGTAAAGATAATAATCTTATCTACAAAATATATACGCCATACGCGGCAGCAGGTATTATGCATGGCTGAGCATTCGTGGTGTTCAAACGGCAATAACTCGAAACAAATCCTGGGTACATCCAGTGACAAACTTGTAGATAAGATTATCTTTACGGTGATATAAAAAATACTAAATTCCGCGATAGCAATTTTATGTAGTTTAAAACAACAGGCCGCACTGCCGCTCACCATGCTAAAGGATAGGGTGTGCTCAGCAGCCCTGCCTGTGGTGACGTTAGCAACATCTGACGGGCTGTGACACGCAAATGACCACGTTTACGCTGGCTTAGTGACACGAGTTTGCAGTGAACAGGCTTCATATTTGGCACATTGCTTAACAAAATATTAAGTTTATATATATGAAGTTTCAAAGACATTTAAAATTTAATTTCACTTAGACTTTAATATGTTTGCACCAGTAATAAAACGTGTACTGTATATGGAATGTATCTAATCTGCTTGCCGGTATCTTTGCCATGTATTCGTAAATCCAATATGGCAAATAAACGACACCTGTGATATACTCACAGGAAATATCAGTGGATTACAACAGGTAAATAATTGAATGCAAATTGAACAACTGAGAACAATTATTAACAACACGGGAAGACAGCAAAAGGGGTAACAAATCTTATTACATAGCATCCACCAATCTTGTTAGTAGTTTTTTAAACATGTAAGTAATTAGTATTTTATTGACTATGTAATATTGTGATAATGACATATCGATAATAAGTTTTCTTTCTACCGTTATTGATCATGTAAATTTACATTATAAAAATATGCAAAATGTATACAGGAAAACCGTACCAGGTACGAATTACATTATAAATATAAGAAGAAAACAGTATTACTAATTAATATTGTACAAACATATCAAACATATACATCAACATATGAATATTTCAATCTGTACTGCTATTTTGATGTGACTGTACTTAGTAAACATTTGGTAGATTCAGTAATAAACAAAGCAAGACATGACTTCACGAAATAAACAAATGCAATTATTCCTCCAATAATTTTCTGCAGAAATACCATGTTAAATAACCAGTCTGCCATCTTTTGAAAATAAGAATACTGTAAATCCTGTATTTGTAGCTCCACCCATAATTAAAGTCGCACCCCGATTTTTGACCTAAAAGCTGACTTTCCTCCACGCTGTTTGTTACAGACAAAAACCTAATTTGAAGCCGCACCAGGAGTTTGAGCCAAGACCATTTTAGCCCTGCATTTGACATACTTCCATAGTGCACACAATTAGGAAAAAATTAAGTGGGTTCCATATAAAGTCATACCTTTGCTATTAATTATCATAAATGAATCGAAGGTATCATTTTATTGTTAAAAGATTTGATTGTAATGCATTGATAATTATATCACATTTTATAACCCAAAATGTTGAGTATTCTCTAGACACAAAATGAATCTGCCTATTGACGTTTATGGAATTGATTAAAATGACAAAGCAACATGAAGAAACAGGTGTCGTCTTTCACCGTGGATGAGGAAGCAGTTAAACCTCCCCTTCACCCCCTCAAGTCTTGTATCACCTAAAATGAAGAAAGAATATAATGAACTGTAAACATGTAATTATTGATTTACAGAAATGTCAACTGTAAGCAACTAACACCTTTATCTGGCTATGGTTTAATAGCAATGTTCTAATTTTTGTAAGCTCACCACAACCTCCAATAGTACCAGGCTTGCCATAAATCCCCACATTCTGGATCTGATTTACTGGGGGGGAGGAGAACTATGTCTGCTCCCCACCAAAATGACAGGGGGTAGCTGCACCCCTTTCTCCTCCTGTTCCTGCACCTATGCATGCATACATGCTCACAAACAGATACAGTCAATAACGTATTCTATCCAACAATAAGTGACCCGCCACGGCAAACCGAGTATCAAGTCACACACCTATTCTTCACACGAGCCAAACACAGGTCATGTCCCATTAATTTTTTGATTTGGGCAGAAATGTCCACTTTACATCACCTTTCAGTCTCCAACTGATCTTCCTCGATAAGTTTTTCAAGAACTCATAAAATGCGTGCATCATAGAACCCACATATCAAAAACCAATCAACAGTATGACTCAAAATGACCAGTTTCTAAAAGAATAACTTTTTAAAGTTGGCTTCAATTTGAGTATTAAACTATTGAAGACATTTCAACAGATGAGGTATCATTTTAAAACCCAAGATGTGTGGAATCCAAAAAGGTACAAAACTCCATCTCACAATTTGGAGACTAAATACCCACATTGCTGGGGTACGTCACATAGAGGGTATGTTTATAAACAAAATGTCCACCAGCAAATACCCACCTTGTTGGGGTACATCACATAGCGGGTATGTTTATAAACAAAACGTCCACCAGCAAATACCCACTTTGCTATGGTACGTCACATAGCGGGTATGTTTATAAACAAAATGTCCACCAGGCACCGGCAAAGCAAATATTACACAATATGTTCCATTTGTGCACACTTATTATGCTGTGTCTTAATCAATGTTATCACTTTATTCCGCGACTTATATGCATACATGTGTCATGTTTTTAGCAAATTTATTACTTATTACTTACTTAACTAGCACCACCGAATGGACTTTTGTCTAGATTTATGGCGCTTTATAAATTTATACTTATTATATCCTACATTGTTGAAAACACACAAGAGTTAATGACAGCTTGTATGCTGGCCATAATTACCTCACACCTACGGCCTGCACACACCAGGTGAGGTGACATACCTGAACTGGTACTTGACCGCCTGCAGTATTTTTTCTTTGTTGACGTAGTACTGTGTGTCAATGTGGCATTCCCCAGCCTCGTCTTTCTCGTATCTACAAACATAATACCAACAGCGGTTTGTAAGTTCATCAGGCACACTGAAATACTTCAGAATACCGAGAGAGCCAAATCTGTTGTAGCAGCAACAAAACTTTAAGAAACATTTGCATAAGTGATTGATATTCTAAATCTCAAACACTTATTTAATTGGTTTTATGCAACAATTGTTAGAAAAGATGTTTTGAGTGAAGTGCTTATATGATTATAGAACATTTCTCACCATAAACTGCGTTACGTATGACAAGCCATACTGACATGTATGCAAAGTTGTTGTTTTATTTATGTACATCTTTATCATGAACATTTTCAACATTATTCTTCACATATTGTTATCAACCCGATTATTTATAGTATAATTGAACAAAACACTTTCTCATCACAGTTTCCACTAATGTTTTCACACATAAACATGATCATTCATGTATCTAACGCGAAATTTAACAAGGTGTCTATGACCACAAGAAAGTTTACAAACAACTCTGTAATGTTTATTTAGTAATGAGTTGCATTCTACTATATAACAAAGCTATTTAGACCTGTCATAAAACAGCCAAACCTGTGGATACCTTCACTTTGTGAACCATGTTTTCATTGTAAGTATTTCACTCAAATCTTTTCTAACTATTTGTTAATAACTGTTTGTAATTTAAATATTGATACATTGTGAAAATGTTTGTTTGTTCAAACAAATTTTGAGACGGCAAAACCACCCCAAGACCAGTATACTCTTGACGTTGCATCTTAATTTAGGTCTACTGATAGAAAGTGCAACATCTATCAACAGACATCCCTAACGGTGTTACAGGACAAGGTAATGTAGTTGAACATTCTTAAAAACACTATATTAGTATTCTGTTATTTAAATTACCTTTACGCAATTCTCAGCCATATTTACAAATAATATTTGTAAATGAAGTAATATATTTGTAAAGCATTAAAAAAAAGAAACATGAACCAAAACTGACACAAAAAAGAAGCGTGTGCAGACATGGTCTGGGTTCGTTGTCAACCAGATGGTGTCAGTACACTTCTTGAGAGCATCACTTGTCACCACTGCAACAGACATGGTCACGTTACAGTAACTATTGTCACCACTGCAACAGACACGGTCACGTTACAGTAACTATTGTCACCACTGCAACAGACACGGTCACGTTACAGTAACTATTGTCACCACTGCAACAGACACGGTCACGTTACAGTAACTATTGTCACCACTGCAACAGACACGGTCACGTTACAGTAACTATTATCACCACTGCAACAGCCACGGTCACGTTACAGTAACTATTGTCACCACTGCAACAGACACGGTCACGTTACAGTAACTATTGTCACCACTGCAACAGACACAGTCATGTTACAGTAACTATTGTCACCACTGCAACAGACACGGTCACGTTACAGTAACTATTGTCACCACTGCAACAGACACAGTCATGTTACAGTAACTATTGTCACCACTGCAACAGACACGGTCACGTTACAGTAACTATTGTCACCACTGTAATAGACATATATATTAACTTTACATTAATACTTGTCACCACTGTAATAGACATGTTCACATTACAGTAACTCGTGTCACCAATGTTATACACATATTCACTTTACAGTAACTTGTGTCACCACTGTAATAAACATGTTCACTTTACAGTAACTCTTGTCACCACTGTAACAGACATGTTCACATTACAGTAACTAGTGTCACCAATGTTATACACATGTTCACTTTACAGTAACTTGTGTCACCACTGTAATAGACATGTTCACTTTACAGTAATGCTTGTCAAGAAGTTCACAAATGCCATACACAAACACTTTTAAAATGTCAATATTAAGACGTGACTAATTTTCCTTAGATGATTTCAAAATTTATTATGAAACTCAAACCATTACGCTTTTTCTTCAACAAAATTGTATATAAACAAGCTGGTAAAATATAGAGTAAATATATATTTGTGGTTATACTACATAATTTGTTTTTATGTCGAATTTAGGTTTCACGTGTCCAATTCTGTTAGATAAAACTGCATTTTTGACTGATCAAAATTGTGGAATAATAACATTTGATGTATTAAATATTAGGAAGCAGTAACAGCTGACACCCAACATGTCAAATTATCACAAAGTTACAACTGGTAAAAGTTATGAATCTATGATTGACGAGCATCAGATGATACTGTTACTGACCTTCACAGAGAGCCACACAGTTCGTTCGTTTGAACTTCTGAAAACCATAAAAATCTATCATTCATCTACATAAAAAGAGGCTAGGACAATCGTAATTAGTTGGAAAGGAACAACATCAACTCATTTGTTATCATAAAATCATACATTATGCTATAAACTTATTCTACTTTAACGTTTTGATTTCCAAACTTTTGAAACACAATTTTAAAATATACTTTAACAATGATTTAATCTAAAAAATTGTAGGGATATATTTTTACACTACATGCAGAGGAAATGTAATTTTACAGCTGCCATGCTTGTCACATGATCCCGTAAATGTGACGTAAAATTTGTCCACAGATATTAGGCCATGAACACCATCACTGTGTAATGAAGTTGTGTAAAGCACATGTTCCTGTATGCATTTCTTTTAGGGTGGGGAGGGTGAGTCATCTTGCAGAATGAATATTGGGTACTCTAGAGATTCTGTTTAGGGTAAGTGGGGTCAGTAATGTGGAAAATAATAATTAAGTGTCTGAAACCTGTTTAAGAAGCTGTTGAAGTTATAATGAATTTCACATAACAATTTCATAAATTACAGTAATGGAATGTTTAATTTTCACTGCAGAATGATTCATGCATTCCACCCCACCCCAGCTATTGTGAAATGTAAAAAGTACAGAGAAACATGTCAGGAATACATAATAAAAACATAATAAAAAATAATAAAAATAAATTCAAATAAAATATGAAATAAATACACACGATATCTGGGGGCTCATGGGTTGCCCTCTGTTGGGCTGGGGGGAGGGTGGGGGTTCTGAGAGCCATCCGGGAGTAAGCGAAGCTTGTCCCAGACATAGGACTCAGGTAGATGCCCTTGCCATAAGCTCGCCCATTCATTTGTAACTTTGTGCCGGATGCGTTCGTTAGACCACGACGGAGGATTGAATGCCAGTTCTCCATGGGCGAGCCACTGTGGGCACAAAAACAATAGGCAATATTAATCAAAATTACCTTGTTTCTCAAAAAGTTTGTTTAAATTTTAGCAATAAATAAAAAAGTACTGAAGATATTTCAACAAATGAGGCGTCATTGTAAAGGTCATGATCTATAGAATCCAAAAAGGTACAGAACTCCATTTCAACTTTCGCAACTTAATACCCTTTTTGTTGTGGCAGGTCACATGTGTCAACGAACACTTCAAAATTGTGTAACATGGTCATTTCAACAACATTAGCCAGAACAATCTGCCAAAATAAACTATTAGTTTGCTCGTACTTACTGAAATGCAAACGTTGATCCGTATTTCTCTCTTTCCGCTCTGAAGATGGCCTCCTTTGCTGGTGGACTACTGAGTAACAAGAACTGGTGTGGCGTGTGCATGAAGGCAAGTTGCTGAAACCACAGTTGCCTCGATCACAACAACTACACTGAATGCTATTGACTTGTGTTATAGTTTACAGTATATGTAAAATGGAAAGAGGTGAACATTTTTGAAATTAACATCACTGAAGGAAACAGCAAAATATGTCTAACAATTATATGTTATGTCAATTAAAAATTGTTTGCATGACACTTGTCATATCATTATTGACATTTCGTGGGAGGAGAGGAGTGGAGAGTAGACACAGTGAGAAAGAGAAGGAAGAGAGAGAGGGGAGAGAGAGCTAGAGAGAGGGAGTGACAGAGGCTGTGAGGGTGGAAGGAGGAAGGGAGAGAAAGAGAGAGATAGAGAGAAAGATAGGGAGAGGGAGAGCTAGAGAGAGGGAGTAAGGAAGGCTGTGAGGGTGGAAGGAGGAAGGGAGAGAAAGCGAGGTAGATAGAGAGAGGGGGGAGAACTGGATAGAGGGAGTGAGGGAGGCTGTCGGGGTGGAAGGAGGAAGGGAGAGAAAGAGAGGTAGAGAGAGAGGGGGGAGAGAGAGCTGGATAAAGGGAGTGACGGAGGCTGTCAGGATGGAAGGAGGAAGGGAGAGAAAGAGAGAGGTAGAGAGAGAGTGCTGGATAAATGGAGTGAGGGAGGCTGTCAGGGTGGAAGGAGGAAGGGAGAGTAAGAGAGAGGTAGAGAGAGAGGGGGGAGAGAGAGCTGGAAAGAGGCAGTGAGGTAGGCTGTGATGGTGGAAGGAGGAAGGAAGAGAAAGAGAGAGGGAGAGAGAGAGCATCAACATGTCTTATACATTGTTAAACCATTTCATTTGACATGTGGTTGACTACAGCAGAAATGAAATATGTTGTTGATACCTTCTCAGGAGTCAGTTTCACTATGTGTGACCGATTACTTGTAATAATCCTAAAATGAAAAGAAAAAAATGTAAAAACATCAGTATTAAGAGAATAACGGTAAATTCTATACAATACACTTGTACTTAGAAGGGGACAGAGATGATTTCACATTATTGACCTCTGACAACATTTTCGTCAAATCCAACCATTTGTTTTGAGAAAATTGCCAGAAACATGAGGATTTTTGCCAACATGTGCCAGAGTTGAGGTCAAGTATATTTAATCAAGTACAAATACAAGTAGATTAGGTCAATTACAAGTACTTCGAAACACAATTTATTAAATACAAGTACATTAGGTCAAACACAAGTCCAAGTATATTTCAGTTGTAATGATCAACAATAATAATATTATTCAAGTGCCAGTTATTAATTATTCTGAAAATATTCTTATATAATATAAATATTAATTCTTTATAGTAAAATAAGGTTGGGCAGTCAGTGTTGTGTACCAAACAGGTAAACACCAGGTAAGTATTATTTTGTATTTTACATACTCAAATTATGTACCTGAAACGTACTTCATATTTTGGCAAAAACCCAAGTCCAAGTACTGAAAAAATGTATTTAAATGCAAGGTAATTTATCACAACCCTGTGTTTTGCACAGGTCCTTCTAGCACTTATACAACCACATGCTGCCAGCCAGCCACCAGAAAAGTAATCCTTTAAGAGATCATCTCAGAACAGCGATGTCCTTCCACAAATAAAATAACTATTATCTGGCCTCAGCTCCCCTCAGATGACAGTTTGTAAACACATATATTGGTCGATCAATGTTCGATTCGCTATATCTTTTGCCTAAACATAATATATTAACTGATAAATGTTTACTCTTATTTACTGTTTTACTTCATAGTTAGCCTGCGAGCCAAACATCATCTTTCCCCGGATTTAGGGTAATACTGTCTTCCGGCAAACATTTCAAAGTCCCCAGGCAGTTGTCAGGGGTGCAAAACTTGCAGCCATGTCACGGCGCTCGTGCAATCGAGGCTAATTACGTGACGGCATAAAATGAAGACCGAAATGGTACATGATAATTTTTTCTGTTCATACAAACAAAGTGAGAGGGCACAAAGTCCAAAACCAATAAATGTCTGATGCCAGACGACACATTGCCTCTGACACTCCTTCCTCCAAACAAAAGTAATTTCATCTGATATCCAACATTGATGATCTGAATTGATCCCTAACTAGCAGAAACATTTGTTGTAGATGTCACATTTGCCCATTTCCTTGTTCAAAATATTTATGGAAAAAACAAAGTGAGGGGTCATCTCAAATTCACTGGCACTTCATTAGATTTGCTGCCACTCACCACTGGAGTAATGGGTAAGCCAGGATATCCTGTTGGTCCAACTCTTGTTTCAGTTTTGAGATAGACAGATCTGTCATGTGGAGGATCTTTTGTACGCTCATGAATGCATCAAGTGCCTTCGATACTTTATCAAAGTTCTTGTTCTGCAGTCAGATAGCACAGTAATGGCAGTGGCATGGCACACAGGTAAACAGTTTTGAAATGAAATTTTCATGCTGATAATATCTGTCTTTCATGTGTTTGCTGATGAGCAAATGTAGTCCAATGGGTGGAACAAACTATAGTCTATTCCACAATGACTGGCACAAACTATAGTCAGTCCCACAATGACTGGCACAAACTACAGTCAGTCCCACAATGACAGGCACAAAATATAGTCAGTCCCACTATGACTGGCACAAACTGTAGTTAGTCCCACAATGACTGGCACAAACTATAGTGAGTCACACAATGACAGGAACAAACTATAGTCAGTCCCACAATGACTGGCACAAATTATAGTCAGTCCCACAATGACAGGCACAGACAATAGTCAGTCCCACAATGAATGGCACAAACTATAGTCAGTCCCACAATGACTGGCACAAACTATAGTCAGTCCCACAATGACAGGCACAAACTATAGTCAGTACCACAATGACTGGAACAAACTATAGTCAGTCCCACAATGACTGGCACAAACTATAGTCAGTCCCACAATGACAGGCACAAACTATAGTCAGTCCCACAATGATTGGCACAAACTATAGCCAGTCCCACAATGACTGGCACAAACTATAGTCAGTCCCACATTGACAGGCACAAACTATAGTCAGTACCACAATGACTGGCACAAACTATAGTCAGTACCACAATGACTGGCACAAACTATAGTCAGTACCACAATGACTGGCACAAACTATAGTCAGTCCCACAATGACTGGCACAAACTATAGTCAGTCCCACAATGACTGGCACAAACTATAGTCAGTCCCACAATGACAGGCACAAACTATAGTCAGTACCACAATGACTGGCACAAACTATAGTCAGTCCCACAATGACTGGCACAAACTATAGTCAGTCCCACAATGACAGGCACAAACTATAGTCAGTCCCACAATGATTGGCACAAACTACAGTCAGTCCCACAATGACAGGCACAAACTATAGTCAGTACCACAATGACTGGCACAAACTATAGTCAGTCCCACAATGACTGGCACAAACTATAGTCAGTCCCACAATGACAGGCACAAACTATAGTCAGTCCCACAATGATTGGCACAAACTATAGCCAGTCCCACAATGACTGGCACAAACTATAGTCACTCCCACATTGGCAGGAACAAACTGTACGAGATATTTTTACAATTATTTTCCTCATTAATATTATACAATGTCAAACAAATTGTACAGCTAGAAACAAAGGGCACATACCTTGGGTTCAAATGCAAGGTCACTTGGGTTCAGGGGATTGACCACCGTTGGGTAAGGGTCAAAGATGAGATCTCGCCGCTGCGACTCACTGGCAGCAATCGCCATGGTGATGAGAACATCCACAACCTTTGTTACAGAATGAACACCAAAAGTTCTGTACAAGCAACTGCAGGGTAAAGGTAGGTTACAATCAATAATAATGATTCAGTCATGTTGTGTATCATACTTATGCAGTAGTTTTCACTTTCATGTATTCTGCAGATTATTTACAATTTCTTGTTCACCAGGGACTGAAAGTAGCAATGGCTTACATAGAAATATTTTGTCAGGAATAGCACAAGCATAGAGGTAAAGCACTGATCTGAACATATAAAACACCAGTGCACTGTAGTCAGTTATTTAAGTGTTGGCATTCTGAACAAATGCACTCCTGATTTCGAGACAAGACAAATACAATGAACAGTGTACAACAGATGGACCTAGCAACCATTAAAACAACAGAAAACTTGGCGCTGATTGTAAGCCACTTTTTTCAGATTTTAATTGCTTTTATTCAACTCCCAAATTGATGCAACCAGAAGAAACTGCATATATAGTATACATGAATATTGTATCATCTGTCATAAGTTTATGTTAAGGAATGTATACATAACCTTCTCACAGATGATACAATATGCATACAATAAACAAGATACATAAAACCAAATGCTATTTACTGCATATTTAAGTAACATTTATGTGTGTTGCCTATAACAAATCATATAGAATATCGAACAATCTGCCTATGAGATGTAGCACTAGCCACATGTTTGCTACAGCTAATGTAAAATCATGTAAAGGTATTATCAGAATGACTATATTTAGATTAATGACAAGGATCGACATGTCTATGAAAACCATTATTCAGAACATTGTTACCAGCGACATGCATTGTATGTCGCAATTGCAGTATGAGTGGATCCTGGCTTTATATAATGTTGAAATATATTGTTTTATTGATGTATAAATTCTTTACATGGACATACTGGTTTATCTATGTATTGTTTATATATGGAGTATAGACAAACTGATTGTTTTTCTGAAATAAAAACATTATTATTGTAGGAAAGAGAAAAATACGAAAACAATAGATGCTGCCACTCACCTCTGGCTGGGTAGCAATTTCTTCAGCTGTGTCAGACATCACCCCAAGGGTTTGGAAGGAGAACACACAGAGATCCCGCTCACACACGACAGGCTGCAAACAAACACACAACACATCTAGGACACAGTCCAGTAATATTTGGCCCACTTTGCAATGTTAACAGTTTTACTTTATTCACTATCCCATGTGGTGGGAGTAGATTTACATTTGACTCTGCAATTAGTTTGGTTAGGTAGCTCTTATATATGTTGTGTTGACAAAGACACAGCAGAGCCAGCTAAAAGGACTTCCTATCCATTTACCTATCTGTTTAAATATGGGCTAGGGTTAGACATGAGATGTTAGATTGGCTAAAGTTTAGACTGGTTAATGTCTGTCAAATAAATTGTTTATACACCCATCGAGTGTACTAATGTCTTCTTCTGTTTACTATCCTTTATACTCTCGGTTGATTCATCCACTCAGAATTCTACCAAACACACCAATTCCTCGATTTTCTTGTGAAAGCTTCTGCCACACAGCACCTTGTGGTACTGCCTTAAGGAGTTATCTAGGTGCAACATAAATTACCTTACTATTATTAAAAGTGTAGTTTGTTACTCGAATCGTGTGATTTGAAACTGAGCATATATAGTGTAATGTGATACAACTTCCATTACATGAACAAAGGCCATTGTTCACCTTTAACATGGCACCATTCTGAGAGATGTGTGGCTCATCACAGACGACACAGAACTCATTGAGAGTGAGAAGTCTTTGTCTCGCGTATTTCATCACCTACAACAGCAAGGTGCACTTGCTTGGAGTTCATAGAGAAACAATCAAATACATCAAACAAGCCAAGTTACCCTGGCATTACTTGGTGAAAAAAAATGCTTATCAATATTTTCTATTAACCCGCTGGACATTGAACGGCTGAAAATGGCCAGATGCCCGTTTCCTTGAGTGGCCGGAAATGACCGCAAACTTTCTCTAACTTTACCATTCAAATTGTTTTAATATTCTGTAAATATCAGCGTGGCAGGGATGGGGCACGCGAGGAAGCGTTGCTAGGGGGTCTGGCTCCCCCAGAGATTTTTTTAAAAACTAGCTTTAAAATGGTGCATTCTGAGGTGTTTTAACCTTTACTCTTGAATATAGAGGGGAAGATATCAAACAACAAGACACTACTTGTAAATGTAGTAATCATGATTGATAAAAGTCAGTAATCATGACTGTTTCATCGTGTTGACGTGTGGTTTCCATTTTACCACTGGTACTCAGTAGAGGTGTGGTTTCCACTTGACCATTGGTACTTGGTTGTGGTTATGTTTTTCTTGCACTAACCCTAGGCCTTGTTACCTCGCTGACAGAGTCAGTAAAAAAGTAAAAGGTAAGTTCTTATAAAGCGCAGGACTGCTGAAAAAGCTTTACACTTTACTCCCTGGCAGACCTATTCAGTCGAACACCATCTCGACTTCTCTGGGAAGCATCCAGGGATATCATCTGAAGACTCTTTCATCATCAACTTTAAAATGATTATAATATCATAATATTATGGTAAATTGGAGGTTTATGTTCCAAAGATTATATTTTATTTGCTGCTAGCATGCTATGCAATTAATTAAACAGTCATTTCTGGAATTCCACAAAAGTATGTTTCTATTAATCGCAAGAATGTTTCTCAAATTGTGTCCTTTTTATAAAACAGGATAAGTTGTTTAGTATATCCAATTTCTGTGCAAACATATCATTGTCTAACCCAAGTTATTGATAACCCATTAGTATACACGGTTTTGGGCAGTAGGCATCTTTTACGAGATGTGAACTTCGGTGGTTTATAAGTAAATACTTCACTCAAATCAACTTTCCCAAACGTTTATTTGCACAACTTTGTCAGAATATGTATTATATATTTAGCACAAAGATATCTTACGAATCACATTCCTTATTTTGCTAAAAAAACGGCCTTGAATATTAGTTGAATAGACTTGTCACTGACACTGTGGGCATTTGCGTTGATTTTGCTGTTATAACTTGAGTGTTGCTTAACTTTGATACCTCAGTGAGATAGTTCCATCATTCAACATTATCATAGGCATATTTACCTTTAAGAATATTGCGTCTTACGCCCATTTGAGGCGTAAATAGCGCCCCAGTTTGTATAAACATATGCTGCTATAGCATACTTTTTTTAATTAATAGCTGATAAGACTAAACAATGTTTGCTATTTTGCAGGAATATAAGTGACTTTGTGGTGTCATTTCGCGCCGCTCACCGATGCTGAATATATCATGAAAGAACAAAAAAATGGGCAGCAATTTCGGCAAATTTTGGGCGAGGCGGCACAGAAAAACGGTGAGGCGACCCGCCTCGCTTGTCATATACCAAGGGAAACACTGCAGAGGACTCCACTGGTTTGAGAATGTTTGTCATAAGCCAAGAGTGAACACTCGTAGCCATGATTTAATACAGGATTTTAAAGTACAGCAGAAACAAGGAAGGTCAGTGAAGTGGTGCAGTGACCAGATGAGACTGGGCTTGCTCTGTTAACAAAAGAATGGTAGAATGAAGGGAACAGGTCAGATGGTGACTTGGTGTAACACCAGGGGACAGCGACGGGTCCTGTGCTTTTAAATCAGGTTGAATCAAGTTTTTAATTTAAGAAACATTGTCTTACAAAACTGACAAAGTATGGTGTCAGAGATCTGTCATTACTGTCACTTGTCGCTGAGCCTGGTGTGTCACTTGTCATTGAGCCTGGTGTGTCACTTGTCACTGAGCCTGGTGTGTCACTTGTCACTGAGCCTGGTGATACTTGCCACTGTGCCTCTAACAAATGCCACTAGTTACTGCACCTGTGTAACAGACCTGCAGTGGCTAATTTAGTTAATTACTATTATTAGTTATCAGAGAAAGACTAGATTAAAATCCAGATTCGCATTATATAAAAGAATGCTGCACAAAGCAAGCATGTAGTCGCCGTCACTGTGGGCACGTTTCTAAAGCAACAAGGTTTGAAAGATTTGTTTATTTTCACGTCTGTAGGCGTAGTTCTTGGTGTCTACCAGAACAGAATATAGTTGACAGTTAAGAGTCATGACTGGAATTGGTGCAGACATTGGCCTGACCTTAGATTCACTTCGTGACCATGTCCTGGTTTTAAGATCGAACCGGAAAGATGAAATTATGCAAATAAATGCAGACCCCCTCATCCCCATAGTATGACGACATAAAAACATGCATGCGTAGAGCCATATTTCTACAAATTTCATACTATGCGTTTCGATCAATGACGGTTTAAAGACAATTCCCGGATTTGGCTTGAGGCCAAGCCAGTATGTTTAAAAGGGAACTATTTTTGGAATTACGAGGAGGGCGGAAATTGACACACATAAGGAGAGACGGTTGATGCTCTCCACGGGGAAACTAGGAAAATGTTTCCCACAGTTTAGACTTCTCAAAATTTCGGCAAATATAAACCACGGTGGTTTATATATTGCTTTATCTTCGATCTTCAAAAACCACGGACACATTAAATGTAAAATAGAGTTGTACTGTCAGCGCACATGAATGTGTAAACGTTGTACAGACATCATGTCTGAAGTTTCTACTGATGAATAAAACATATATATTCGTGACGAACCTGGAACGCTTGTTTGTTCAATTTCATTGACAAACAAATACACCCTTAGTCGTGAGGGGACAATGCATCACCACAGCACAATGGTGCAGATGGCTTGGCGAGCAACATACCCGAGGTAAGGCTCCGGTCTTCTTAAGCCATTTGCGTACCGCCCAACTGAAGGAAGGAAGATGGAGGGGACAACTTTACACTGTGACAAAGTCACAAATGTCACTTGTTATTGTGCCTGTGAGAAATGTCACTGAGCCTGTGACAAATGTCACTTGTCACTGAGCCTGTGACAGGTGTGTCACTGACTTAGTTTTCCAGATCTTACCTGAACGAGGAATCCTGACTCGAGACTTGGCACTTCCTTGGCTCCATGCACTGCCCTGTCCTTCGAGTCATGACGAGTCAACACAGACGACATCTTCTGTGTAAAGCTCTGTAACAACGTTGTCTCTACTTGGTTTGTTGCCTTCTGTTTCTTTACTTTCCCTTTCTGCCCCGACTTCATGCGGACTTCCTTCGGTGCAGGGACAAGACGTTGTGGTCGCGCGGGCAACTTAGGGGGTGCATCCCTGGGGCAGACAGATGGGGCTTGTGGGTGACTTAGGCTGGAAACAAAGGTACGGAAGGTTATAGGTGTTTACTGAAACAAGCCTTTCAGAGTAGTGATCGTGGTTAGTTATTGTGACTCCTCACAGAGAGCCACCTGCAGGTAGGCATGACTCTCAAGTCCAGTTTGGAATACACCACACCATCTGCAAATTTTGAGTAGAGGTCTTTGATATTTGGAATCGGATGCTTGTCAACTTTTGTAGCTGTGTTCACAGTAAGTTTATAATCACCACAGATGTGCACTTCTCCATTCGCTTTCAAAACCGGTATCATAGACGCCGCCCAGTCTGAATGTTCTACTGGTATGATCATGCCTTGAACTTGCAGTTGATCAAGTTCATTGTCAACTTCGCTTCTCAACGCTAGAGGAACAGTACATGGTTTGAAATAACGCGACACAACCTCACTGTCAACGTACAGTTTTGCTTCAACATTCTTCAATTTTGCCAGTCCATCTTTGTACAGCCCTGGAACCATGACAGCATAGTCAACTACATCCACTCGATGCACAGCTGACCTGTTCAATTTGATGCTCTCTAACCAGTCCCTACCGAGCAAATTGGGACCATTGTTAGTCACCACCAAACAAGCCAGAGTGTATGATTGTTCATTGTGACGCACCTACACTGTCATGCCCCCTGCTGGCTGTATCATGTGGCCAGAATAAGTTCTCAAACTGGGCAAATTCTCAGTAGTCAGTTGCAAATGCTGACTACTTTGCTATATTTGCTCGAACTGCCTCAAACTGATGATGGATGTAGTTGTCAATCTCCACCATCACTGGCACGCCGTTTATTGTCACTGCACACATACATGCTCATGCTGCAGTCATTGTACAATACATGTGGTACCCTAGGAACATTCTGTGACACGTTTTGTACAACATGTGTTTCATCTGCTGCTCAACAAACTCTTGAAAAGTGGTTTTCATGATGGCTCTCTCTCTTCTCATGTAATCACACCACCACATCCACTTGTGGCTGTGAGTGCTCGAATTTTTACGGAAATTCCTTCCTCTGCTGGATCTCGATTGGCGTATACACCATGCCGAGGCTGTGTCTGCTGTTTGCTAAATACCTTGTGTATTTTCGGCCCTTCCACAATGACACCAATGTCGGCCATCGCTTGGCCTTGTGCGTGTATTGCCTCTAAAGTACGCCCATACTTTAGTAAGTCGGCCAGGGTGATATTTGGTTCGCTCAAATCCATGTCTCACACTTTGTTTTGACATTTCTGTATTATTTGAGAACGCACTTCCCGTTCCACATTGAGGAAATTGCAATTTCTTGCAATTTAACACAACCTTGCATTAAATGTGTCCAATGTTTCATCTATCAGTTGCGCCACTTGGCGAAACACAAATGTTTCGTATTCAACATTGCGTCATGGGACAAAATATCCTGTCAGCATACGCTTAGTATCATCAAATGTTGTTCCATCAATGATCCCTAGTGACTCACCTAAGTCAAACACCTCTTCGCCAGTGTAGTGTAGAAGCATTGCTTTCTTTTGTGCATCGTCTGTGATCCACTTTGCCACAGTAAAGCTTACAAAACATATTAACCATCGGTCCCAATGTTGAGCTGCTGTCTCCGATGGTTCAGTTGCAAAAAGAGGAATCCTTCGTGTTCCACGACAGCTATGAGTACTTGCTATCCTCGTCACCAATTTATTATGTCGCCATTGGTATTAACACCATGTGGGAGGAAAGAACCAAATTTATTATGTCGCCATTGACATTAACACCATGTGGGAGGAAAGAACAAAATTTATTATGTTGTTATTGACATTAACACCATGTGGGAGGAAAGAACAAAATTTATTATGTTGCTATTGACATTAACACCATGTGGGAGGAAAGAACCAAATTTATTATGTTGCTATTGACATTAACGCCATGTGGGAGGAAAGAACCAAATTTATTATGTGGCTATTGACATTAACACCATGTGGGAGGAAAGATCCAAACTTATTATGTTGCTATTGACATTAACACCATGTGGGAGGAAAGAACAAAATTTATTATATAGCTATTGACATTAACACCATGTTGGAGGAAAGAACAAAATTTATTATGTCGCCATTGACATTAACACCATGTGGGAGGAAAGAACCAAATTTATTATGTTGCTATTGACATTAACGCCATGTGGGAGGAAAGAACCAAATTTATTATGTTGCTATTGACATTAACGCCATGTGGGAGGAAAGAACCAAATTTATTATGTTGCTATTGACATTAACACCATGTGGGAGGAAAGAACCAAATTTATTATGTTGCTATTGACATTAACGCCATGTGGGAGGAAAGAACAAAATTTATTATATAGCTATTGACATTAACACCATGTTGGAGGAAAGAACCAAATTTATTATGTCGCCATTGACATTAACACCATGTGGGAGGAAAGAACCAAACTTATTATGTTGCTATTGACATTAACACCATGTGGGAGGAAAGAACCAAATTGATTATGTCGCAATTGACATTAACACCATGTGGGAGGAAAGAACCAAATTGATTATGTCGCCATTGACATTAACACAATGTGGAAGGAAAGAACCAAATTGATTATGTCGCCATTGACATTAACACAATGTGGAAGGAAAGAACCAAATTTATTATGTCGCAATTGACATTAACACCATGTGGGAGGAATGAACCAAATTTATTATGTGGCTATTGACATTAACACCATGTGGGAGGAAAGAACCAAATTTATTATGTCGCCATTGACATTAACACAATGTGGGAGGAAAGAACCAAATTGATTATGTAACACCATGTGGGAGGAAAGAACCAATTGACATGTCCATGTGGAGGAAAGAACCAAATTTATTATGTCGCCATTGACATTAACACCATGGGAGGAAAGAACCAAATTTATTATGTCGCAATTGACATTAACACCATGTGGGAGGAAAGAACCAAATTTATTATGTCGCCATTGACATTAACACCATGTGGGAGGAAAGAACCAAATTTATTATGTCGCAATTGACATTAACACCATGTGGGAGGAAAGAACCAAATTGATTATGTCGCAATTGACATTAACACCATGTGGGAGGAAAGAACCAAATTGATTATGTCGCCATTGACATTAACACCATGTGGGAGGAAAGAACCAAATTGATTATGCCACCATTGACATTAACACCATGTGGGAGGAAAGAACCAAATTGATTGTCGCAATTGACATTAACACCATGTGGGAGGAATGAACCAAATTTATTATGTGGCTATTGACATTAACACCATGTGGGAGGAAAGAACCAAACTTATTATGTCGCCATTGACATTAACACCATTTGGGAGGAAAGAACCAAATTTATTATGTTGCTATTGACATTAACGCCATGTGGGAGGAAAGAACCAAATTTATTATGTTGCTATTGACATTAACACCATGTGGGAGGAAAGAACAAAATTTATTATATAGCTATTGACATTAACACCATGTTGGAGGAAAGAACCAAATTTATTATGTCGCCATTGACATTAACACCATGTGGGAGGAAAGAACCAAATTGATTATGTCGCAATTGACATTAACACCATGTGGGAGGAAAGAACCAAATTGATTATGTCGCCATTGACATTAACACCATGTGGGAGGAAAGAACCAATTTGATTATGCCACCATTGACATTAACACCATGTGGGAGGAAAGAACCAAATTTATTATGTCGCAATTGACATTAACACCATGTGGGAGGAATGAACCAAATTTATTATGTGGCTATTGACATTAACACCATGTGGGAGGAAAGAACCAAACTTATTATGTTGCTATTGACATTAACGCCATGTGGGAGGAAAGAACCAAATTTATTATGTTGCTATTGACATTAACGCCATGTTGGAGGAAAGAACCAAATTTATTATGTCGCCATTGACATTAACACCATGTGGGAGGAAAGAACCAAATTTATTATGTTACAGTTGACATCATGGCTGCACCATGCCAGTACAACAACAACAAAAACACAGGGGTCTCCAGTCTCCAAAACATGGGGTAAACTTAAAAGACGGATCGTGTTTTAGGATCTGAAAGACACCACAATGAAGACAAAACTGAAATGTATCTAAATATATTTTACTTGTTTATTATTATACTTTCTGAATATATTTGATGCTCCTATTAGTAAAATGTATTGCTGCTGGTGAAATCTTGATTTGAAGTGATGCAGTCGAGTTTTGTGGCAAGTCACTGGGAATGCAGTATTCAATGATCACAACATCTGAGGGCTATAGAACTGAAATAGTTAAGTGTTCGGACACACATAGTCATTATGGCAGATTGAACGGCGCACTTACCAATCTGGGCCTGAAATTAGTAAGTTGATGGCCTGTTCGGTGTCGCCACTGGTCAGTTGACATCATGGCTGCACCATGCCAGTACAACAACAACAAAAACACAGGGGTCTCCAGTCTGCCAAAACATGGGGTAAACTTAAAAGACGGATCGTGTTTTAGGATCTGAAAGACACCACAATGAAGACAAAACTGAAATGTATCTAAATATATTTTACTTGTTTATTATTATACTTTCTGAATATATTTGATGCTCCTATTAGTAAAATGTATTGCTGCTGGTGAAATCTTGATTTGAAGTGATGCAGTCGAGTTTTGTGGCAAGTCACTGGGAATGCAGTATTCAATGATCACAACATCTGAGGGCTATAGAACTGAAATAGTTAAGTGTTCGGACACACATAGTCATTATGGCAGATTGAACGGCGCACTTACCAATCTGGGCCTGAAATTAGTAAGTTGATGGCCTGTTCGGTGTCGCCACTGGTCATAATGAGAGCGTTTCGAGACAGGTTCAGTGGAAACCCCATCGATAAAATCTGTGCAAGAGCATCGTCGTTTATTGCCAATGAGGTGAAGCTGAAACAAAAAATTATTAATGTATCGATCTTATACTGATTTTGTTTTGACAGATTTATGTTTACAAGGCATGTTTACGTTATTCTATCATGCTGCTGTAAGTTTGTTTCCAGTTTTTAGGTGTTTTTGCATTGAAAATTGTTCAGACAACACTGCATAGAAGATTGAATAATTATGTTTTTGTCTTAAAGTATAATTTAATTTTTATTCTATTATTACTATTAGTAAGTGAAAGATGATACAGACTCTGATTTATCTCCACCGGCGACATCTTCAGTATCAGAATTGTGATCCTCCAGCGATGCCAATGCCCAATTACTGTTTATGAACGACTCCATAATCCTGAAACGACAAGACATCATGACTTGATACATTAACTTATCGACAGGTCGTACCACATGACTACATTCAATATCGCCCAATAACCAATTGATTCTATGTCTTATGGTTCAAAATTGATTACATCAGAAAAGGTTTACTGAAAACACTCACCAGAGATTCAGATTGGTGATTGTAACTTAATTAATAACATTTTAATCGTTTTCATGGTCGATTATATCTTTGATCTTTGTGGCAATTCAACAGCTTTCAGCTACATTCATTAGCCTGTCTACCATTAATACATTAATAATCCTCAGAACATCTTACTATCAATATCAAACATTGTTAGGTATTTCTAACCAATGTTGGTTAGTAAATCCAATGTAATTAGACAAGATATGGCTAACTTCAACAACTTTCTGACATGTGTGTTCCTAAGTGTGCACCAACCACGGATACAGGAAGTACTTCTAATCCTGTCTCATCATTTTAAAATCTCCCCAAATAACAATATCATGTCAACTAATTAGTGTGTCATTGTAAAGACAGGTGAAGAATTCCAAAGTTTACGTGTAAGTATGAACAATTTACATACTTGCATAGTTGAATTCCGATGCCAAATTTCTCGTTTCGAGATGGTTGGAAAACATCAACCTTTGAAGCTGTAACAAGAAGTCATCAGATTCTGGTGTAATGCGTAATGAAGTTACAATGGTCTATTAATACTAAGATAACAAAACGGGGATGACATGATGTCAAGCCACCTGCAATCCAATAATGTCACATTTGGAACTGTAACAAATCTGGAAACACAACGTTGGCATTGATAAAGACAAAATGTATAATATAGAAAAGGCAGCAATTTTGCAGTTTTTCAGCACAAAAAGTTGCAACAGTGCTCATATGAATCATTATCACCATATTTAGCATTTCTATAAAACAAATTCACCCATTTGGCTGCTGCTATTAGTCACAAATGAACTTACGTGGGCTTTCAAGATACTGCGATAATGACATATGCAGTCTAATTATGATTGGTTCGTCTCTCTTCACTTTCCAAGCAGCAGCCGTCTCTGACTGGAAATACAATCACATCACCACTGTCATGACACTTTGTATGTAGGTCGAGAAACAGACATCTATTATTATAAGAGGAACTGTCAGAAAAAAGTAGGGATGGTCACATAACTTTGCAAAATCAAAAAAGTTATGCGTTTTTCACTGGTTCAACCCTCCCCCAACAATACTTGTTTACAAAATTGCTACTGGCATTTGGACTAACATTTGTTTCACTTACTAGATGGTGCCACTGTAGCCATTTTTTTCCCCCGTGACATGTGGTGATGATCAAACCACCCCTTGGAGTGCTTAAAATATTTTGGGAGGACTTAAACAAATTCATGTGACGACCCATTAGTTGCTTGTTCAATGCCGTCTGGGTCAGACCCCATGTGCCGAAGTTGTAGGTCAACACAGGTACAATGAACGATGCCTAGAGGCAGAGCCGTAACTCTAACGATTCTGCTGAACCAGACTGTCCACAGCTTATGAAATGCTACATTAGCGAGCTGCTTACAGCGTGCCGCATCCTCTGCATCTCCTAGTACTAGTAGTGAACCTAATTTCTTGGTTATCTGCCATTCCTTGGATCTACCGTCAGTTTGTTTCTGGATAGATGTTGTCTCCGTTTTTGATTCATTGATGGTGAGAAACCACTCTGCCCGGCTGCATGGGGCAATTGTTCAATTTCATTCATGAAAGCACGGAAATAGCCGACAAAGTCTGTATCATCGATGTCAGTGACTGGTTGTGGAGGCAGCTGTAACCGGAGACTTCTCAGGGCTGCCTCGAGGTAGATGACAAACAGCACTGGGCTGAGGCTGTCACCTTGAGGCGTGCCTATTGTTGTCACGAATGACGGCCATTCACCAACCGATGTGCGTGGTGCGAGTGATGTGTTTGCAAGGAGAAGTCTTATCATTCAAATTTGTTATTCTTTAAGCAAGTTGAAAGTACCTCCATGAGCTTGTCTTGTCAGCTGGTATAAAATGCTCGATTCATGTCTACTTCGACCTCGATGGTATCTACTCAGACCAGGTGAAAGGAACTCGTCGACTTTTGTTGAGATTCGAGACAAAATCACAATTGACAGCATTTTGCGCAGAACAATCAATAAAACAATAAGTCTCAAACTTGTTACGGGCCCCGCTGTCTTATCGGGGTGTTGTAGACATTTTGACACATTCTTCAATAGCTCTGCCGGGATGCAGTCGTAACCACCTGCCCTGTTGTTGTTGAGGTTGCTCATCGCTGCTAACACTTTGTCAGTTGTAACAGGTGTAGCAGCGCTGTTGGGGTGCCTTCAAATGCTCGAATCCCTTCAGTTACAGAACCGCACAACTGTTTGCCGAAGTGTTCACTGACCGTTGCACCAAACTCGACCTTCTTCGTCATGTATTGTGACCTGAACGTAAGGTTTACGAGTTAACATCCTGACTGCACAGAACATCTTGGCTCCATCGTGCAGTCTTTCGACTTCGGCTGCTAACTCATCTAATCTAGCCAAACCATTCTCTAGAGCTTTTTGGCACATACCATGAAGAAGGATGTTTCTGTCCTGCTTTAATGAGGCTTTCTGTGTTGTGTCTGTGGTACTATTGATTCTCAGCCTTAGTTGTTTTGGGGAGATAGACATCCTGCAATAGATGGTCTGATGCTGTTGGTGGGACAATCACAACTGTGGATTCTGCAGCTGATTTAATAGCACTTTCAATAAAATCCCATCTGTCACCTGCTCTGATGTTCACATCCATAGCCTGCGAATGGGCAATGGCTGCACAATACTCATTTTTTGACACAACAGCTTTTCGGTGCAATATAGCACGTGTTTCCGAATGTGACTTGTGCAATACCGAACACACAACGCATATTTAATTTGGCAACAACTATGTTGTAGTCACTATTTAGAACTGCCTGCATATGATCTCAAATCCACGAGAAGACATTTGTGTGGCCTACGACAGATGACAAAGTCGATCATGTTATACATAGGGACCATACCATACATAGGGACCATACCATACATAGGGACTATACCATACATAGGGACCACACCATACACAGGGACCACACCATACATAGGGACCACACCATACATAGGGACCACACCATACATAGGGACCACACCGTACATAGGGACCACACCGTACATAGGGACCACACCATACATAGGGACCACACCATACATAGGGACTATACCATACATAGGGACCACACCATACATAGGGACCACACCGTACATAGGGACCACACCATACATAGGGACCACACCATAGTTAGGGACCATACCATACATAGGGACCACACCATACATAGGGACCATACCATACATAGGGACTATACCATACATAGGGACCACACCATACATAGGGACCACACCGTACATAGGGACCACACCATACATAGGGACCATACCATACATAGGGACTATACCATACATAGGGACCACACCATACATAGGGACCACACCGTACATAGGGACCACACCATACATAGGGACCACACCGTACACAGGGACCACACCATACATAGGGACCATACCATACAGAGGGACCACACCATACATAGGGACCATACCATACATAGGGACCACATCGTACATAGGGACCACACCGCACATAGGGACCATACCATACATAGGGACCACACCATACATAGGGACCACACCATACATAGGGACCACACCGTACATAGGGACCACACCGTACACAGGGACCACACCACACATAGGGACCATACCATACATAGGGACCACACCATACACAGGGACCACACCATACATAGGGACCACACCTTACATAGGGACCACACCGTACATAGGGACCACACCATACATAGGGACCACATCGTACATAGGGACCACACCATACATAGGGACCATACCATACATAGGGACCACACCATACATAGGGACCATACCATACATAGGGACCACACCGCACATAGGGACCATACCATAGATAGGGACCACACCATACACAGGGACCACACCATACATAGGGACCACACCATACATAGGGACCACACCTTACATAGGGACCACACCATACATAGGGACCACACCTTACATAGGGACCACACCATACATAGGGACCACACCATACCACCATACACAGGGACCACACCGTACATAGGGACCATACCATACATAGGGTCCACACCGTACATAGGGACCACACCATACCACCATACATAGGGACCACACCGTACATAGGGACCACACCATACCACCATACATAGGGACCACACCGTACATAGGGACCATACCATACATAGGGACCACACCGTACATAGGGACCACACCGCACATAGGGACCACACCGTACATAGGGACCACACCATACACAGGAACCACACCATACATAGGGACCACACCTTACATAGGGACCACACCATACCACCATACACAGGGACCACACCGTACACAGGGACCATACCATACATAGGGACCATACCATACATAGGGACCACACCGTACATAGGGACCACACCATACATAGGGACCACACCGTACACAGGGACCACACCATACACAGGGACCATACCGTACATAGGGACCACACCATACACAGGGACCATACCGTACATAGGGACCATACCGTACATAGGGACCACACCGTACATAGGGACCACACCGTACATAGGGACCACACCATACACAGGGACCATACCATACATAGGGACCATACCGTACATAGGGACCACACCGTACATAGGGACCACACCGTACATAGGGACCATACCGTACATAGGGACCATACCGTACATAGGGACCATACCGTACATAGGGACCACACCGTACATAGGGACCACACCGTACACAGGGACCACACGTCCAGTGGATGCTTTGATTCTCTGTTCTTGTTAATACCTATCAAATACAAAAGATTTCCTAATTGTCACTGTGATTAAATCATAGTTATACAGTATATCAAATAGGAAATATACAAAGTAGAAGTTTTTAATATCGTAGTGCCAAATTATTTCATTAGTATTGAACAAATGTTTCTTATTTGAATAAATCAGTTGAACTGAACTGAATTGAATGCAAAAACATTAGTAAAACCGACTTACATCTAGCATCATCATGTCAATGCAGAGTGAAACATCGATGTCGTCTATACAATGGAAAGCCCTGCAAATCAGACAAGTTAAAAATTACATCCTGAATTCTAGGTTTTAGCTTTCCTTATTTGAGAGTAATTCTACAAAAATTGAACCATCTAGTATCGACCGCGACACACTAGCTTGTCTGTACATCAATGTAGTAAGAGAATCAACAAGTGATGGCAAAAACAACTAATTAGTAGACTCTGTTGTCACTAAATTAATAAATAAGTGAAGCTAAAGTTGAACCAGTATACATATACATGAATGGAATTATTGTGACAGAAGTAGCCATGCTGATTTGTTTTATCAAGTATCATAGCATAATAGTTAGTTCAGTGTCCTATTGTTGATAACTATCGATATTTAACAGTTTCCGTGCCAAAGAGCCAATTCCGCAGATCACACGTTTTACCAAGACATGCCATGCAGCCAATTGCATTTTTGCAACGTCTACTGGCATTGGCTGGTATACATGACACCATTACAAATTGGCCAATAAGATTAATCATTACAAATGGGAGGTGTTTGGCTGCTGGTATTACAATGACACTAAAATTTGCCTGTGTTAGATGGCAAAAATAAACTGGAAATCATAACCAAAAAACTAAATTGTATATGTTTACCATGCAAAACATGTTGGATGACAGTCTAAGTACATATATATAAGTGAAAGATAGTTATGCTCTGTCATCCGATGATTACGTTTTAAGAATTAAATAGACTATCTGCCCTTTCACGAAATGAATAGTTTACTTTATGATATACCGAGTATGCACACTAAACGCATAAAACATAAGTTTAGAATGATGTACAAGTCTAAAAAAATGGCTTTGCCGTTCTTGCAAGTCAGTGCAATTTTGGCTGGCATGAAACTTAAATGGTTAAATTTACTGAATACATTCCATTGTTACTTGATATAGTGTTATGTACACTCCTAGTTGAGATCACGTGGTTGAGATCACGTGGTTGAGATCACGTGGTTGAGATCACGTGGTTGAGATCACATGGTTGAGATCACATGGTTAAGATTCATAACAACAGTTAAGCATTATAAAACAACCATTTACATACAGAAGAAACTAATTCAATCACACATATAGTGCATCAAATGTTCACATATAATGCCCTAAAATTACTTCTTTAAAATAGTCAACTATACAATTCCAGCATATCGGGACTGGAAGATACATTACAGTCAACCCATACTGCAGTCATCAACTGCCAAACCATACTGCAAAGTTGATCGTCAAGTACAATTATTCAGAAGTTTCACGGCAGTGGGAATAAAGCTCTTTCTGCCCCAGTTAATACTGAATTTGAGCAGTTTGAACCTTCTGCCGGAGGCACGCATGGTAGAAGATGAGCCTGACCTATACTTGACTGCGTCACTGCCGTACAACCTCTTGACACACTCGATGTCACGTGCAAGTCGAGGGTTCATCTTTGTCTCCTCTCCCTCGTCACTCGCCTGTCGTCATGGAAACAGTGCAACGTCCAATCACATACCACACAACACTGCTGGTTATAACACATTTCCCATACTCACGCAGGAGAATAAAACATTACAATTATAACACATCCATCATACACACGCAGGAGAATAAAACATTACAATTACAACACATCCAACATACACACACAGGAGAATAAAACATTACAATTATAACACATCCATCATACACATGCAGGAGAATAAAACATTACAATTACAACACATCCAACATACACACGCAGGAGAATAAAACATTACAATTAGAACACATCTAACATACACACGCAGGAGAATAAAACATTACAATTAGAACACATCCAACATACACACGCAGGAGAATAAAACATTACAATTACAACACATCCAACATACACACGTAGGAGAATAAAACATTACAATTAGAACACATCCAACATACACATGCAGGAGAATAAAACATTACAATTACAACACATCCATCATACACACGCAGGAGAATAAAACATTACAATTACAACACATCCATCATACACATGCAGGAGAATAAAACATTACAATTACAACACATCCAACATACACACAGAGGAGAATAAAACATTACAATTACAACACATCCAACATACACACGCAGGAGAATAAAACATTACAATTAGAACACATCCAACATACACACGCAGGAGAATAAAACATTACAATTACAACACATCCAACATACACACGTAGGAGAATAAAACATTACAATTACAACACATCCAACATACACACAGAGGAGAATAAAACATTACAATTACAACACATAACAATTATTAATATATCACGGTCATAAAAACCATAAAAAGTGACATAATTACATGTGTTAATATATTGTTATAATTACGTTGTGACAATGTCACCAAAATACTGTATAACAACTAAGAAAACAACAACTTACTGCTGGATCGTACTCATCACTGTCATCAGATATATCATCGGAGCAGGAATCGTCCATTTTGTCACCTGACGTTTGACCCATCCCAGGAAGATTAACAATCATCTTCTTGTAAAACTCTGTAGCACAGCGAACATGGAATCAGGTTGTTGGTAATCCACACACTTGTCTCAGTGTATGCATTTCCAAGTGAATACAATATGGATTTGTTTACTTTTGGAGGAATATTGCCATATTCCACTTCAATACAGATTTCTTTCAAATGGAATTTTTTTGATGAGACTATATGTTTGACTACCTGCAGTCAGATCTCAAAAGAAAACTAAGTTACCTGCAGTCAGGTCTCACTAGAAGACTAAGTTATCTGTAGTCAGGTCTTGGTAGAAGACTAAGTTACCTGCAGTCAGGTATAAGAAGAAGACTAAGTTACCTACAGTCAGGTCTCACTAGAAGACTAAGTTATCTGTAGTCAGGTCTTGGAAGAAGACTAAGTTACCTGCAGTCAGGTCTCACAAGAAGACTAAGTTACCTGCACTCAGATCTCGGAAGAAAACTAAGTTAAGTCAGGTCTCTGAAGAACATTAAGTTACCTGTAGTCAGGTATCAGCATCCTCGCACGCCAGGGGGTGCTGCTGATTACATCAGTCTCAGTACCCCCCGGCAGATCGCTTGCCAAAACTCTGAAGATAAACTCAGCCAATAATATCGCTTGCTGTTAAATTCCATTGGTCTTCAGGGAGGTCTTCATGGACTGTTTGGGTGGTAGACGTAATTATTTGAATACACAATACCACTCAGTGGCTCGTGAGAATGGTCGAATGGGTAATTATATTGGGGTTCCTGGAAATTGACCATGAGTCGGACAAGTGTCTGCACTGTTCTCACGGGTGGTATGGCAAAGTCAATTATGAGTTTGATTCAGCCAACTTCCATACAATGCGTAGGAGTTCTACCAGGGATAGTATACGTAGTAGGTATTGGAAGACAACTAAGTTACCTGCAGACAGATCTCTGAAGATGACTGGCAGGCGCTGATGAAAGGCCTTTGTCTCACATGGCAGGTGACTTCCTGGCTGCCCACATGATGTCAACACAGTGTGATCTAAACATGTCCAACACAACTATTTACAAGCAGACTTTGACGCAATTACATTATATCTATTCCAACTACACTAAAATACCAAATACAGCATACCAATTCCAGCAACAGAACAAGATTGAAGATTCAGTTCCAAAATACCAATTCCAACTGTCAATTACATATCAAAATATCAGTATATGAAATACAAAATGAAAAATACTTGTTAAAGTATCTTTAGTTAAAAGAAAAATGCAATTTCAAAACATAATCTTCCATTCAAAGTGTCGGTACTTTCTAACAACAATTAAAGTTGTTTTAAGCCAAAAAGTAAAATGGTGTAATATTTTGTCTAAAACATAATCTAATGCTTCACTGTTTACTGAGAACTTACATTTTTAACCTAGCTTTCCATCCTTGACTATTCGGCATATATTATACAAGTTGCTGAACAACAAACATTTGTATTAAAGTGAAATCGGGAGGAAGCTACCATTTTATGAAGACATTGTACTAGAATCACTGCATTCTTGACAAATTAATTAGGTCAATAGACATATATGTAACTATTAAAGGGAAACAAAAATAATCTGTTCAGGCTTGTGCACCTAAACAAATTCATAAAAACTAAACATTTGCAATTAAGATCAAGAATATAGTTTAGAAAAACCTTGTTGAACACACATTGGCAAGCTGGAATACTGTCAGATAACCTGAGTTACCTGACAACAGATTTCCCATTTCCCACTTTTTACTTCCCATTACCATTCCCATCTGTCCCACTACTCCAACTGGTGGTGCCACTGGTGGGGCCGCAGTTTTGAATCAGTTGTTGTTGATACGCTTGTGTCCCACTTTGCTGGTCACATGATCAAGTTTTGTGTTGCGTCAGTAACTGCAGGTATTGGCTGTTTTTTTATGTTATTATCTCAGCTTTCTGATTGTCCCTGTGGGAGATCACATATGACAGGTGTGTCGGGAACCATGAGATTTCACAAGAATCCCCCACTCGAAGAACACATTCTGAGTACACTACTGGCATGATATTATTGACAATAAAATTTACAAATTGTTAATTTCTGTTAAGTCAAAGAAGCATAAGATTGTTTCCCATTATTGAAATAATCAAATTTTTGGGATTTACAAACAGATAAAAAGGTAGAATGCAAGTGCTGGATAATCTACTTACCTGGGTAGTCCTCAGAGAGATTAAAGGTAAAATATTTCAACAAAGTGTCGTCTTTGTAGTAATTGAACGAAAATGATTGGTCGTTGAATTCAAAGTCTGCAAAACGAGAAAGTCAACTGTAACGTCATAGGACCTGTAAGCAATGAAATATTCATTGTTGACATAATAATTGTCTGGAGAAGTCTAGGTCTATTTCTCTGGTTTAATTGCAATTGCATGTGGGTATAATTGACCATTGACTATTATGAAGGCATCCATTCTATTATATATGATAACTTTTGGCAACTGACTAGTGAAATATTTGTGGTTGTTATGTCAGTGATCAAACTATTGAACTGTCCCTGGCTGGAACAGCCTACTTAAGTACATTCCTTCTGGACGAGTCAAGACTGACACGATGTCTAACTCTTTCATGATGAAACATGATTGACATCGATGGAGTGAATTTTTTTTCATTTTACCTTTTTCAACTTTTTGCCAAATTTTGAGGCTATAAGCTTTGAGTAAAGCTGTAATGTTTTTCAGACCACTGCTGGATGAAACACATATGTTTAATAGTAGTGCATATCAGGCCATTTGTGTCGAATCCAGACCCATCATGATTTCACTATGTAACTATAGTTTTGTCTAAATTTGATATAGGTCTGTGTGGGTTAATTCCATCATTCAGCATCACCCTAGGCATAATTAACATTTAAAAACATTGCGTCTAAGCACACTTTTGAGGTGTAAATGGCATCCCGGCTTGCATCACATACACTGCTATATTGATGATGTCAATGCATGGAGCACTAATGCACGGGCCCCAGACTAGCGGGTCACTATATTGGCTTCAAAAGTACGCAAAGTCTAAGATGCAATCTTTTTGTAACATAAATATACCTAGCGGATTAAGTTCAATGATGATACTAAGTAACTAATTTAACAAGATTTAATAAGATTGCCACCCAGAGAATTAACTCTAGGTGGCAGGTGGACAAGGAAGCCCTTTGGCTTATCGAGAGTCCGACCCTTTTATCTATGTGTATCCCGCCCGTCTGAGGTATGTGTCGATTTTATTTTTAAACATATTCACGCTACTAGCACCCACACAATCAGCAGGTAATCTGTTCCATTCATTTACAGTCCTTTGTGAAAATGAAAACTTTCTTATATCCAATCTACTCTGCTCCTTTGCTAATGCAAGTTCATGTCCTCTAGTCCTTTTATCTTTCTTAACTGAGAAAAACATATTTCTATCAATATTTTCATAATCCTTCAATATTTTAAACACTTCTATCTGATCTCCTCTCAATCTCCTGGTCTCTAGTGTTGTTTAATGCACTAATGTATCAAATTTAAACAAAAGCGTAGTGATGACGGTGGAATTGGGGTGGGTCCGGATTCGACACAATTAAGTGTCCAAATCCGGAAATAAAAATAATGGCACTTGTCTAGTATCTGGGCAGTTTCCGGGCCCACCTCAATTTCATCATTATAACCACGTTTGCATACATTTTATACCTCAGTGTGTTAGTTCCATCATTCAACATCATCGCAGGCATATTTATGTTTACAAATATTGCGTAATAGCACACTTTTGAGCCTTTGAGGGGTAAATAGCGTCCCGGTTTGGATCAGTGATCAACATATGCTGCTATATCGTTCATTTCACACATGCGGTGCGGTAATGCACAGGCTACAGCCGCAGCAGGGCAGACTAGCGCAAACCGGATCACTATTCGGGCCTCAAAAGTGTGCTAATACGCAATATTTTTAAACATAAATATGCCTGGAATGATGTTGAATGATGGAACTAACGCACTGAGCCTGAGCAATCAAATTTATGCAAACATGTGGTTATAAGTATAACGGCAAAATCGAGGTGGGCCTGGATACTAGACATGTTTAAAAAAATACTTCCAAGATGCTTGATGCTTGATGTAATAATCCCTTTACAACTGTTCACAACTGAACTGGGATTTGTGCGGTGCGTAACGTCAGGGCAGTCAAACAAAAAGGAAAAAATTGTGTAGAAGGATGCTCAAAATAAAGAACGAAAAACAACGAAAAACAAACAAAAGCGCAGATAAAAACAAGTGGTGCACTATATACATAAGTTTGTAGCTTTAGAGGATGTGGACGCCATGCAAGAGTTGCATTTCCCTGATGGCTGGCATGGCGACACACAGGAAGGTTGGCAATGATGGCTTGATGTGTAGAACAGCAGATGGTGGTAGTCTGTTCCATATGACTACTGCTCTGGGGTAGAATGCATATTTATATGCATTGATGGTTGGAATTATTGTGTTGGTATATTTAGGTGGATGGTCGATTCTGTTGGAGATATGCGTGGCGAGCTGGAAACATGGCGGAGGGCTGATGTTGACCACGTGGTAGTGGATTTTGTAAAACATTGATGTTTGTTGAATGAGGCGATGAGTGTGGAGCGAGTCCCAGTTGAGTTGTTTATGAGTGGTTTAATATGTGTTTCTTTTCGGTAGTCGGAGAAGATGAATCTTGCAGGATTTCTTTGGATTTGCTCTACGCGGGATTCCAGACCTCACTGGCATATTCAATTTGTGGTCGGACAAGGGTTTGGTAAGCTTTTTCTTTGACATTTTGTGAGCAAGGTGACAGTGTTCTTCTTAAGAGTCCAAGTGTGCGGCTGGCTTTGGTGGTTATTTTGGTGCAGTGGTTGTTCCATCTTAGGTCATGTGATATTGTGACTCCAAGGTAGTCATGCTTTTGAACATGGTTAAGTGGCTTTCCCAGTATTGAATATTGATATAGTTTGGGGTTTCGTTTCCGTGTGATGGTGAGGACTGCGCATTTCTTAACATTGAAGTTCATTGACCACTTCTTAGACCACGTTAAACCGTTTTGTAATATATGTTGATCTTTTGTGTTATTGATTTCTCTGTATAGGATGCTGTCGTCTGCAGAGTTTAATTGTTGAATTAATTTGTTCCTTGATGTCGTTTATGTATAGAAGGAATAGGACCGGCCCCAGGACAGATCCCTGAGGGACTCTGGAAGTGACATTAGTCCAGGAAGAATGTGTGCCATTGACTGAAACAGATTGTTTACGATGGGATAAGAAGCTATTGATCCAGCCAAGAGTGTTGTTTCGGATGCCGTAGTACTTTAATTTATCTGATGAGCAACTTTATCAAACGCTTTACTAGTCTAGTTATATTATATCTGTCTGACCTTTTTGATTTAGTGTTTCTGACCAGTCATTAGTTGAGTTTATGAATTGTGTTACAGTAGAGAGGCAGTTCCTGAATACATGTTGTTCATTAATAAGGACGTTATGAGTGTTAATTAAGATGTTTGGCCACATGACTTAGGATTGTGTTCCATGATTTTACAGCACAAGCAGGTCAAGGATATGGGTCGGTAGTTGGAGGCGTCTGATTTTGGACCGCCCTTATGAATTGCTGTAACCAGTGCTTGGCGCCATTGTTTTGGGACTGTTGCTTGGTTTTAAGATTGCTGGAATAGACATCTAAGAGCTGGAGCTAGTTCATTTGCAAGGTGACATTTCATCAAGACCGCATGCTTTTGATGGGATTAGGGTAGATAATTATTTGGCTATGGTGGCAGTTGTGATGTGTAAATGAGGAATGGAGGCATATGGAGATGGACCTTTGCTGTGCATTTGTGTATGTGTCAGCTTATTAAATACGCTTTGGAAATGCATGTTCAATGCCTCCGCCTTATCGTGATCTGTGCTGCACATTTTATCAGAAGTTTTAAGTGTTGGGATTCCTAGGTTTTCTGTGCGAGTGAGTTTTACATATGACCAAAACAATTTTGGGTTTTCAGTCATATTCTTGCCCATTATGTTGTTGACATAATCGTGGTGTGCTGAGCGGATAGATTTGGTAACATAGTTGCGATATTCACGATAGGCTTTCCAATCTGATGGGATGTTTGTTTTATGGGCTTCTGAGAAATTTGTTTCCCGTTTTCTCATCTTTTGCTTGATTTCAGATGTTATCCAAGGCAGATTTTGTTTTCCTTTAGTGAGTTTTGATGGAACATTGTCATCCACAATTTTGTGCAGTTCATTTCTAATTGTTTCTCAGTTTGTGTCAACTGAATGTTCTTCAGGGTTTGAGGCTAAGAAGTTGTTGGTTTGCAGTGTTTGGGGGTCAATTCTGTCATAGAGGTATATCTTTCTTTGTGGTTTCTTTTGGAACTTAGGTTTCATGTTGATATCAAACAGTACAATGCAATGGTCAGACATGCCTGGAAGTACCTGTATGTTGTCTATGAGATTAGGGTTTGTAACCAGAAGGTCCAGGATGCTATTTGAGACAGGTCTTGTGGTTCTGGTAACTAGTTGTGAAAGCGAGTTATCAAGTAAGAAGTCAATGAATTTCTCATGCATTGCTTTAGTGTTAGTATTTGTTGTCAACCAGTCGGTCGAGTTCATATCTGGTAAATTAAAGTCCCCTCCAATTATTAAGTTTGGGTGCTGGCGTGGGTTTCTATTGATAGTCTTGGCTACTGATGAGATTAAGATGTCTAATGACTTAGTTTTGTTGCCTGGTGGTCTGTAATAACTGGCCAGATATAGCGGTTTAGAGTCACTGAATTGCACACTTGCCCAGATAATTTCACAGTTTTCGCCTAATTCAGGTTCATCAGAGGTAATGAGGGAATCTTTGATGGCAATAAAGATTCCTCCTTCATTTGCATCGCGATCTTTGCGGTAGACAGTGTAGTTTTCTGGGAATAGTTCATATGTAGCCATATCGCTTTCTAATTTGGATTCACAACCCAATATGAGTTTTGGTTGGTGTTGGTTGATTGTGGCACGGAAGGCTGTTTGTTTTGTCGCGCTTTTGATACTGTTACAGTTTATGATCATTGCTCTGAGGCCATGTTTTTTGTTTTTGATGGTAGGCATGTTACGAGTACCAGATGAACCTTTGGATGGAGTTGAGGTTTTCGGGTGCATATTATCTTCATCATTTATACAATCATTGTCATTAGTGTGATCAAGTTCAGAGAGCAGTGAAAATGGGTTTGTAGTAGTAGCCACTGACTGGGTTTGAGATATTGACGAATCAAAATTTGGAAAACCACATTTGCAGCAGATCCATGAGAAGCTTGATATGTTTTTCATGATGCTGTGGTCAATTTTGGTGGTGTCTATGCATTTGCCCTTTTGCCTTGGCTTTGGAAAGTTTGGTATGATACCAGAGTTCACATTTGTCACACAGGAGTGCTCTGTCATCTGTATCTGTATCTGTATTTTGACTGGCAAAATGTCCTATGGACACATCACGCCAGTGCGCATGGTGGCTCTTATGGATTAATTTTTTACATGTTGGGCTAGGCTAATCTGGAATGAATTCAGTGACGTACTTGATACAATGCTTGGAGGTAGAGAATTCCACTCTTTTATTGTGACTGGGAAAAAGCTGTTTCCAAATATGTTTGTCGAGTGCCTGATTTGTACTAACTGTTTATTATGTTTACGTGAGCATCTGGTGTTGCGTTTGGTGTATTGATCTAGTGGGATATCTATGAGGTTATGTTCCATTTTATATAATATGCTAAGTCTTTGGGTTTTTCTTCGTGATTGGAGGGTGTCCCACTGGAGATCTTTAAGGAGTTGTGTTACCGTTCCAGGCTCTCTAGAATAGTTGTTCTTACAAAATCTGGCGGCTTGTCTCTGGGTTCTTTCTATGAGTTTGATATTTCTTAGGCAATGTGGATCCCATGATGCTGACGCATATTCAAGTATGGGGCGGACAAGGGTTGTGTAGGCTATGGACTTGATTTGGGTTGGGCATTTATTTAAATTTCTTCTAATCATTCCCAATGTCTGTTGTGCTTTTTTTGTGACCGAGTTGCTTTGTATTGTCCAATTTAATGTATTTGATATATGTATGCCAAGATAACAGTGTGATTCAACAGATTTAAGTTGTTGTCCGCAGAATGTGTAGAGATTTGGTGTCGGTTTTCTTGAGGCTATTGTCATTGTATAACATTTAGTGGGGTTGAATTTCATAAGCCACGTGTGTTGCCATTTCTCAAGTTTGAGCAGATCGTTTTGGAGGACAGATGTGTCTTGGTCAGTTTTAATCGGTGAATATAACAGGCAGTCGTCTGCAAAAAGGCGAACAGTTGAGGAAAGATTGTCTGGCAGGTCATTTATGTAAAGTAGGAAAAGTAGGGGCCCCAGTACTGTGCCCTGTGGTACCCCAGAAATGACTTGAGTTGATGTTGACTTAGATCCATTTATAACGACCTGTTGAGTTCTTCCTGTAAGGAAGCTATTTATCCATGATGATATTGGGCCTGTGATGCCATAGTGTTTGAGTTTGTGGATTAATCTTTTATGTGGAACTTTATCGAATGCTTTGGTGAAGTCAAGGATGGCCATGTCTACAGATTTCTTCTCATCAAGTGATTTGCTTATGTCATGGATTGTTTGAATTAATTGTGTTTCAGTTGATCTTTTGGCACGGAAGCCATGTTGGTGGTCAGTTAGAATGTGGTGCTGTTCAAGATGTTTCATAATGTGACTATGTATGATGTGTTCAAGAAGTTTAGAAACCACAGGTGTTAAGGATATTGGTCTGTAGTTAGATGTTTCTGCTCTACTTCCTTTCTTAAAAATTGCTGTTACATTGGCTTCTTTCCAGGTATTGGGGACTTGTCCAGAGTCAACAGATGATTGGAAAATGTCATGTATTACTGGTGCTAGATGAGAGGCATATCTGTTTAAGAACCATGGTGGAATGCCATCTGGTCCTTGCGATTTAGAAATGTTAATTTTGGAAAGTTGATCAAGTACTCCTTTAAGTGTAATTGTTAGTTTGGGGATTTCTCCATGTGGACTTCTGGCCATATCTGGTAGGGTGGAATTTCCTTCGTGTGTGAAGACACTTTGGAACTGATTGTTTAAGGCTTCTGCTTTATGTTTGTCGTCGCTAATGATGTTACCAGCAATGTTAAGGTCCCCAATACCCTGGTTATCCTGTCTAAGTTTAGAAATGAAGCTCCAAAATGATTTAGGTTTCTCTGTTATTGTTGTTGTCAGGAATTGACTTATGTAGGATAGTCTAGCAGAACGAAGGTGTTTATGCATGTTTCTCCTGATGTCACAGAATTCTTTCCAGTCTTCTGGATTTCTAGTTCTTTTTGCTTTGTTATATAGCTGTTTCTTTATTTTGCACATTTTCTTTAAATCTTTATTGAACCAGGGAAGATTGTGTCTTGAAGTAGTAAGTCGGTGCGGTACATATTGGTTCATAATGTTGATGATTTTCGTGGAAACAAGATTCCACTTGTCATTGACAGTCATGTTTTGGTTTTGAGAGAAGTATTCATGTGTAAAGTTTTCAAGAGATTTCTGGATGTTAATATTGTCGGCTTTATTTCTAATGAAGACTTTACGTTTTGGACGATGTTTGCGTTTGGGCGAAATGTTTACATCAATAATGACTGTGCTATGGTCTGCTATTCCGTCTACTACATTTATCTTCTTTATTAACCCAGGTCTATTGGTGAAGACAAGATCTAAAATATTGTTGGCATTTCCCTGTCTGTGCGTGGGTTCCTTGACATGTTGGATCAGACCATGTTCCTCTGTAAGAGAGAGTAATTTATTGGCAGCAGCTGTACTGTATCCATTGTTAGTTGTGACTTGGTGAATTTCCCAATTGATGTTAGGGAGGTTGAAATCGCCAGTAATGATGACATTATGTGTGTTGATCTTGTTACCTAATTTAGAAAGGGCTAGGTCTAGTTCTTCGATTTGAGTTCCATGAGAGTCATTTGGGGGACGATAGAGGGTACACATGATTATTGGTTTCATTCCTGTTATCTGGGTTTCAGTCCAAATGCTCTCACTGTTAGTGTCTAGGTCTGGTAGGTGGCTTGTTATGAGGTCATCTTTTGATATTTGAAATACCCCCCCTCCAGTAGTGTCTGTTTCTCTGTCCTTTCTAAAGACGTTAAAGTTGCTTGGGAATATTTCTCCATTTTTTATTGAGGGATCTAACCATGATTCAGTGCCACAGATGATGTCTGGGTTATGCAGATTGTTTAGTGCTTCGATGTCTGAGGCTTTCTTTTTAACGCTTTGGCAGTTTATGAGGATGCATCTGAAGTTTGGTCTCTTTTTTGGTCTATATGCTTTCTTGCTATTAGTTGTATTGTTGTTGGTGGTTTCGTTTAGGTTATGACAGTTACTGTCCAGTGGATAAAAGGGATTTGCCGTTGGGATTTCTGTATCTCTGAAGAAAGAATTTGTGAAGTTGAAGTTGTTGCATTCGGGGCAGGCCCACGAACATGAGGAATTTATTAATCGTTTGTACTTCACTCTGCATACTCCACAAGGATATACAGATTCAGTACAACTATGGAGACTAACTGGTACTACTATTTAGTCTACTAGTACTAGTAGACGAATTAAAATACTAATGAAACGTGCACCTTTGAACGGACAGTCTGGATCGATGTCGCAAGCTGTGATTATCGCCTGTATGTCTGCTCGCATTTTATGATGTCTCGACATTGTAGATACCCATTACAGGTGCAAAATACTAGGGAACGTTATTTAAGATACACCATAGAAATGGCATGTTACGTCCGTGGTTTGTGTTTAGTCCTGCGTGATTACACTTCCGTTTTCAGTTCGTTTACGTTTTGTTCCAGCAGCACCAGCGGTTCACGGTGATCTCGGTTTTTCGCGATCTCGGCCCGAGTGATCTCGACCTGTTTCGGTGAAGTTGGCCAGTGACCTCGGCCTGTGCGGCAGTGAACTCGGCCTGTATTGCCAGTGATCTCGGCCTGTTCGGGGGGTGTTGCTGATCAGAAACGATAGCGGCATGAAGTCGGCCAGTGAATTCGGCCTGTGCAGCAGTGAACTTGGCCTGCATAGCCAGTGATCTCGGCCTGTTTGAGTGATGTTAGCCTGCGTTTTTTTGTGTGTAACATAATTACATATTGTATTATGTATTGTGATAACTGCTATATAATGTCCAATATGTTGCATGGTTGTTTTCGACAACGATCTCTGTTTTAGAACGTTTTGTTTTGTTGGGTTATTTATGTACGCAATTCGACATCATCATCGGCAAATTCGGTGTGACGTGCGCTAGTATTATAGTGATTGCCTCCAAGACATCTTCCACTGGATCACTGAAAGCATATTGAAATTAAAGGAAAGTAAAACTGACTTGATCATTATTGGTATTCCAATGCAGCTTAGTAAACGTGATGTTTTTTCCCTATAGGTCGGGCATTAGCCAGTGAAGCGTGCATTATAGGGTCCGCACGGTGTTTTTTTTTCATTTTCGTGACCTTCTACACCTCTAGGTCAATAATCCGACGGGTGCCACCCAGGCAACCTTCAGCTTTTTTGTATAAACTCATTAATATGCAAATTAGTTATCGCCATTAAAATAAATACTGTTTTCCTGAATATATCGAATAGTAAACATCCAAAACAATCAAAATAAAGTGTCCAGGCGAATGTTTGCATGGTATCTTGTTATTATTACATTAATGAACACATTATAGTATGCACATTTGTCCAATGAATATGCAAATTAGCTCTGACCAATTACCTTACTCATTATCATCTGAGTCGTCGTCACAGACAAATGCTGCAGCTGCCCGTGTTTGTTCAGAAAACTGTGCATGGTAATTTGGCTAATGTACACAGACATTGCGCTGTGTAGCACGGCTTGTCAGAGGAACATCCACACTGAATCATCTCTAAGATATTAGATGGTGCAACGGCGACATCGGGCGGCGACATAACTGGAATTAGTGACATCGATGCTTCACCGCGTGCCCAGCCATACTTTGTTGGATCCAAAGGCCGTGGTTCCGACTTGACTGCTGACTTCCATATTGCCGTCTGAATATATGAGCGCGTCGCACGTTTTGTTCAAAGGCTTCGGTGGTAGGCGGCAGAACCTTCAGGTTTGGTGTTGCTCTCCATCTTTGTAGCCCACACATTTCTGCGATCATCTGCCATGCTACTAGTTGGCTTGCTTCCATAACACGTAGCAACAAACCCAGTGGCCTCAGCAACCACCTCGTCGATACACATGTCAACGTCACCAAGTTTGTGAAGAGAATGGCCAGCTTCTAGCAAAGGACTTTGATGCTTTCCGCTCCGTCTTTGGCAACTTTAGCCACTTGCTGAATCATGATGACATCTTCTTCCTCGTGTGTCGTCTTCAGATCGTCACGACGCCTTTGCAACCCTCAATGAATCTCTGTCGGGGAAGATGCCTGGCCTGTAACGAGGAGCCTCTGGTTGTTCGGCTTCCCTTGTTGACTTGCCGCGATCAAACGATGACAAATTATTTCAATCAGCTGTACCTTCTTTTCGGTCACAGTAAGAACAACCTTCTGGCCTGGGGTGGCAGCGGGATCTGCAGACTCAGCTTGTGGCGTCTGCTAGCTTGCTGTACAGTTCTCGCTAATCGTGTCCCGCTCTTGATGCTAAAATCATGGTATCTGTCGAATACCAAGAAGACATCACACTTCTCTGTCTTCCCAAAGACGTAGCTAGAGAAACTGTCCACAAAGTCTCGCTCAGTTCCCCTGTTAGGCCAATGAATGACCCAGTGGATCGCACAGCCGTCGATGATAGTAACGTCAAGGCTGGGGAGCCAGTCTCGATGGGGTTTCTACCTGCAGATTCTTCTTTAGTGTCGCCTTTGTCTTTGCTATTCTCATCTCTCCATTATCTGCGAACATTGATGCCGGCACCGATGCAAGCTCATACTGTAAAATGTCATTGAGTTTGGTGTCGCGAGATTGTTGCATTCCTATCACCCTCGAGTAGATTAGATTTACATCGCATACTGCAGTAGCTCTGACTCGCAATACTTTCCGTGTCACTGCCATGGTCACGACCTACTTTAGACAAAGTAGCATTGATTCCTTCTGGCCAGCTTTCTTCGTAGGAACGCATCTGTCTTCTTCCTATTTTGTACAGCACAAATGAACTGGTGAATGGCATAAGCACGGGGCATATTTTTAGTATAAAGTATTCGACTAGTCCATTTCGTAAATATTATAATATATATATTATATATATATATATATATATATTAGTTAATGTGTTATTAAAAATTACTGTCGGATTTTATCCCGATACTCTGCTATTTAGGTCGATTTCCAGTGGTTGTAGAAACCTTGCAGGAGAGTTGGTGAGCTGCAATCTCGCATGTAGCACAGTAAAACATTGTTTATGAAAAATTGATACGCATTATCTGTTCTCATTTTCCCCCGCCACCCTCCCCCAGAATGGGAAGAGAAAGAGATGAACTAAAATAAAACTTTATTTGTTAACAAGGTACATATGCAAAGCATGCATTTTGATTTAAAGACAGTAGTAACGACATAATACTGATATAACGTGGCGTGACGGAATAGCTGCAACATGTATAGTAAAACATCAGAATAATATTCCTTATAATTTTTGGCTAAATACGCTTTAACAAAATTAAAGCTAACAGCGGACATCGGACGGCGGACGCAGAGTGATGGTAATAGTCCGTTAGACCTTCGGCCCAAATGACTACCGGGGGTACTAAGGTAGGTAGGGACCACATAATAATAAATTCAATTTCCTCTTTCCATCAGCTCGGTTTGTTTCCTTGATACACAGCATAGCGTTATTGGTATCAGTAATAATATTAATGACAACATTTATTTAAAATGTTCATTATATTATTTACAAACACCCATTTTTAGTTTTACATGTATTGTATGAACCAATAATGTAAGGATTTTCATAAATTAAATGGCATGTAATGTATAACATTTATTTAACAAAATTAGATAATTTAAAACAGATTACTGTTATTTTCTATGTTGTGATTCATGCAATGTTACCACGCGTCAGAGCGATGGAGTTCATTGTGGTCCAGTGATGTGTGGCAGGTTCAATTCCTGCTAGTGTTTGAATGTTGCATCCAAAACAGTACTGGTTGTGCACAAATAATATACTTTAGCCTTTTCGAGTATACCTATGGTATTTTACTTTATATATTATTTTATACCTAAGTTATTTGATTTTAATCCTAGGTCATATCTTTATATTGCATCGATAATTATGTCTACTGCTGTTTCAAAGTTCCCCAGGTTCTACCAGTGCAGTAGGGATTCCCATTACACATGTTTGACACAGCTTAAACCCTACATGCAACTGTCCAGTTTAAGAGGGGTCTAGTGGGTTAATGCTGTCTGTTGACAGTCTGCCAATGACCAGTTACAACTACTGCAGTAGACAATTTAGTTAACAAATTTAGCATGTTATGGGACCTTTGGTGCCCTTAGAATTATTCAATCAAATACAGATGTCTTGTGTACAGTGGCACTACCACATGAAATGTCTACGCAAAATTAGAGAAAAAGTTACAGAAGAGGTTTTGAAAAATATACAAAATGTGAAAATTTACCAGTTTTTGGGTCCTTTTAGGGGGACCATTAGGTACCCTTAGCGCCAGTATAGAAGGGAAAGACTCGATAACGACGAGAACATTTATTGACTTATCTCAAAACAGAAGTCGAGGCAAGAGAGCGTACAACAGGAACAAGGTATGGAATTAACCAACGCAATAATACAGGAAGCGGAAATGTGATACTTATCCAATATGGCGTGACCACTTTCTTTTCTCCTTCACTAATCTAATAATATCACATAAGCTTGTAAGGTTATAACGTGATAGTCCATATGACATACAAATATGCAGTAGAGTCAATATGGGCATATGTCACACAAAATATGCAGTAGAATCAATAGGTCCATGGCACATGTATTATAACTCATAGTCTTGTAGATATGCAGGTTTATTACGTCTGCGGATGGGCCGAGTGGGCCTCACGTTGTCACTGGGTGTGGTTGGTGGTTTCGGTAGCGCGGTTGTAGGGGCCTCAGGTGGCGCTGTGATCGTCAGTGGAGCCTCGGGCGGTGCTGCGATCACTAATGGGATTTCGGGTGGAGTTGCATTCGCTTGGACATCAGGCGGGGTGTCGTCTTCGTATGGCGGGACATCTTCCGTGTCATCTCCATCCTCACGATGGCGCGTGGGTATTGTGGTCGACACATGACCGGGTACTAAATAGCACTCGGATAGTCGCACCTTGTATGATGAAGTGCGTAGTTGAGATCCGCTAAATTTGCGAATGTAGCACAAGCTATCTTCGATAGAGGTGACTAGATAGCGGTCTCTAGCTTGCGACTTATTGCGGTCGGATAGTACGTAAACCAAGTCACCGACATGAATTATCGGTACAGCCGCCTCTTTGCCGCGAGGAGCCTTCGACGTCTGGCAGTGTGCGTGATTTTGTAGGCGAGACTGATGTTGTTCAGCGATGATAGCACGATCTAAAATAGGCAACTGCGCGTTGGAAAACTGGTCTCGTTGGAACCATATTTCGCGTGCCGATAGGCCGCGACCGCGGATTCTGGAGTTGAGTTGAGAGGTAGCAATTGCCAATATAAGAGGTGACACCGGTCCCCCGCCAGGCTCCTGTCGTAGCAGCTCATCTTCAACCTCTGTCACAGCTTTCTCGGCTATGGGGTTTTTGTTAGAGTTTTTGATTCTCCCTATCTCCAAACGAATACCCAAACGTAGCAGAGTTGGGTCGTTCACGAGAGCGATGAACCCTGGGGCTGGATCCACGCGGATGATCGCAGGGGGCCCGTCGAGGGGTCGAAACTCTGTGCAGAGTCGAGCGAGGCAGTCACGTAACGCGTCATGGCGTCCGCTCTCGATGATGCACGTAGAAGTGTATGAGCTAACGGTTTCGCGGACGACACATATGAGTTGTCGGTTACGCTTGATAACATCTGCTGCGAACGAAACACCAATCACTTCGGGAGCGTCGGTTGTTGTTTGTTCGATGAGTGTAGTCGGGATATTTTTTAGTGACATGCATGTATGGCATGCGTCGGTCACTCGCTCAATCGCGTTGTCGATGTCCAATGCGAAGAAGTTGCGACGAACTACGAGTTTGAGTTGGTGTTTTGATGGGTGGCTTAGCTTTAGGTGGATCGCTGTTAGTAAGCCATCTAACACTTGTCGTGGAACTACAATAAGTTCTTTGGTTGGCGCGAATGGTATGTCGCACTTGACAACAATGACGCCGTCGCGAGCCAACGTTGTAGTAGATAAGTAACTTTTTACGTCCTTGGCGTTGGTTACTTTTTTGGATGGACGCGTGCCTTGTTTTAGGTGAGCTCTGACGCGCCGTAGATCGGAGCACTCTGATTGTGTAGAGAGCCATGCGGACCTGCTCGTGAACGGAAGGCGAGTGGAGCCGGATATGATATCTTCCACAGCAACACTCATAACGACAGATTGTTCGATTTGCGATATGAAAGAACATATCTGGCAATGTGGTTCATGGCATTCCGGTGCGTTTCTGCTTGCGAAGTCGGATGGTATGTTTGATGAACCCGCCAGGTGGCGCACTGTGACTTGGTATCGGGCGACAACTGACAGAAACGATGTCACGCGAGGGCTAGATGAAAATTCGCCACGGCATAGTTTGTCAATTGCCTGCACACACGGTTTGCTGTCGGTGAGTAGACACGGCTTCGACTTTGATTGTATGATGTACGGGCTGAAGTGTTTGACTGCTGCAGCAATGCCTAACGCTTCGATTTCGCAGGGTAGCCATGTAACTTGGTGTTTCTTTAGTTTGGCGCTGAAAAACCCGGCTGATACAACGATGTACTTCCAGCAAGCTATGGATCTTAGTGTCGAATCCACGTCTGGCAGGAGAGAAGGCTGCGGCTTGCTGTAACGTCCTACTTCCGTGAAGGCAGTGACGAGTCGTGATCCTCCATTAGCTTTGCGTACGAGAAATGATGGGTTAAGGTATTCGACCACCACCCCGATATCTTCTGGACGACGGAATACACCGGCCGCCTCCAAATCATCAAACTTTTCCTGAAGTTCGACGAGTTTGTCGCGAGCGTATTGCGGACATCTCCCCTTTCGCTGCGGGGGTTGGACTGGTCCCATGTTTACAGTTGCTGTGAATGGGCCCGCATGCCCGTTGTATCCTACGATTTTCGAGTTGAACACGGTGTCAAATTGTTGATGCAGATTGCGGAACTGGTTGCGCAAGTCGTCAGACAAGAGGTTGCCACTGTCTAGTTCGATAGTGTCTGGAAATTGCACGTCTGCTGCGTGTGTGCTTGTGTTTTTGATTACGATGTCTTCCACGTAGTTGGTGTCACATGCTGTGGTACCAGGCACTTGGCAAAAGTGCTCGTTGCGTCCTATTTTCAAGGGATGTGAACACGTGTTTAGTAAACGGATTTTGTCCCCGACTGCCTCGACAATGGCGGGTTGGGGCCAATCTTGGTAGTGCAATGTTGACTTATGATCGTTACGAGGTTCGATCGCCAATACAAGATCGTCGAGTGCTGATGGAATAGACAGTTATATGTAGTCGCCTGGCCAAACAGTAGTGGACGCGGGTGGCGCACGCAACACGTAGGCCTGCGCTTTGCGAATCGTGTGATATTGGGAACGGTTGACGTTCTCCATCCCGTAGTGTATCACAGTTTCGTCAATGCTGATCTGATTTTTGGCGGGACGAACGGATATGTCATTGGTTGTCATGAATGGTGTTCCCGCAAGTACATCGACATCTAAGTCTTTAACGACAAGGGCATCGAGGTGTAGGTCAAGATTATCCCGCGATAACACGAGCCTTGTTTCTCCGACTACATTGAGTGGGGTTACACCATCAGCTTGTCTTGCGAGCTGGGAGCTTTTGGTGATTTTTGCACCAATTGACCTGGCCACCGTCTCTCTAATCATGTTGGTTTCGGCCCCAGTGTCGAGGGTAAGAAGTATTGGGTGGTGACGATGGAACGCCTTGAAGAATGGAGACTGTCGTATTTACGCGACAAGTCGCCGACACTTTTTGTACGTCATTGACGTAGCCGTCATTCACCGGTGGTTCCTCGTCTCCGCTGTCTTCGCAGTTTAGTCCTGTCACGTTGCGTGCCTTAGTCATGAATAGTCTGTCTTGCTCGGGCAAGTACTTGCAAGCGCTTAGATAGTGGTCTACTATCGGTCTACCAGCCTGCTTACAGAGTGGGCATTGTTTTGCTCGTTGGGTTCGTTGGTAGCTTTGTGGGCGAGCGGGCCCAGAGCGTGTGCGTGGTTGGTAGTAGGTTGACTGTCTCAGGATTTTTGTCTCTGACATAGAATGGATCTCGTCCAGTAGGGACCCCAGGGCCTGAGAGATCTCTGGTTTAAGACTGGCTAGCGTGCGGCTCCGCAATTCGGTTCCGTAGCGCTGTTTTACGAGTCTAGGTAGCTCCTGATGGATAAGTCTAAGCCAGCTCAATACAACCATGTTCTCTAGCGACGGTGATAAGTCCTCATCTACGGTCGGGAACTCGTCGTGGTGTGATATACCGCCACCCACTGTCAGCAGACTATCATCAACGAACGCCAGGAGGCGTTGGAATAGGTCCTCGTGGTTTTCGTCTGATTCAAGTTTTATGTCGGCGAAATCTATGAAGTGAGCGCCGCTTGTCTGAAACCCGAAGTGAAGTCTGATTGCCTGCCATATGGAATTGACGGATGTCGAGTTTTTGACGATGGTATTTCGCGATATGATCGGACAGAAGTTGGCAATCTGCCCAAGCATTAATTCTTCGGTATCGTCAAGTAAGCCTCTGAGTGGAGAAGTGTTAGTTTTCTTTCCTCATATTACCTGGTCGGGTAGGAATGGTGCGAAATTCGCGTCCAATGATAGAGTATATTGGAGGTTTTGGCGCCAGCTCTCATATGACGTCAGTGTTTCGTGTTTTGAAAGAGACCACTGTTTTGGAGCTCTCTGTGACTGAGCCATTGTCGCGTTTAACGTGTAGCTCAATCGTGTATGCAAATGCCGGCAATGTTCAATGTTAATTACTGCGTACAGAAAGTAAGTGAAAACGCTGCCACCACGCCAGTATAGAAGGGAAAGACTCGATAACGACGAGAACATTTATTGAACAGACTTATCTCAAAACGGAAGTCGAGGCAAGAGAGCGTAGAACAGGAACAAGGTATGGAATTAACCAACGCAATAATACAGGAAGCGGAAATGTGATATTTATCCAATATGGCGTAGAATGATTCAATCAAATACAGATTTCTTGTGTTTAGTGGCACTACCACATGAAATGTCTATCCAAAAGTTAAAGAAAAAGTTACTGAACATGAAAACATGGGCAAAATGTACAAATTTACAAGTTTTGGGGCCCTTGGATGCCCTAGGGAGCCTTTAGAACGATTCAATCAAATACAGATTTCTCGTGCATAGTGGCATTGCCCTAAGATATGTCTATGCAAAATTAATTAGAGAAAAAGTTGCTGAACGGTTTCTGAGATACAGCAACTAACGGCGGACGGCGAACGCAGAGTGATGGCAATAAGGTAGGTAGGGACCACATAAAAATGAATTACACATGCTGAAGGCAATTAATGGAATCAGTGGATGTACACAACCAGTACTTTTGGGTGCAACATTCAAACACCAGCAGGAATTGAACCTGCCACACATCACTGGACCACAATGAACTCCACCGCTCTGACGCGTTTAATTTCTGAAAATCCTTATATTATTGGTTCATACAATACATGTAAAACTAAAAATGGGTGCTTGTAAATAATGTAATGAACATTTTTAATAAATGTTGTCATTAATATTATTACTGATAACAATAATGTTATGCTGTGTAGCTAAATAAAAACCGAGCTGATGGAAAGAGGAAACTGAATTTATTTGTATGAGGTCCCTACCTACCTTTATTAGTCATTTGGGCCGAAGGTCCAACGGACTATTACCATCACTCTGCGTCCGCCGTCCGATGTCTGCTGTTAGCTCTAATTTTATTAGCCAAAAATTATAAGGAATATTATTCAGATGTTTTACTATACATGTTGCAGCTATTCCGTCAATCCAGTTATATCAGTATTATGCCGTTACTACTGTTTTTAACTGTCATTACTACTCAAGAAATGTACACCATCCCCCAACTAACTCCATCCATCTATCCCGATATGCCCTCCCTCGAAATCGGGATAGACGGAGTAATGAAGCAACTGAAAAACCTAAACCAAAATAAAGGCCCCGACGAACTCCCAGCCAGAGTCCTTAAAGAAACTGTAGTGGAAATTGCCCCCATCATCACACACATTTTCCAGCAGTCATACAACACTTGTAAACTCCCAGATGACTGGCTCCAAGCACTAGTAACACCAATACAAAAAAAAAAAAAAAAAATCAGACCCTGCTAATTATAGACCAAATTCGTTAACATGCATCCTCTGCAAAGTGATGGAGCACATCATTCTAAGCAACATGTGGAAACACTTACACAAACACAACAGTAGTAAAGGAGGTTAAGTAGCGTAGGCAATGGATTCGGAGTGAAGCAAAAGCAAAGTACCCGGATGGAGGTCAAGGTCAAAGGTCAAGGTCAAGTACCCGGATGTAGGTCAAGGTCACGTGGCGCCCCTACCGGAATTTTTCGGAACTAGAATAGCACGCCACCTAGCGGATTTTTCCGGAACTAAAATATTTTCCGCCAAAACTATAACAGCGCCCCCTGGCGGATAGTTGGTGAACTAATTATTTCCCTCCAAAACTAGGTAGCGCCACCTAGCGGAATTTTTCGCTACTAAAATATTTCCCTCCAGAACTGAAAAAGCGCCCCCTGGCGGATAGTTGGTGAACTAATTATTTCCCGCCAAAACTAGATAGCGCCACCTAGCGGAATTTTTCGCTACTAAAATATTTCCCGCCAAAACTGAAAAAGCGCCCCTGTCGGATAGCTGGTGAATTAATTAATTCCCGCCAAAACCAAAGTAGCGCCCCTGGCGGATAGTTGGTGAACTGAAATATTTCCCGCCAAAACTAGATAGCGCCACCTAGCGGAATTTTTCGCGACTAAAATAATTTCCCACCGAAACTGAAAACAGCTCCCCCTACCGGATTTTTTTGGAACTAAAATAGTTTCCCTCCCAAACCCAAATAGCGCCACCTAGCGGATTTTTGTCGAACTACAGTTTGAGAGGTATTTTGAGAGCTCCTTACTTTGAGAGGTAGTTTGAGAGCTACTTTGAGAGATACTTTGAGAGGTACTTTGAGAGCTCTTTAGTTTGAGAGCTACTTTGAGAGACAATTTGAGAGTTACTTTCTACTCTGCGGTCCGTGCTTGTGTACATTCTACTCAGCAGTCCGTGCTTTTGAATTTTCTACAATCCGTGATCTTTCGGCACGCCCACGTGATCTTAATGTACTATCCTACAATCCGTGATCTTTCGGCACGCCCACGTGACCTTTACGTTCAAAGTGTGCCTATATAAGACCGTGGAGACGATCTGCTTGTCATTCGTCATTTGACATCGTCATGGCTAATTTCACTCGTTTTGGATGGAGCTACGCTGAGGCGGCCAGAGGGCCGCAGGCCATTACGGCCAGGACAGCGGGGTTGACCCCCATCACGTACAGGGAGGCCTTCCCTCCACTACCGGCCCCAGCAGTTCCGACAGCGGCAGCATCACTACCGTCCCATATGGTAGGTCTTTATTAATATTATATTTCCATTTCACTATTTTTCGTGTGTATAATTATATAGAATTAAGACACTGATGAAAACGTCTAATAACAATCCTTTGTATCTTTAGAACGTCGACTGTGGGACTCTGCCGGCAGAATCTTCCGTGGCTGCCACGACGCCCGTCGTGAAACTACCACCACCCTCCCTTGGTGCATTCACCTGTCCACAATGTAAGGTGCATTTTACGAGAAAAAACAATTGGAAGTGTCACGTTGTACGCGGCTGTTGTCGCCGCCCAAAAAGGACGGCCGAGGAGGCCGAGCTGGACGCGCTGGTGGTGAGTTAAACTTTATATTGTGTTATTATACACTTTCGCCTAAAATGGTGGCTCCTACCTTCTTCCCACCAAAAAGGTGGCTCCCTGTGTATTTTTCCGTCAAAAGGGCGTCCCTGTATATTGTTTACATCCGCTAAAATGGTGTCCCTATATATTGTTTACATGTATATTGTTTACTTCCGTTAAAATGGTGTCCCTATATATTGTTTACATGTATATTGTTTACTTCCGTTAAAATGGCACCACTGTATATTGTTTACTTCCGTTAAAATGGCGTCCCTGTATATTGTTTACTTCCGTCAAAATGACGCTTCTATGTATACTGTTTACTTCCGTCAAAATGATGCTTCTATGTATTTTATTTACTTCCGTCAAAATGGCGTCCCTGTATATTGTTTACTTCCGCTAAAATGGCGTCCCTATATATTGTTTACATGTATTTTGTTTACTTCCGTCAAAATGGTGTCCCTATATATTGTTTACATGTATATTGTTTACTTCCGTTAAAATGGTGTCCCTATATATTGTTTACATGTATATTGTTTACTTCCGTTAAAATGGCACCACTGTATATTGTTTACTTCCGTTAAAATGGCGTCCCTGTATATTGTTTACTTCCGTCAAAATGACGCTTCTATGTATACTGTTTACTTCCGTCAAAATGATGCTTCTATGTATTTTATTTACTTCCGTCAAAATGGCGTCCCTGTATATTGTTTACTTCCGCTAAAATGGCGTCCCTATATATTGTTTACATGTATTTTGTTTACTTCCGTCAAAATGGTGTCCCTATATATTGTTTACATGTATTTTGTTTACTTCCGCTAAATTGGCGTCCCTGTATATTGTTTACATGTATATTGTTTACTTCCGCTAAAATGGCGTCCCTGTATTTTTTTTACTTCCGTCAAAATGGCGTCCCTATATATTGTTTACATGTATTTTGTTTACTTCCGTCAAAATGGTGTCCCTATATATTGTTTACATGTATTTTGTTTACTTCCGCTAAATTGGCGTCCCTGTATATTGTTTACATGTATTTTGTTTACTTCCGCTAAAATGGCGGGTCCCACATACTTCCTGTCAACACAAATGCTCTCATCCTATTCCTACTGAGACATTGCCTCCGTATAGTTATCATCTTCCTATAGGCTTCTGGTCACGTGACCAAAAGTCACGTGCCTTTTGATTAAATTTTCCCTATAATTTCGTCTGTAAAATTTAATTATTCTTGTAGAAATTCATCAAGGGTCCCATGCCTCCAAAGAGACAACCAGCCCCGATAGCCACAGCGACAGCGCCGGCGGTCCAGACAACCACTGGAACAGCCCCGGTACCGACAGCCACTGGGACAGCGCCGACGGTACCTACAACGACCGACACACCACTGATACCGCACTTTGCCTGTTGCCTGTGCAACAGCACATTCACCAAAAAACATAATTGGCAGCGACATATCAACAAGGGGCGATGCCAAAGAAAAATACAGAAGGACCAGCGGCGGGAAGCGCTCGTTCAAGAAATAATGGTAACTTGATTGTATTCTATAAATGTTTTCAGATGCTGCTACAAATGTCATATGTTCATATTTTGTATACCATGATTAAAAGTCAGCTTGTGTTTATTTCAGGTGTTGCTACAAATCCCGTCTTATTGTACTTTATATATCATAATTAAAATTCAACTTGTGTGTTTATTTCAGCGCCAAGAAAAGGAGCGCGTTGCTGTTGCTGCTGATGTTCCAACTACCTCTGCGCCGCCTGCGTCTGTGACCAAAGGCACTACGGTGAGTAATCTCTTAAAACGTTAGGTATTATCACTGACTACGTCTGTATTTAACGTACATATCTACTGAAGCAATTGACTGCCACGCCATAAAAATATTTATATTCACAGTCTAGTCATACGTGCCTTTATTGGAGTGTTTTTCAATCTTGTGTGATTAATTAGTTGAATACTTTACTACATGTTTCACTATCCAAGTTATGAACAACTTTCGCACTTTTATTAACTTAATTAACAAGGAATATGTTATCTTCAACAAAAGGAAAATTATCCGATGAATTACTATTGGACAATAAACTCCTATTGTATTGTAAAAAACATATGTTTTTGTAGAAATCACGAAAACGCCGACGGTCACTGTCATCACCGACCAGGTCGTCAGCGACAGCATCGCCATCACCAAAAAGACCATCACCTGCAGCCTCTCCGGCATCACCTGTAGCTTCTTCATTACAACAAGATTCAGTTGTACCACCGGAAGTGGTAGATTTTGTACCGGATAATTTGTTTAATTTTTATAGGAGTCAGTGGTCGACAATTCGTACACATTATCGTAGGGGGCCCGTCCAGAGAACCTACAACATTCGATTATCGGATACTGACATAACCTCATTACATCCAACATTGTGGAACATTTTTGATGAACAAACTACCGCCTTCAAAATTAATTTAAGTTTCGGATTTATTTTATATAACCAGAAAACGAAAGAACATCGTTATTTTCATTCTTCAAAAAATGTTTCCGGTAGGTTTCTGGACAGGCCCCCTTTAATTAGTAATGCCGATGAATTTCAGTTGTTTTTAAAATCGTTTGAAGAAAAAGATATTTTAAGTTGGGCAATTAGACAGAGGCCCGATTCTCAATGGATCTGTGAAATGGTAACAAATGTTACATTTTACATAAACATCATACCTGATCACCCTATAGGTACTGGTAATATAGTCCTTCCCGACTATATTCTCATCAATAAAGGTTTACATTCGTTATCCTGTGACTTGGCCCGGCACAACTGTCCTCCTTATAAAGATAATCTTTGTTTCTTCCGTGCTCTCGCACTAAGTCGGGGAGGTGATATTCGTAATCTCGAGCCTCATGTTCAAATCTTATACAAGATGTACCAAGAGTCTATAAACGATGCCCCATCTATGACGCATTTCCCTGGTTTTAAGCTAAGTGACCTTTATGACATTGAAAAGCTTTTTCATATCAATATAGTTGTTTATGAATTACTCGATCATCACGACGACGACGACAAGAACTTGGTAGCGTGTCATTTACTGAGACGTTCAACTTGTAAATTCCCCGATACTTTAAATTTGAATCTTTTCGAAACACATTTTTCTTTTATCCACGATATTAAAACGTACACACGGTCTTTCAAATGTATCAAATGTGACAAACTATGGCATACAGAATGTTCCTTAAAAAGACACCAACAAGGTTGCGAAGTCGAGGTGAAGAGAATATTCCCTGGTGGTATATTTCATGTTCAGGAAACCATTTTTCAGAAACTTGATGAATTGGGTATTGTCGTCAAAGAAAAATACCGGTATTATCCGTTTCGGGCCACCTTTGATTTTGAATCTTATTTTGACACGGCCAACTTACCGGTAAATACTCCAAAGGTCGAGTGGTTGGCTCGACACGAAATACTTAGCGTTAGTGTATCATCCAATGTTCCCGGGTACAAGGAACCACGCTGTTTTATTAGCGAGGGTGAGCCGAGCCAACTAGTCGATCGATTTCTAAATTACCTTTACGAAATTAGCGATACCGCTTCCGAAATTCTTAAAACACGTTATCAGTTTGTTTTTGATGAATTAAACCAACAACTAAAAGATATTAAATCACCAGAGGCTAGAATGCTCGAACCCGACTTAGACGAAATTCTAGATGACGGGTCACCTTTACCTATTATCACAGAAGATGAAATTTCAAAATTAATTGGTAAGCTTCACGGATTTCTTGAAGAACTACCCGTCATTGGCTTTAATTCCGGAAAATACGATTTGAACGTCATAAAAAAATATATCACACCACACTTCCTGACAACCGACGTAGGTGACGAGAAGGACGAGAACGAATCTAATAAGAAATCTAAAAATATCATGTTCACAGTAATGCGTCATACTAATGTGATGTGTTTAAAAACAGCGACTTTGAAATTTTTGGACATCATAAATTATTTGGCCCCCGGTTTTAGTTACGATAAATTTCTGAAAGCTTACGGATGTGTACAAACTAAAGGCTACTTTCCCTACGAGTGGGTGACTTCATTAAGTAGACTCGAATGTGAATCCCTTCCTCCAAAGGAAGCTTTTCACAGCGATTTGAAAAACGAAGACATTTCTGACGAAAATTACGCGTACTGCGAACAAATTTGGCGCGATCACGATATGAAAACTTTTCGTGATTTTCTTATTTGGTACAACAACAGAGATGTCGTTCCTTTCCTTGAAGCTATAAAAAAACAGTTCTCTTTTTACAAATTGCGCCACATTGACATGTTTAAAGACGGTATTAGCGTTCCCGGTCTAACCATGAAATTTATGTTTGACACATTACCACGTGATATTTATTTCAGTCTGTTTAATCAAAAAGATTCGGATTTACACGATATGTTAAAAAAAGCCATCGTCGGGGGCCCATCTATAATTTATCACCGCCATCACGAAGTCGACGTTACACGGCTTCGTGAATCTGAAAGGGGCGACTCAGCCCACCCCTGTCGTTCTATTGTTGGCTACGACGCGAATGCATTATACCTTTGGGCTCTTTCGCAAGATATGCCCACCGGATGTTATACGCGTCGTAGCCAAGAAAATAATTTCAGACCTAAAACATCACGTGTTTACGGAAAAATGGCTCTTGAATGGCTAGAGTGGGTAGCTCACGAAAAGAATAAAACGATAAGGCATCAATTTAACGGAGAAGAGAAACGCATTGGGGATCGTAAACTTCCCGTTGACGGATGGTGTGCCCAGACCCGCACCGTTTATCAATTTCACGGTTGTTATTTTCACGGTTGTACATGTAACGTGGAGCACACCAACTCTATCAACGGGAAGTCTATGGCCGATCTCTTATCGGAAACTAAAAAGAACACTACGTATTTGCGTAAATATACCGAGGTCATCGAAATGTGGGAATGTCAATGGAAAGAAATTCGGAAAAATTCCGAAGTAAGAAATTTTCTAAATTCAAAATTTCCTCACCGTAACCTGAAGTGGGAAATGACCCAAGATAAAGTTTTGCAAAATGTAGTTGAAGGTCGCCTATTTGGTATGGTTGAGTGCGACATTTTTGTACCGGATCACATTAAAGATTATTTTGGTGAAATGCAACCCATTTTCAAAAACATTGACATTACCCGTGACGACATCGGCCCCTATATGCGAACTTACGCCGAAGAGCACAATATATTATCTACTCCTCGGCGTACACTGGTGGCTTCGTATTTTGGTAAACAAATTCTTTTAGGTACACCTTTGTTAAAATGGTATTTGAAACACGGACTGGTCGTTTCTCACGTTTATCAAGTCTTAGAATACGAACCCAGTCCGTGTTTCAACCATTTCGCCAATGCCGTCTCGAATGCACGCCGCGAAGGTGACGTGCACCCGGACAAGGCCATTATTGGTGATACGATGAAACTTCTTGGGAACAGTGGCTATGGAAAATGTATAACTAATAAGGATATCCAAAGAGATATTATCTTTTGTAATAGTAAAACGGCGAGCCAAGGTATTAACAGTCATCGTTTTCGCCAGCTAGACCTAATTACGGAATCCGTGTACCAATTGACAATGAACAAGAAATCCATTAAATACGATCTCCCTCTTCAAATCGGTTTTATGGTTTACCAGTATGCAAAATTGAGAATGCTGGAATTTTATTACGATTTCATAGATTATTATATAGAGCGCCCTCTCTTCCAATATTGCGAGATGGATACGGATTCCGCATATTTAAGTCTAGCTTTTTCTTGTTTAGACGATTGTGTTACCACCGATAAACGACACGAATATTTTATAAACTTGTCCCGGTGGTTCCCCGTTGCTTGTTGTGACGCGCACGCGTCCGATTATGTCACTTGTCGGATGGAAGGGAAAGAATGGGTCCCTTCGGAATCGTGTTGCATTGCGCGTGCGCGTCACGACAAAAGGACACCCGGTCTGTTCAAAATAGAGTACGAAGGTAGAGGTTTCATCGGCTTGTGCAGCAAAACATATTATTGTTTTGGTGATACGGATAAATTCAGCACGAAAGGTCTAAATAAGAGACACAACGAGATTGACAAAGACACGTTTTTGAAAGTACTGAAAACCAAAGAGAGTGGTGTTGGAAAAAATCGAGGGTTTCGGGTGAAGAATGCTTCAGTTTTTACATATATTCAAGAACGTTCTGCACTAACCTATTTTTATTCCAAACGACCGGTACAAGCCGATGGAATCACTACCTCTCCGTGTCTGGTATAATAGACACGCCAGTAAATCTTTTCGTGAGCTACCCGTGTATCATTCAGTATTGTTGTAACATTTGGTATTTGTGTAACATATAGTCTTGGTGTAACCGTGATCAGGTATGATGTTTATCGACCACTGACTCCTACTTGTTACTTGTCGATTATTAAAGAGTGTACATTTCACATTTACTGTTCGGTACACTCGTGAGATAGCCGTGTAATATCCGGTCTTAATGTAGACGTGATGAACTATTGTTTTTAACGAATCCTATCTTGTCAATTGAGTGTATCAACACACACACACACACACACGTCATTGTTGCATCATCATCATCATGATGTTGTTTTTTCTTTTTAAGTAGGATACTGGTGAAAATAAACAAAGTATATTGTATATTTCAATCGCTGCAAAAAATCGTGTCAATAAACACAGAGTGTGGCATACTGTCTATCAGAGACTGTGTATCATGTGGAGTCGATTTGTATATAGTTGTTAAGGTTTACAAGATTTTATAATAGTGACACTTTCTCTTGGGTGTCTGACAACAAGGATATGTGTGATATAATTCACAGTGACACTTTCTCTTGGGTGTCTGAATAAAACTTGTGTATCGTATGGAATACAATTTTATATAGTTAAGGTTTACAAGACAAGATTGACACATTCTCTTGGGTGTCTGAATAAAAAAATTTCATGAACGCACATATGGTGTCGACTTTGTTATTGCTTAATTAAGGTAATGCAAGAACGTGCATGCCAACATTACATGCAAACATTACATACCACTCTTAAGTCAAAATTCACTTAGGTATATTGAACACCACCCACATTGGTAACGTTGACAAAACAATTGTTGTCACTGAAACGGGGAAAAGCGAGGTGTATCTTGATGAAAACGAAAAACACACACACTCATCCCTAGCGTCAACAAGATTTTATTTGAATATTCCCCATATGACCTCTCTTGAACACTGTTCCTGTAGATTTCAAATCGGTAATGCTAATAAGGTTCCCAACGTGTGATTTGGAAAGGTGTCGCCGAATGAGCTGCGCGCCGCGACGATGCATGTCGTCTACGATTCCGACGACGACCACTGTCAAACGGAATGCTGGTTTCCTTTGATATGTCGCCGTCCACTGACGCTGTCTGCATGTAAAGCCAACGATCGAGATTACCCACTAAATCCATTGGCGTGTTGACATCCTTTAGACCACGAGCAAAGGTTTCCCATCCCACCGGTTCAAACGACTTCCGTTTTCTCAACACGTCATTCACAAGGTCCACGATATTACTTCCGGGAACCGCCTTGTTTCTGTACATCATCTCGCCGCGATCGTTCCAACTTACGGCCCCTTTTATTTTATCGAGTAGTCTTCGTGCTTTCTGCTTCATAGTTTTTGGAACGCTGTCGATGATTTCGTTTTCGATGCTCTCCTTTTCGACGACTTCATTTTCGTTAGTAGGTTGTACTTTGTTTTTCTCTTCACTGGGAATTTTTTCGACGACCACACGCACGGGTTCTTGCATACGTTTGTCGGAAAGATCGTTGTATCGACTCAATACCTGGTTATACAACACAACCTTTTCCCTCTCGTATATATCGCTTCGTTCTAATATGTCTAGCATTTCATTGTCGAGTCGTTGCAAGACCCTTTCGGTAGGGTTAGCAGTCGAAGGACGTTGCGGTTGAATGTTTTCCAAAATACGGGGATCGACCAGGGCCATCTTCTTTGTGTACTCCATGGTCACCTGAGATGGAGACGGGAATGTCGAGCTTGTTGCTGGGGCCAGAGACACAGGTGTCATAGTGGGCCCCGAGACAAGTGAATCCAGTGACGTGGTGTTTGTCAATCGTCCACGGTGAATGGAGGCAATGTGCCGTTTCAAGTTCTCCCGACGTGAGAAATGTCTCTTGCAATTTGGGCACTGGAACGGTGATGGTGTGGACTTGTTGGCAGCCAGTAGAACAGTAGATAAGCTCATGATGTAGGTGTTTGTGGTTCAAGTGCAAGCAATGAAATGAATGGCGAGATGAATTGAACGCACTAAAATACGAAAATGTTACCACGGTAACATGTTGAAAAGATAAAATGTTAGAAAAGCGACGAAGGGAGGGCGTGAGTGAGTGAGGGCTTGTGTGATTGAATGAGTGAGTGAGTGAGTGAACAGATACGCAGGGTGAGTGAGTGAGTGAGTGAGTGAGTGAACAGATACGCAGGGTGAGTGAGTGAGTGAGTGAGTGAGTGAACAGATACGCAGGGTGAGTGAGTGAGTGAGTGAGTGAGTGAGTGAACAGACACGAAGGATGAGTGAGTGAGTGAGTGAGTGAGTGAGTGAGTGAGTGAGTGAGTGAGTGAACAGATACGAGTGAGTGAGTGAGTGAGTGAGTGAGTGAGTGAGTGAGTGAGTGAACAGACACGAAGGATGAGTGAGTGAGTGAGTGAGTGAGTGAGTGAGTGAGTGAACAGACAAGAAGGATGAGTGAGTGAGTGAACAGACATGAAGGATGAGTGAGTGAGTGAGTGAGTGAGTGAGTGATTTGTTAATCGGGACTTAGACGAGTACCTTTACTTGTGAAGTGTAAGACACGAAAAAAGACGCAAGATAAGGTTTGCACATTTTATTACAACACAAACGTATTTACAGGTCGCACTCCATTCTCTGCAGTCGAATTAATGTCACCGAAGGTCTCATAAAACCACAAGACAGATTTACAGATCATCCTCCATTACTGCCAGAACAATTTGCTTTAATTTGTTTCGCCACTCCTCTGAAAACGGTTCTTGCAACCAACTCCCGATAGCACACAAGTGATCGGACGTCAGGTCGGATAGCTTCAAACCCGCGTCTAACAAAACACACAACCAGTCTTTCATCACTGCAGTCGAATTAATGGCCTCCACAGCCTCGTCAAAGTGCATATAAATTAGAATGTCATCGGGTAACATACAATCGTGATGAAATTGACTAGGATCGTCTATCTCGCAAGCGAGACACTGTCGTCTCGAAAGTTCAACGATGGCACATGCTATGTGACGTGCAATCGTCTTCTTCATTTCTATCGCCGGAAACTCAAGCGTAAAGTTCGGACCAGTGGCGACAGGAGCGGCAGTTGTCACATTGGTTGCGTGAGTAGAAATTGTCACATCGTCAGGAGCGGCAGTTGTCACATTGGTTGCGTGAGTAGAAATTGCCACATCGTCAGGAGCGGAAGTTGTCACACCGGTCGTGTCGGCGGAAGTTGTCACATCGGCAGGGATGACAGCAGAGAGAGGCTGAAACAGGATACGGAGCCTAGTGTATCACCTCCACGCGAGTGACGTTGAAGTTTGTGTAAGTATCTCGTCGAGTTTTCTTTATGGTGAGAGACACACGAGTTCCCGTCAACGAGTTCAGTTTGTAAGTCTGCATCGTTTCGTCCATACCAGCAAACGTCTCGGCATTCACGTCAAGGAGAGGAGCCATACACTGGTCGAATAAAGTCAGCCATATAGATCGGCCCGTCGCTGTCTCGACAAAGCACATGCGCACCACGAAATGCACGTCAGAAGCAACGTAACCGTGTCGTTCGCATTGCAAATGTCCCCTATCGTCGGTAATCATACGCTTCTTGCAGTACCTGCACCCGATGTACAAGGGAGTGTGCTGGCGTACTCTATCGATGAGGAGCCCTCTGATCTTGATAACTGCGTCGGAGCTTACCGTTGCTTCTAGAGCCGAGATGTCCACGACGTCCACGACGTCTGGTTCCGACGGCACGGAAGGACGGTTGATCACCGGCATGATGGGTCGGCTCGTCGGTTCGTCCTCGTCGCTCGAGTCTGCCACATTGCGAGGTCGGTAGTAGGGTGTCTTCAACATGATGATGATGTTAACAGTGCTGTCGTCGTGATACGAATGACGGTCCGATTGGCAAAACACTGCGCTTATATAGTTAGAGAATGTGCCGAAAAGTCACGTGGGCGTGCCGAAAGATCACGGCTTGTAGAAAATTCAAAAGCACGGACTGCTGAGTAGAATGTACACAAGCGCGGACTGCTGAGTAGTTATTTAGTTCACCACTTATCTAACAGGGGTGCTATCAGTTGATGATGATATATCCACCAGGTGTTTATGGACGAGAAAAAACAAGAGACACGAATATTTGCAGTACTCATATGTGGTTCGCTCACTTGTCCACTAGGGGATGATGTTTGTAGTTCGTGATGTACCCGTCAGGGGGCTCTATTGCACGCAAGCGTGCAAGAGACACGAATATTTGCAGTACTAGAACATTTAGTTTACAACTTGTGCACAATATGACACCACTTGTATAATTGTAGTTCGACAACAATCCGCTAGGTGGCGATATATAGTTTTGGCGGGAAATATTTTAGTTAACCAACTATCCGTCAGGGGGCGCTATTTTGGTTTTGGCGGGAAATAATTAGTTCACCAACTATCCGCCAGGGGCGCTACTTGGGTTTTGGCGGGAATTAATTAATTCACCAGCTATCCGCCAGGGGCGCTATTTAGTTTTGGCGGGAAATAATTTGAGTTCACCAACTATCCGCCAGGGGCGCTATTCAAGTTTTGGCGGGAAATATTTAGTTCACCAACTATCCGCCAGGGGGCGATGTTATAGTTTTGGAGGGAAATATTTTAGTTCCGGAAAAATCCGCTAGGTGGAGTGCTATTCTAGTTCCGAAAAATTCCGGTAGGGGGCGCCACGTGACCTTGACCTGCATCCGGGTACTTGACCTTGACCTTTGACCTTGACCTACATCCGGGTACTTTGCTTTTGCTTCACTCCGAATCCATTGCCTACGCTACTTAACCTCCTTTACTACTCACAACATCATCCTCCACTTCCAACATGGATTCCAACCAGGTCTGTCTTGTGAATCCCAACTCATCGAGACAGTCCACGACTGGATGACTGCTATGGACAATAAGATACAAATAATAATAGTAATGTATTTATTTCAGACAATCATGATGTCCATATATACAAATACATCAATAGAAGTATGTAAATAATATAAAAATACATAGATAAGAACAATATGTTTAAAAATTATATAAATCCCGGACCCACTGGTGCCGCAGTTTCGAAGTACAATACACGTCGCTAGTTTTAATGCTATAAATAATGGGATTCAAAGACATGTCAATCCTATTCATTAAGCTAAAAATAGCCTTTCTGATTACACATTTACCCGAGCTGACATTAGCTGTAGCAAACATGTGGCTAGCGCTACATCTCATTGGCAAATTGTTCAATATCCTGAAAGAGTTGTTATATGCAACAATGAATTGATAAAAATTAACTTTTCTAAAGTTCACCCATAACGCACACATATAGATATTACCAAAATATGCTGTAAATAGCTTATTTTTTACAGCAGTTGAACAAAAGAGAAACTTTTGACGTAACATGTTACTCTTGGCATACAAAAGTCTCACTTTGGCTTGCATGTCAGACTCATCAGACAATTATTAGAAATGACATGTCCAAGATATTTACAAGAGGTGGCAAAGTTTAACTTCTTTCCTCCTAATGTAATTTCTTTAGACAGATTTGACTTTCTAGATTCAAAGTACATGACCAGGGATTTACTCGCATTGTATTGCACATCGTGCTCACATCCATATGAGTAACACATGTCTAGTAGTGTTTGTAGTCCTTTAGCAGAAGGTGCAAACAGAAGTAGATCATCGGCGTATATAAGGTGATTAACAACCATGTTACCAAGACTACAACCGATTTGTTTTTTGTGCAGTTGTATACTCAGATTATCCATATAAATGTTAAAAAGCAAAGGGAATAACTTCTCACCTTGCTTAACACCATTGCCTACCGAGAAGAAGTCCGAGTAGGTATTTCCCCATCGTATGCATACACATTGATTATTGAATTCATTGCTGAGTATTCTTAAGATATAGTTCGGTACATTTCGTTGTTCTAGTTTCGTTATAAGTTTATTTCGGTTGACACGATCAAACGCCTTTGATGCATCTAAAAATGCGACGTGCATAGCTGAACCATGTTCAGTGTAGAACCTTAATAATTCCTTAAATGCAAACACGCATAACTCCGTTCCATGTTTAGGCTTAAAGCCAAATTGATTAGGAGTGGTTTCCAAATACATTTTCATTCTGTTAAAAAGAACAGTGTCTATTATCTTCGAAAATATATTCGATAGACATATTGGCCTATAATTCCCTTTGTCGTTTACTCGTCTATTTTTGTCTTTAATAATTGGTACAATAACAGACTGTGACATTTCTTTTGGTAAATAACCATGCACCAGAATCGAAGACACAAGGATAGACAAAAGCACAGCGAGTTGATAATCAGCGAACTTAATATGTTCTGCACTGATACCGTCCAGACCTGGTGACTTATTTTTTGATAGTCCATTAATAATATCCATCAGTTCAACTGCACCAACAGTCATTCCTGTATTGTCAGTGGAACAGTCATAACAAACTTTATCACATCGACTACCCTCCACATCATTAAATAAATGTTCATAATGATGCTTCCACATTGACCCGATGTTTACGTCACCGTGTATATTATCAATGTTTGTCGGAAGTTTTACTTTACTGTTCGTACAGTGCTTAATTTCTTTCCAGAATTTGCGGTGGTCTTTCTGACACAACTGTTCTGCAATGTTATCAGCAATGATAGTTTCTTTCTCCATTTTACATTTTCTGATCGCCTGTTTGAATTTCATTCTGGATAATTTCATAACATTAAAAATGTCACCTTGTCTAGGTTTACCAGTCTCTTTCCATATACAGTAAGCATCACGGGCTGCACAATGAAGCTCTTTCACTCGCTCGTTCCAACCTGGTACAACATTATACTTATAAGCACCTTTGCGATTTGACCGGAGTGTGTGACCACACCTCTTCAATGTAATCACGATAGAATTGTAAAAGTCATCGAGATCATCATGATGATTACAGTTATGACAATTGGGATCATTGCATCTAACACCCGGTGGAACATTCAGTTTGCTCAATTCAACGTTCGTGCATTCTCTATATGCATCAATATCTTGTGGGTTTAATCTGTCCCACTGTAAGCCTTGCTTACTCTCATTAGTATTGCCACTACCACTAACGCATTCTGGTAGAATATCACTGTCTATGCTGAACGATATCGGGTGGTGATCAGAATAAATAACATCATAAAGTATGGACATGTTAGATAGGCAATCCTTCGCATCCGCGGTACATATGATATGGTCTAGCCATGATGTAGTTCCCCAGGCAGAACTAACGTATGTATATGTGTCTATTGGGAGAGTATCTTGATCACATATAGCCAGAGTAAATTCTTTGCAGAAATCAAGTAAGATATTCCCAAAAACTGATTTCTTGGAAATATCCGCGTTAAAATCACCAACAATAGTGATGCACGAGCTATTAATATTATTAACATATACAGCAATTTTGGACATATAATCATTGAACTTGTCCCTGTTTTCCTCGCATTCATAAGGTAAATGTACGTTTAGTAAATAATACTCCTTGTTACCCCAACAAATTCTTATGCCGCATAGCCAATCATAGCACTGGTCAAGAATGGTGATGTATTGATCAAGGGAATGTTTCCATAAAAAACCTACACCACCATACGGTCTACCAGTTAAAATACCACAAGATGCATCTACAGGAGAAACACCATAACCCACATAACCTTCGTGACAGGTGTTTAGTATATGGCAATCTTGTTTAGTGAGCATAAGCTCTTGTAGGCACAGTATATCACATTCCATTAACACATCATTTAAGAAGGGCATAAAACCTTTAAATCCATTACAATTAAAAGATGTGATGTTAATTTCCATAACTTAGTTCTTGGTGTTAAAAGAATTTCCTCAAGTATACACCAGATGGCCAGTTGTCCGGGTCATAAAACTTAGATGCGTCATTGCATATAACATCAACCTTGAATGAGGCATAACTCTCATGCTTAGTTTTTAGTTTCACACATTTGGCCTCTAGCTTATGCACAGACTTCACATACAAAGACATGTCATCGACAGTGACCGTAGGATCTAGTCGTGAGACAAAGGCTGTCAGGAATCGTCCATCCTTTACTTTGAGCTGGTTACCGCATTTCAGCGTGCCGATCACCGCCTTCGAAGCGTTACTGCGCCTTTTCTTGCCAGACACCAGCTTAAAGTCATTTTCAACGATAGTCTTCCTTGGTTGTTTCGCGACACCCGGCGCACGGCTCCCGATAACGTTCGCAGCTGGTAGAGGTGTTATGTTAACCATCGCAGGGCTACGCTGACGAGTAGACGTAGATCGAATGTTACTCACGGTTACGTCTGCCGACGTGTGGCTCGGTTCGGCTGTGGTGACTGCGCTGATCGGCGGCAGATTCACCCGAAGCGTCTGATGCCATCCTACTCGATTTCGTGAAAGCCTTCGACAAAGTCCCCCATAAACGCCTCCTATCCAAATTAGCTTTCTATGGAATAACTGGAAACAAACAAAACTGGATCAAATCGTTTCTATCCAATTGCAAACAGAGAGTCTCAGTCAATGGAGCCCTGTCGGACAGAACAAATGTTACATCTGGTGTACCACAGGGCTCAGTCCTAGGACCTGTCCTATTTTTACTCTACATAAACGACATAACCGAAAATGTCCAATCTTCCGAACGTCTCTTTGCAGACGACAGCATTATATATCGCAAAATCACCTCCGAAACCGACCACTAAACTCTCCAATCTGACCTGATCAAACTCCAAACATGGTCTAATAAATGGCAGATGGAATTTAACATATCTAAATGTGTGCATCTCCCGGCCAATAAACAAAACCAAACCCAGACTACATTCATATTCACTCTTTGGCATACCACTCTCTACCGCCTCTAGTCACACATATCTTGGAATAAAATTAGATTCTAAACTAACCTGGGCTAACCATATCACTGACATAGCTTCCAAATCTTCAAAAGTCCTAGGCATGATCAAACGAACCCTCGAACCATGCAAACCTGAAGTAAAAGAAACAGCCTATAACATGCTGGTCCGACCAAAACTCGAGTATGCCTCTCCTATATGGAACCCACACACCGCCACCCAAATTAAACATTTTGAAAGAGTACAACACTGAGCTGCCAGATTTGTCAGAAATGACCACAGACGCCAAACAAACGCAGCAGACCTAATAGCCACCCTTCGATGGTCAACTCTTGAACGACGACGCATTATCAAACAAGCCATGACATTTTACAAAATATTAAATAACATAATCAACATCACACCCCCACCAGAGTCTACTAACGCAGTCAAAAAACCGTGGCCACTACGTAGCCCCTAGGTGCCGCATCAATGCAGCAGTGTTCTCTTTCTACCCTCGAGCAGTTCGAATCTGGAATATGATTCCACCACCGATTACTGAACTAGAAAGCCCCATAGCGTTTCAAACAGTGATCATGAACCTCCCTTTCACCACACCCAATCATCTAAAGTGCCTATAAAATAAACAATCAAACTACCCACAACGCATGCGCACAAACAAGCACCATACAACTCCTGCGTTAGCTCAAGTTTGGAGTAAATCACCTAAGACCTAAGACTACTGTCTTTAAGTCCAAATGCATGCTGTGCATATGTACCTTGTTAACAAATAAAGTTTTATCATAGTTCATCTCTTTCTTCTTCTCATTCTTCGCATGTGCTGTACAAAAGATATGCTTAAAATCTAAAAAATTACCTTTTCCAAAAAATCGTATTTCAAAAAATACTTCAACAATTTTTTTTTCTTTCACATTTCACTATTTCGTGGCTTTAGCCATAATGATAAACAGGGCGTTTTTTTATTGAATTTTTATTGGGGGACAATGTTTTAAAAGGGCACTTCTAATTGGTAAAAGGGCAGTTTACGCATACATTAATGATTATGTTCGTAACCCTTGGCTTAGGCATGTATGAAAGCTTAAACCTGCAATATCAGTTCAATTTTATCCTCCTCGCTTTTCTGAATAATTTCCCGAAAAGCAAAGCTATCAAGTATCCATTATTGTATCCTAGTTCGTTGGTGCACTTGTGCCACTTCGTTTTGTTGAAATTAATAAACAAACTGCGAACTATTTCGAATTTGGTTTCGCGTCGAAGGAGTCGAAACTACCAACACTTACTTGAACTTGGACATCTGGAAGTGGAAACTTGATATAATAGTATCGTGTTCGCGAATTTGGGCGAGACTGAACTCTGACCCTCAAGACTGGTGCCTCGATCAAGCCGTTTTTGTTGATAATACAGTGTTCGCAAGTGTGTATATAAAACGTTCATATTTTATGGCATTTACGCCGGCGATGGGACGTCCTCGGACATATGCCACCGACTCAGCGAAAAAGGGCCAAATTACGCATACAACGACAATATTCGCGCCAGACGGTTTATTTGGGATAAACCAATATGGATTTATAGAACGACACAACTTCACAAGTCACAAAAGAAATAGCTGGAGTAAGACGTACTAAGTCTAAGAACAGAAGCTGCGTTCACAAAACTTCTTCTAGAGACAGGTTAGTAATTTCAAAGGAGTCAGCCACGCATATTTATTCGTATGAATAAAATATGAATTATTATGTTGCTTATTATGTTCAGAAAACCACCACCCCTCAATACTGTGAAAATGTCCATAACAATAACATGAGTAATATAGAGGTGCTGCTCGCCCCCGTGCACGTCACCTTTGGTGACCTATGGGCAAAACTTTACTAATAAAAAACGTTTTAATGACCCCTAAACGTTTTCGGCAACCTACTTATAAAAAAGATCAAAGGCTTTTTTGACACTAAACGTTTTCGGAAACCTACTTATAAAAAACGTGATTGATTACCCCCTCTAAGTACATTTGAGCTGCCACCTAGCGGTGAGTGTAGATAGCATTTTGTTTGTTCCCTAGCGACCAACGCCGTACCTAGGGCGTGCTGACGTAAGCAGATTGTCCCCTAGCGATCAACGTCGTACTTAGTGTGTGCTGACCTAAGCAGCCCTAGCGATCAACGTCGTACCTGCTGAAGCACGGACCGCAGAGTAGACCCTAAAATGCGTTGATTGTGCGGTTACATAGCGGGGATAAAACCACTGCATAAATGTTGGCGACGGTTTAGCTCTCCTAGGAGCGCATTCGACTAGGGATCGAAAGATCCGCCATCTAGCGGTGGCGACGGTGACGGTATATAAGCGGTGGCGGTAGCGGGTTATCGGTAGTCGGTATGTCGTCGTTACCACCACCTATAAGGTTTGGCGGATCGCGTTCGTTCTTGTCAAATATGTATTCGTGTCGAGTGTCGGCGTTCGGTCGGGGCTTCCGATCTGTCGAGCACGCCTATCAGTATAGGAAAGCAATAATCAACGACGACGTGGAATGTGCCGAGCTTATTAAAAGTGCGCGATCGCCTTATGTAGCGAAACGACACAGTTACGAAATTCGAAAAAAGAGAACGGGACCCGAATGGCGCAGCGCTAGGGTGGCGTGCATGAAGGCGTTGTTGAGGTGCAAGTTTGGCGGGTCGAGCAATTTGAAGGCTGCCCTGTTGGCGACCGGGGATGCCGAATTGGTGGAATGGGTACCGAGTAGGGAGGGTTTCTGGGGTACCGGAATCGGGGGCGTTGCGAGGGAGAACATGCTCGGTAAACTATTGATGGAGATGCGCGCCGCTTATAAAGACGCGTAAAAAGCGTTCGCTCAGTCGTTGAAAATCAGCGGACCATCGTTGAAGCATCCTTTTACATGTATAGTAGCCGGTCCTACGGGGTGCGCTAAGACGACGTTCGTCGACCGTCTGATACGTCACGACGCTATGATCGATCCGCCGCCCGAGAAAATCCTGTGGTGCTACGGGCAGTGGCAGAACGGCTACGCGTCTATGTCTTCGAAAATAGAGTTCGTAGACGGCCTGCTGGATCCGAAACGTTTAGGCGGTAAAGCGAGGACGCTTCTATTACTCGACGACCTCATGGAGGAGACTGATAGCCGGGTGACGGTACTATTTACGGCGTGTACGTTTATTAGTCGTTATGACGGGGCGCGCGGTGGTAGCGAAGCGACGACCGAAGGTGGCGGGACCGACGAACCGAGTGAAGAGACACATTTTTGCCCTGCAGCTGTTGGAGAGACATAGGCGGAACATCGATCTGCGAAAAGCCGTGATCGGCCACGCGGACGCCGGTCTCATTTGTAGTCTGTGCGATTGCGCGTACAACATTCTGAAAGGGAACGTGAAGTTGTCGCAGAAACAGAAACGCGTGTTGACAAAATACAGGAATCACCTGCGTAAACTCGCCGACAAACAAGTTGCGATTAAGCAGAAGCGAGCCGTCTTGCAAATGGGTGCGAGTGGTTTTCTGACGGCCCTGCTAGCGCCGTTAGCGAGCACCGTTCTCCTCCCGCTGCTCAGACAGGTGATCGGCAGCGGGTGATTGATGCAGTACGCGAAGAAGATGGCGTTGGTCGACCCGCGATTGGTGGAAAGCCTCCTGCCACGTATCGATCAGCCGCCGAGCACGCCCCGATCACGTGTGCTGAGTAGCCTGGACAGCGACATGAAGGACATTCTAGAGCGGTCGGATTTATCCGAACGCGAAAAGGTGGCGTCGTACAATCAACTGTTGAGCCGGTACAACACGATAGAGGCGGCTCGAGCGGCGCAACCGGTACGCGTGTCGGTGGTCAGCGGCGACGGCGAGACGCCTGCGGTGACGGCGGCAGCAGCGGCGGTGGCGCCACCATCGTCGGAGGTCGTAGAGCGCGAAATCATAGCCAGCATGCCGAAGACGCTGAAAGGGAAGACGGGTCTGCTTATCGCAAAAATGAAAGCCGATCCGTTGTGTCGATGGAACGACCGCGGTGAATTCGTGTACGACGGTAAAACGATCGCGGGGAGTAACACGGTCGATCTAGTGAACGATCTCATGCGAACGAGATCGAAGACGACAGCGCCCGTAGGATGGCGAGAGTTCGGATTGCGCATGAAGGATATGAATATCCCTATGGAATTCGTGGGCAACCCGCGCTATCGGTCGTACATGGAGCGACGACAGAAGCGCCTACTAGAAGAGGCGTCGATGACGCCGACGACGACTAGTTCATCAGCGACGCCGGAGTGGAGACGTCGGATGCGACGCGAGACTAAACGCAGAAAACGATCCCCTTCGTTGGACGTCGCGGCGTGGGACACGTTGTGATGCCGTCACGACGACGTACGATAACGGCCATCGTCGTCGGTTTCACCATCGCGCTTATCGCTCTCTATACGTGTATAATAATCATCGTACATTTATCATCATCGTCGTCGTCGTCGTCATGGTGTCCGGGTGGAGTCGTCGTCGTCCAAAACGAAAGCCTCGACAGCAACGAAACGTCGTCGACGACGACGAACTGAATAGCGTCTACTTCGATCCGAAACGGGTGGAAAGTTATGGCGGCGTCGACGCGTTGCACCGGCGGTCGAAACTCCGACGTCCGGCCGTCGAGAGGTGGCTAGCGTCGCAGGACGCCTATACCCTACACAAACCGGTTAAACGTCATTTCAAACGTCGTCGCGTCATCGTGGGTGGTCGAAACCAGCAGTGGCAAGCCGATCTGGTCGACTTGACTAGGCTGAAAACGCACAACGACGGTATAACATACCTATTGACGGTGATCGACGTGTTTTCGAAGTGGGCGTGGTGCGTTCCGTTGAAGAGTAAGTCCGGCCCGACGCTCGTCGCGGCCTTCGAGCGCCTGCTGAGCGGCGAGACGCCGGACTCGCTGCAGACCGATAAGGGGACCGAGTTTTTGAACCGGCCCCTGCAAACGTTCCTAAAGAGTCGCGGCGTTCATCATTTCGTGACGCATAACGAGGACACTAAAGCGAGCGTCGTGGAACGTTTTAATCGGACTTTGAAGACGCGTATGTGGCGCTATTTTACGAAACACGAGACGCTGCGCTACGTAGAGGCGTTACCGGATTTCGTGCGATCGTACAACAACGCCTACCACCGAAGCATCGGTAGGACGCCGGCGAGTGTCGACGCGACGAATCAGGAGGCCGTATGGCAACGACTGTACGGTGGTGGCGGCAACGTCGGCTGCGGCCAACGGCGAAAACCGAAACTGCACGAGGGAAATCGCGTACGTATCAGCAAGACGAGGGGTCAATTCAAAAAAGGATACATGGCTAACTGGAGCGAGGAGCTCTTCACCGTCGTAGAGGTGCACCCGTCCGAACCGCCCGTTTATCGGCTGAAGGATGACGCCGGGACGCCGGTAGAGGGCGCCTTCTACGAACCGGAACTACAACGCGTAGTCGTTCCGAAGGACAAACTGTATCGAGTGGAGGCGGTTCTACAGCGTCGTCGTCGTCGTCGCGGCGGCGGCGGTGGTTCGGAGGCGCTCGTAAAATGGAGCGGATATCCGGCCTCCTTCAACAGCTGGATCGACGACGAGTCACTCGTGGACCTATAAAGACTAGTAGTGAGACGGCGGAGATGAGAATGACTCGTTGGATGCGCCACACGGGGTGCTGGCGACTGCGGGGATATGCAACGAGGCGGGGATATGCAACGGATCTTCGTTCTTGCCGTATAAAGGTCCCTGCTGTATCGACAGGCCGCAGTGGCGGACGATGATCGACGACGACGAAACTACCTCAAGTGGCGATCGTCGAACGAACTCCGGCGCCGAGCACGCGGACTCCGTCGACGAGCACGCGGACTCCATCGATGCTACCACCAAAACCACCGCCGAACCCGTTCCATGGCAAATCTGCGGCAACGAATGCCCTAAGGCCGAAATCGTATTCCTTTGTCAGGTCGTCGTCCTGTACATCGTCATCGCCGTTAGTATATACAATCTGACGAGAGGTCAAGGCGACTCCAACCTGTGGACGGCGTTGTTGAGCAGCTGTCTCGGTTACCTGCTCCCAAGTCCGTCTATGAGCGTTGGCGGTCGACGACGACCCGGCGTCAACGATGGCGGTCTCGTCTGACTTTTACATGACGCTACCGAGCAACGCGTCTATGAAGCGTCACCCCAAAAATACGTTGACGCACTACATCACGACGTTGCCGCGACGTTTCGACCTGTCGGGGGAGTGGGAATGCGGACTGGTGACGATACAGTATCCGCACACGTGGTACAACGTGAGAGAGAAGGACGCCTACTTCTTCCTGACTTGCGCGACGGGCGATCCGGGTATTTTCACGTACGTAGACGAAATCGGCGACACCATCCTGCTATACCGTCAGGGCACGATTGCTTACGGTTTCTACAACAGCGTTTACACGTTGATGCAGCAGATCAACGAGGCGCTAATGAAATTGTGCACCGATAAGGTCAAGGCGCGACTAGAGTTCAGCGACGTCTCTAACCGAATGACGCTGCATATGTCGCCGGGTGTCGAATTTATTATACCACATACGAGCCGACTGAAGGACGTACTAGGTTTCCATAGCAACATGATCACGAGTTCCCGATGAGTGGCCCCGCGCCGGAAGTCGTCATCGACACCATGCCCGTCGCGTACACGTTCGCGTACGAAGGTCACAATACGGTGGATATGAAGGCGGGCGTCGACACCCTGTACGTGTACACGGATCTCGTGGAACCGCGCGTCGTCGGTGACGTGTACGCGCCGCTCCTTCGCAACATCGCCGTCCACGGTAAAAACGGCAGCATTATTTCGGAAACGTTCGACCGCGTCCAATACGTGAAGCTGCTGCGTCATCAATTCGATGAGGTCTAGGTCGATATAAGAGACGATCTCGGTCAACCGATACCATTCGAGCAGGGAAAGCTAGTGACGACGCTTCACGTCAGACGCTGTAAATCGAAATTGTTTTAACATGCCGTCGACGAAGAACCCGTACGTGGACTACTACGTTCGTCAGGTCGGCGGTCAGCTGCCGGTCTTCGTCGGAGGTCGGGGGCAACGAGGTCACGGTCTGGGCAATCTCTTCGGGAGCCTGTTTCGAAGCGCCATGCCACTTATCAAGAGAAGCGCGTTGGCGTTGGGAAAATGTGCGCTCAAAACCGGCGTGCGCGTGGCGCGGGACGTCGTCGCCGGCGGCAATCTGAAACAGTCGATAAAACGACGCGCGAAGGAGGCCGGCGCCGATCTTCTTGACGGCCTATTGAATTCGCCGCCGTCGCAGCCACCGACGAAGAAGAAGAGAAAAAAACGCAGCAGCAGCGTCGCCGAGGCGGCGCCATAAAGAGACCGCGCCTAGCGGCGACGGCCGTCAGTAAGCGGAAGAGACGGCGTCGAACGGACGACATATTCGACGAGTAATGATGGCGTTCGTGAATGGAGCATCGTGCGAGGGCGTAAAGGCCGAACTGGACCTGTTCAGCGGGCCGGTGACGCAGACGAGCGTCGAGAGCTGTCAGTGGACCGTCTACCAGCCGCTGACGGCTCTCGACGCCGGCGGCCCTATCGAGTTCCTCATCCCGGGCTCGGGCAACGACTATACGGACCTGGCGAGCCTTCAAGTGTACGTCCGCTTCAAAGTGGTCCAGGGGGACGGTACCAATCTGGCGGACGGTGCCAACGTGGCCCCGGTCAACAATTTCCTGCATTCGATGTTCAGTCAAATCGACTTGTCGCTGAACGGCACCCTCGTGACGCCGTCGACCAATACGTACGCGTACCGGGCCTACCTCGAGACCCTGCTGAGTTACGGTAGCGACGCGAAACGTTCGCATCTCACGGGCTCGTTGTGGTACAAAGACACCGCCGGATAGATGGACGCGCTCGGGAACAACAACGACGGTTTCGAGGCACGGCGCGTCATGACGGCCGATAGCAACGAGGTGGAGATGATGGGACGCGTGCACGTCGACGCGTTTATGCTAAACAGGCACATGCCGAACGGTGTCGAAACGAAAGTACGCATGGTGCGCTCGAAGGACGCCTTCCGGGGTGGCGCCTCGTGCTGCAGTCGATTCGTCTGCACGTGCGAAAAGTGAAGTTGAACCCGGACGTCCAGATGGGACATATCAAAGCGTGGACGTTGGGAACGGCTAAGTTTCCGATGCGCCGCATCGACTGCAAATCGTTCTCGATAACGGCGGGAACGCTATCGCACACGCACGAGAACTTGTACATGGGTGCGATTCCGAAACGCATCTTCCTGGTGATGATCGATAACGTCGCCTACAACGGAGACTACACTAGAAATCCGTTCGACGCGCGTCACAACGACATAAACTTCCTCACGCTCGTCGTCGACGGACGTCAGGTGCCGAGCAAGCCGCTGCAGCCGGACTTCCCGCACAACCGGTACGTGCGGAGCTACATGAATCTCTTCGAGGCCACCGGAAAGGCGTACGAGGACGAGGGGAACGACGTATCGCGCACGGACTTCGGCGCCGGCTACACCATCTTCGGTTTCGACCTGACCCACGACTGTTGCGACGGGGACCATTTCAACGTTGTGCGTCAGGGGACCGTGGGCACCGAAATGCACTTCGGGACGCCGCTACCCCGTCCGGTGAACGTCGTCGTGTACGCGGAATTCGAGACGGTGCTGGAGATCGACAGGAACCGGAACGTCGTGTACGACTGGTAATAACTATGTATACGTTTCAACTGATGCGCCGCCTGGAACACGATACGTACGCTAAACGTATCGTCGTCGGCGTCGTGCCTAAAGATGCGCTACTTACCACCACCACCACCACCGTTTACCCGACGGCCTTCGTGTGCAACACCGACGACGGCGGCGAGCCGGGGCAGCACTGGGTGGCCGTCTACGTGGACGCCGACCGGCGAGGCGAGTACTTCGATTCGTACGGTCTGCCGCCGCTGCACGACGACTTCCACGCGTTCCTGCACCGCAACTGCGGCGACTCGTGGACGTACAACGACAATCGGCTGCAGAGCGTCGTCTCTAACGTGTGCGGACAATATTGCGTCGCCTACCTTCTCCTCCGATGTCGCGGTATGCCGTTGACGACGTTCCAGAGCCAATTCGGCACCGATCGGGTGGCCAATGACTGTCTCGTATTCGATTGGCTAAAACCATTACAACAGTAATTTTGCTTTCGCTTTTACGTGTATAGTAGTAGTAATAAAAAAACGATGATGATTGTGCACAATTGTTTTTTATTATTACCATACCTACATACATACATAGAGAAACTACCCCTAGGGGGTGGTGGGGCATTCCTTAGGTTAGACGAGTTAGACGAGTTGTAGGTTAGTTGTTATACGAGTTAGACGAGTATCGGCGCCGTGGTGACGCCGTCGTCGAGCACGCGGCGTTTAGCGTAGAAGTAGCTCAACGCCGCGCGCTCTTGAACGTACGTCAACACGGACGAGTCTTTCACCTGGAAACCGCGGTTCCAGCCGACGCCGTTGCGTCGGTCGCGCAGTACGGCGAGGAAGGTGTGCTCGTCGATGTCGTTCTGTCGCTTGCTCAGTCCCTTCGTGCTGTACTTTGGTCCGTTGTCGCCGCCGAAGCAGTAGTAGGTCTTCCTGCACAGCGCCACGATTCCGTCGCCGCGCCACTCTTCTTTGAAGAGACCCGGCGTTCGGCGATCGAACAGGCGTCGGCGCGCGCAGCAGGTCGGCGCGTCCTCCGCCCACGCTAGTCCGGCGACGCGCCGTCGTACGTACGCGTCCACGTGCGCGTCGCAGCATTCGGCCGGAAACCAGAGCGATCGATTCCGGAAGTAGTGTTCGCGACGTTCTTCCGGCACCAGCGCGTCGACGTCACGCCCCGCGAGGGCGATGTTCGCCGAGTCCGTGTCCATAGCGCAGTACTGGAAGAGCGGACGGGGGATGTAGGCGTCGACGAAATCGAAATAAAATTCGAGCATTCTCAATTTCGCGTACTGTAAGACGAAATAGCCGATTTGCATCGGCAGGCCGTAGACGACTTTGCGCTTATTCGGCGCCACCTCGTACAGCGCGTCGTCAACGACGAAGTCGAGTTGCCGGAAGCGACGGTTGTTGACGAGCATCGAGGCGCCGACCTGCGTGGCGTACTTGATTTCCCGGTGCCGATCGACGAGCGTAATCGTTCTCCCGTACGAACTGTTGCCGAGAAGTTTAAAGGTATCGGCGATGATCGATTTTTCGGGATCGATGTCGCCCTCGCGTCGCGCCGACGAGACCGTGTCGCCGAAGCGGCGAAAGCACGCGATCGGCGCGTACTCGATGACCTGGTAGACGCGCTCGACGACGAGACCGTGCGCCAGATACCAGCGTAGGAGGGGCGTCGCGAGCACGATCTCGGCGCCGAAGTAGCTACCGACGAGCGTCCGTTGAGGTCGGGTGAGGAGATCGTGCGATTCGGCGTAGCGGCGCATGAACGGGCTGAGATCGTCACGCGCGATATCGACGTTCTTGAACACGGGCTGCATTTCAGCGAACTTGGCGCGCAGCGCTTCCGGCACGGCGATATCGCACTGCACGAGGCCGAACAGAGAGCCGTCGCACACCGCCTCCAGTATCGTCGAGCGCGTAATGGGCGTGGCCGGTTGCCATCGTGACGCGTCGGGTGGCGTTGGCGCCGCGGGTGGTCGCACGGCGCACTGGTACTCCCATATTTCGACGACGTCGTCGACGAAACGGCGCAGGTAGGCGGTCACGGCGATCGTCGCGGCGTACAGCGTCATCATCGTTTGTCCGTTGACGGCGTTCGTCGTCACGTGCGCCTGGCACGTCGGGCAGCCGTGAAAATAGCAGCCGTGAAATTGATACGCCGTTCGCGTGGCGGCACACCAGCCGTCGACTCGGTACTTTCCGATGCGCTTCTCGTGTAAGTTCAACTGGTGACGTATTCGCGCGTCGGTTCGTGCCGCCTCCCACGTCAACCACTCCACGGGCATACGGCCGTAGCGGTGCACGCGTTCCGGTCGAAAGGCGTTCTCCACGCGCCGGCGCGTGAACCAGCCCGTCGGCATCTCCTGCGTTATCGCCCACAGATAGAGGCCGTTCGCGTCGAAACCGACTATCGAACGACACGGCGCGTCGCCTCCTCGAATTGCCGTCACGCCGACCTCGTGGTGGCGCGCGAAGATGATCGACGAGCCGCCGACTATCTGCTACTGCAGCAGACGGTGCAGATCTTTGTTGGGTTCGTTGAACAGCGAGAAATGGATCGACGTCGGCAGTTGTTGAAAAGGTACAACAACGTCAACCCCGGTACGCTGATGGCGTCCTTGAACATGTCGATACGTCGGCGCCGATAGAAGGCGAATTATTGCAAGCCGTAATTATCGCGCGCCCGCTCCAGTATCATCTCACCGAGGGTCTCGGCGAGGAGGGCCATTGCGAGCCGCTCATAACGCCCGACCAACTGAGCCCTGCTCGGCACGACGATTTGACGTTGCGACACATCCTCCGATAGGCTCCAACACGGAGCGCACGTCGGCCCCATCGTCCCCAGTGGCGAGTACAGGCTTTCGTTATACGTCGGTGCTGGCACTCGACGCGCGGCTGTATCCGATACACCGAGCGCCTCCTCAATGATGGCGTCCAACACGTTAGCGTCACGCACTCCGCTTCCTCCCTACAGCACAAAGCATGTCCTACTCTTTACGTTCGGTGACTACCGTCAGCAACGCGTCTATGAAATCGTGCATACATTCACGTCTGGCGCGTTGCAGCAGCAGCTCCTACAACACATTATTATGATTAGTCCGCCTGCTGACCTTCCTTCTGTGCCTCCTCCTCCCTCTTTATAGCTCCCTCCCCTTCACGTTCCAGCAACGTTCTTACGAACGTCGCAACATCATCGTACCTCGCACGCATCCTTTCGTTGGTCTCTAACATATTCTCCAGTACGCGGCGCACTTCCTACAGCATATAAACACAACTGTTAGTTACGGAATGCTACTAGAAAATAAGTTCGCTTCGTAAGCTAGCCAAAACGCCTTTATGTAATTCTCTGCCGTCTCGACTAGTAGTTGGCAAGCCTCCTCAGTTAGTTCACGTTCACGCCACCTTATCATTCGTTGTTGCACGTTCGCATGCGTCAGCAAATATACCAGTATCGGGCACTCTTCCTACAAACAACACAACACATTAGGCGTCGTTGTATCTCTTCAATGTGCGCACAGTATACGATGGCTCCCCGTTCCAAGTCGTCTTACGCACACTGATCTCCACTTCCGTGCCGGTTAACTCCAGCACGGTATCGCGGAGTGGCTCCTCGCTCAACTTCACCAAGTAGTCGGCGTGATACTCGACGAGATTAGACATATGTATGTCAAACAAAGTAATCCAAAGCTCGTCTTCTTCATCCTCACCATCCCTCTCCATCACACGCAACGCGAAGAAATATTTCGGCACAAACACCTCACCGTGCGTTCGACATACCATTTGCCCACCATTGTTTTTCGCATACAATTTCCGGCGTTAACGGGAGCATCCCAAATACGTACAATTCTCTTTGTACGACACAGCGTCAATCATAACGGGCGACTTAATCTTATAAACACCGTTGTCTGACCACTGCAGATGCCTCAGACTCACCAATGTAGCCCGCGATGATGCCGTCGACTCACATTCGCGCTCGAGTGACGCGCTCCGCACTAGGGGTGGTTGCCCCGCAGCCATCTCGACGGTGCCCAAGGCCTCTTCGGCGCTTCGCTTACGTCCGACGGCAACCAGCGGTGGTGCAATGAGCACCACGGGCCTCTTAACAGGAGCTGTCCCCGTTGACACCGCTGCTACTGCTGACGTAGGTTGCTGCAGTTGACCGACGCCGGCCGCTGCTGCGGCCTTCAAACTCTGCTTGCGTGGCACCTTCATCTTTTTTGGTATTTCGTCTGCCATTGCCGCGAGAGAACGTCTGCTGCTGCTGCTGCTGGTGCTGAAACAATACGTTAGACCATCGGCGTCATACAACATAGCATTTTCTCAACCGTTTTATACTTTCCAAAATAAGGCGCATGCGCACTTAACACATACCGCCTAGTCTACCGTTATCTTACCAAATTACGCGCATGCGCACTTAACACATACGACGCATTTGTTTTAGGAAAAAAGTTAGCGGTCACGCCAGTACATTCATCGACAAATGTGTCTTTACATCGAATTTCTCTAATATCACTTCACCGCACAATTCCCTACTCCTAACTAATCATACACAACGTTTGTTTTCATGCTTTTAGCTTTTCGTTTATTGTTTTTGAAATGGCATTGTTTCAACATATCGCGCATGCGCACTTAACACTAATACCGTTATCTTACAAAATTACGCGCATGCGTACTTAACACATACGACGCATTTGTTTTAGGAAAAAAGTTAGCGGTCACGCCAGTACATTCATCGACAAATGTGTCTTTACATAGAATTTCTCTAATATCACTTCAGCGCACAATTCCCTACTCCTAACTAATCATACACAACGTTTATTTTCATGCTTTTCGTTTATTGTTTTTTGAAATTGCTTTGTTCTCCGTTCACATTCCGATCACGATAAGTCACGCCCAACAGATTGCAAAATAACGCACATGCGCACTAAACACATACTGCCTAGTCTACCGAGGAATTTGTTTTAGGAAAAAAATTAGCGGTCACGTTAGTACATTCATCGACAAATGTCTCTTTACATCGAATTGCTCTAATATCACTGCACCACACGTTTCCTGACACCAAACTAATCATATACAACGTTTATTTTCATGCTTTCAGCTTTTCGTTTATTGTTTTTGAAAAGGGCATTGTTCTCCGTTCACATTCCGATCACGATAAGCCGTAGTGTCATGCGCCACCGCTGTTTTTGACGGCGCGAGCGCGCATTGCTCATTTCATTCACGATTTTCCATTCAGATACGCGTGACCGTTTTCATCGTTTGACACAATGGATAAAGCATCATCATCTTATCGCACGCCGCCAACACATCGGTAAGACTGCTTTTATGCATGCATGCATGCATGCATGCATGTGTGCGTGCGTGCATGCATTGTCACCCACCCTTTGTTTAAACAATTGTAAGCCTGCTTGCATGCGTGTGTGCGTTCATGCATTGTCACCCTTTGTTTAACAGTTGTAAGCACGTAAGCCTGCTTTTACGCATGCATGCATGTCACAATGGATAAAACATCGTCTCCTCACACGCCAACACATCGGTAAGACTGCTTTTATGCATGCATGCATGTGTGCGTGCGTACATGCATGGTTCCCACCCTTTGTTTAAACAGTTGTAAGCACGTAAGTCTGCTTGCATGCGTGTGTGCGTTTATGCATTGTCACCCTTTGTTTAAACAGTTGTAAGCCTGCTTTTACGCATGCTTGCATGTTGTGATTGTTTGTTTCATGCATGCGTGCATGGTTCTCACCCTTTGTTTAAACAAGCCTGCTTTTACGCATGCATGGTTCTCATCCTTTGTTTAAACAGTTGTAAGCACGTAAGCCTGCTTTTACGCATGCATGCATGCATGGTTCTCACCCTTTGTTTAAACCCCTTTGTTTAAACAGTTGTAAGCCTGCTTTTACGCATGCATGGTTCTCATCCTTTGTTTAAACAGTTGTAAGCCTGCTTTTACGCATGCATGGTTCTCATCCTTTGTTTAAACAGTTGTAAGCACGTAAGCCTGCTTTTACGCATGCATGGTTCTCACCCTTTGTTTACACACGCGTACATGTATTGTGGTTGTTTATTTCATAGAAACGACACCTCGTTCGACATGCACGGTCACACCGACTCCAACAACACCACCTCCTAGCAGTGATGATTTCGACGACGACACCAGCCTCGTGACGACGTTCCTCCAACGGAACCCCAACACTGGGTTGTGGACCACACCCATTCCGAGTACCGAATACTCTCCACGACGGGGATTTAATATTCGTCCACAAAAACTATTTCCTATTTCACGCGGAAATCACACCACCTCCTTATGGAGCGAACTGCCATGATTCAAATGCACAATAATAAATATGCTCTCTACTCACGTTTCCACTCGTCTGTATCCAGTGCATAAACACCCTACGTACAGTGTCACCAATCTATACCCTGTACGTTAGCGTATTTATGTCTTGGTTTCGTTTTAAACTCACTACTAGATTTATTTAGTTATTTAAACGCACAACGCGTTGGTTTCGATTTGATCGGACCACTAGAACGCACAACGTTAGCCAGCTATGCTGTCATGCCGGGGTCATAGTCCACTCCAGCAGCAGCAGCGCTTATCGCAACGACACTGCTGTCAACATAGGGTACAGTGGGACATTCACATAGGGTTGACGGGGAGACTCTGTACACAGTGGTTTTATCGCGGTTATATAGTCGCGTCATATATTGCTTATGTCACTGCTGTAAACATAGGGTACAGTGGGGCATTCACATAGGGCTGACGGGGGGAGTCTGCACACAGTGGTTTTATCGCGGTTATATAGTTTCGTCATATATTGCTTATGTTAGGACTGCTGTAAACATAGGGTACAGTGGGACATTCACATAGGGCTGACGGGGGGAGTCTGCACACAGTGGTTTTATCGCGATTATATAGTCGCGTCATATATTGCTTATGTCAGCACTGCTGTAAACATAGGGTACAGTGGGACATTCACATAGGGCTGACGGGGGGAGTCTGCACACAGTGGTTTTATCGTGGTTATATAGTCGCGTCATATAGTGCTTAGGTCAGCACTGCTGTAAACATAGGGTACAGTGGGACATTCACATAGGGCTAACGGGGGGAGTCTGCACACAGTGGTTTTATCGTGGTTATATAGTCGCGACATATAGTGCTTAGGTCAGCACGCCCTAGGTACGGCGTTGGTCGCTAGGGAACAAACAAAATGCTCTCTACACTCATCGCTAGGTGGCAGCTCAAATGTACTTAGAGGGGGTAATCAATCAAGTTTTTTATAAGTAGGTTGCCGAAAACGTTTAGTGTCAAAAAAGCCTTTGATCTTTTTTATAAGTAGGTTGCCGAAAACGTTTAGGGGTCATTAAAACGTTTTTTATTAGTAAAGTTTTGCCCATAGGTCACCAAAGGTGACGTGCACGGGGGCGAGCAGCACCTCTATACTACTAACATGTATCGATAGCTTGCGACTGATTTATGTGAGAGAGCAGAGAATTACCGTTACTATACAAAGAATTGCAGCCCATGTTTTGTTAAGTTACAAATTCTTTTGTATATGTAAATTATAGAAGTCCTGTTTTTTGTTGTTTTTTATTTTGGTCTTTCACGAAAAAAACCATCCAAAACATTACAATTTATCAATAACATGCTATCAGGAAATTGTATGTCTCTTACAACAATATATTTCGAATCGTGTTAGGTTATGACAGATACTGTAGTGCTAGTGAAATGTTGGTTAACAATAATTTACCTAACTGTTCTGCTGTTATTAGAAATTTAACATATATAGATCTATATGCCGACTGCAGTTCTCAAAAAACATATTGATTCGTAGCATTATTAATAGTAACGTGAAATACATGTCTAGAATTTGGAAATACTGGTTCAGTTCCCTGTATATACATTTTGTTGACGGGTGATTTTTATTCTGTACATTGTAACTGTTGTTTATAACACAACTATAGAACTTGTATGTTGCATGGAGTCTGTGAATAAAGCAATTATTATACTTCTACATTCATACATTTTGTAGAACAATTTTGTAAATTTATTTTCCGTTTCATTTAATTAATTCACTTCATCTTACTTTGCATGATTCAATTCAAATACAGTCAGGGTTGGCAGCTAGGTTTCTGACAAGACAGTTTACAAATTGTTTGCACGTTGATGATACTGAAACCACAGAGGCTTCGCTTCAAGGAACATACTTTTTCAGTCAGAAACCTCTAGTTACTAACCACAGTTGCAAGTAGTTGAAAGGCCATAATCATTTTTGTTTGTTAAATCAAACCAGGAAATCCATAATAAAATGCCTTTGTTGCTCTCATAAGAGACATGACTAACTGCTGGAATCTTCTTCTAAAGACTTATAGTGACTCAGCCAGCCGTTAGACAAGTTTAGCCAGGTGTTTTTCGAATAAAATTACTTTGTGACTTTGTTTCCTGTAAATCTTCTTTCCAGCCATCTGTGTTCTACCTGTACTTAGTTAATAAGTTGACACTTGTAAATTGTCTATTTGTTTGTTACGTACTACACTTTTACAATATATATTCAATAATAACTTTGCCACTCTCATATCATTGTAATTGTTTAACAACTGGGCAAATGACCTTTTCACACTTGAGTGCTTGACAAATGACCATTGGGCAAAAGACTGTGCAACATATTTTTACCTAATTTAATTAAGTTAATGAAATTTAAAAGTTTACAAGTTACATACTGTTATAATCGGACATTCTGTAGTCGTTACATCGGGTATAATCTATTCTGTGTATACGGCGCGCTGTTGCGCGCTTTGTGTGTGTAGTTGGTTTCCGCCGCAGGCGTGGTTCTTCGTTCATAATGAAAGGTTTATAATACTTACTATTCTCTAGTTATACATTAATAGTCAAGTTACGACAGCTGGCGACGAGGATAATGGCAGGCTACATCGGTCAGCTAGGAGGGTTCAATGAGGCTAAAGAGGACTTTGAGAGTTACGTAGAGAGGCTGGATCAGTGGTCTGAATTGAACGGAATCGATTCGACGAAGAAAACAAACATGCTTCTTTCTGTGATCGGGCCTACGTCATATAAACTACTCAAAGATATCCTGACGCCGGAGAAACCGAAGGATAAGTCCTACGTTGAACTATGTGATGCCTTAAAGGGGCATTATTCGCCAAACCCTCTGGTTATTGCTGAGAGATTCCGATTTTACAAGAGAGGACAGAAAGAGGGAGAGTCGGTGGCAGACTACGTGATCACCTTGAAGCAGCTGAGTGGTACGTGCGAGTTTAGAGAGTTCCTACCGCACGCCCTGAGAGACCGTCTGGTGTGTGGTCTTCGGGATGAGAACATTCAGAGGCGATTGCTAACCACCAAAGAGCTCACCTTCCAATCAGCAAAAGAAGTAGCGATTGCAATGGAGCTGGCGACCAGAAGTGAGGTCTATCTACGGGCCACTGGTGAATCCGTAAATAAAGTCACTTACTCGCCGCGTCAAGGAAGTGGTCGTGCTGCACGCAAGCCTGAGAAATCGAGACGGAATGAGTGTTATCGCTGTGGCGAGGACCATAATCCTGAAAGATGTCACTTCAGGACGGCAATGTGTTATGTCTGTAACAAAGTGGGACATTATGAAATAACCGCAGAAACACGTCTCAGAGTCAGATGACCAAGAGTCAATCCCAGAATGTTCGCTACGTCGGTGTGGTCGCTGATGAGTCGGACATTGGAATCTACACGTGTAACGTTGGAGGGGCCGGGGCGCAGCCAATCTTCGCTGAAGTGGATATTGGAGGCAAAGCCGTGAGAATGCAGGTGGACACAGGTGCAGCTAAGTCGCTCATTCCAGAGACACTGTACTTGAGACATTTTGCACATCTCGCTCTACAACCCACCAACCTCACTCTACGCACCTATACTCAAGAGGTCATCGAGCACATCGGAGTGGTCACTCTGGATATGAGGCATGGAGACCAACGAGCTGAGTTATCCGCAGTGGTCGTCAAGGGCGACAAAACACCTCTACTAGGAAGAGACTGGCTGGCAAAAATGAAGTTAGACTGGTCGAGTATCCTGGCAGTCACCGCAATTGCAAGGCATTCGGTGGAGGAAGTGCTGAAAGGGCATTCAGAGGTATTCCAAGAAGGAACGGGCACAATAAATGGCTACACAGCGCACATCTACATGAAGGAAGACGTGCAGCCTCGCTTTCATAAGGCTAGGCTGGTGCCATACGCACTGCGAGATAAAGTTGAACACGAACTGGACCGGTTGGAGAAGGAGCGCATCATCCAGAAGGTGGACCACAGCGATTGGTCGGCTCCGATTGTGGTAGTGTCGAAGGCGAACAAGACGGTGAGGATCTGTGGTGACTTCAAAGTCATGATCAATCCGAATGTGGAACGTGAGCACTACCCACTTCCAAACGTGGAGGATCTCTTCGCGTCACTAGCCGGTGGCAAGGTGTTCAGCAAGCTGGACCTATCCCATGTGTACCAACAACTCGAGTTGGACGCCGAGTCGCAACACTACGTCACAGTGAATACCCACAAGGGCACGTATCGCTACCTGCGTATGCCGTACGGTGTGAGCAGCGCACCGAGTATCTTCCAGTCGGTGATGGATCAGATCCTGCAGGGCATGGATCATGTGATGTGCTTCCTCATCACGGCTGAGTCGGAGCAGGAGCATCTGAAACTTCTAGACGAAGTGCTCAGTCGTCTGGAGAAGTGTGGCGTCCGAGTGAATCTGGCGAAATGTGGGTTTGCCAAGAAATCAGTTGACTACTTGGGTCATCTGATAGATGCGGAAGGAATCCATCCCACATCTGATAAATTGGACGCAATCACCAATTCTCAGAAGCCGAAGGACGTGAAGGAGTTGCGTTCGTACTTGGGATTGATCAACTACTACGCTAAGTTTATACCCCGCATGTCTACCGTGTTACGTCCACTACACCTACTGCTCATGAAGGATCGTGAGTGGCGATGGACTCCCGAGTGTGATGACGCAATGCAGAAGTGCACAGATCTGCTGACGTCACAGCAGGTGCTGGTGCACTACGACTGTCGTAAGCCACTGCGACTGGCTACGGATGCGTCTCCGACAGGCGTCGGGGCCGTGCTGTCACATGTCATGGAAAACGGAGATGAGAAGCCTTTCGTCGAGTGAGTGCAACTACGCACAGACCGAGAAGGAGGCGTTATCGATCATCTTTGGAGTCAAGAAGTTCCATAAGTATCTCTATGGACGCTCTTTCACATTGATCACGGATCATAAGCCGTTGGTCACAATCTTCGGTCCCAAAACGGCTGTTGGCAGCGTTACGAATGCAGCGTTGGGCACTCATCCTGCAAGCGTACCACTACGGTATCGAGTACCGTAAGTCCGAGGATCACGCCAACGCTGACGCATTGTCGAGACTACCTCTACCGACTACAACGACAGAGGAGCCGGCAATATTCGAAGTATCAGTGGTTGACGATCTCTCGGTCAAGGCTAGGGACATCGCCGTGGAAACCCGCAGCGATCCTTTGTTATCACGAGTACTCGAGTATGTACTCACAGGTTGGCCCAACCACACAGACAAGGAACTACAAGTGTTCTTCGCGAAGCGTGACGAGCTGTCAACTGAACAGGGTTGTCTGCTGTGGGGATCATGCGTTCTGGTTCCGTCAGCCTATCACCAGGCGATGTTAGATGAGCTCCACTCGGAGCATAGTGGAGTCAGCCAGACCAAAGCATTCGCGCGCAGCTACATATGGTGGCCAGGTATGGACAATGATATCGAGACGATGGTGCAGGCTTGTGCAGTGTGTCAGTCAGTGAAGAATCAGCCAGCCGTAGCATCCACATCCACTGCATCCATGGCCTTGGCCCACACGCATATGGCAGAGAATTCACATTGACTTTGCTGAGAAGGACGGTGTGAACTATCTGATTGTGGTTGACAGCCATTCGAAATGGTTGGAAGCTGTGGCGATGAGGTCCACTACATCCGCTAAGACCATTGAGGTACTCAGAGGAATGTTCGTATCTCATGGTCTACCGTTGGAGGTCGTGTCAGATAACGGGCCTCAATTTATCGCACACGAGTTCAAGACGTTCATGGACAAGAACGGCATCAAGCATACGAGGGTGGCTCCATACCATCCAGCGTCGAACGGTGCTGCTGAACGCTGTGTGCAGACTGTGAAGCAGTCTTCGGAAGTACTCTGTTGGAACTCAACTGACGAAGGAGAGTTGGCTCGCTAATTTCCTCCTGTGTTATCGGTGCACTCCGCATACCGTGACCGGTGTGTCTCCTGCGGAACTCTTCCTCAAGCGTCGACAGAGGAATCGCTTCAGTCTTCTCAAACCGCACCTAGAGAGACACATGGAGGAGAAACAGACGCAACAAAAAGAGCAACACGATCGGAGTAGAGTGAAGCTTCGAGAGCTGGTCAGCGGTGATCCAGTACACGTTCGCAATCATCGTGGCAGCGGTCCTCCGAAATGGGTCGCGGGCAAGATCATCAGACGACTGGGTCGGTGTGTGTTACCCTTCCTTCATCTTCTACGGAGCCGTGTGTTCAAGCAGAGTCACTTCCGTCTGAGGCAGATGAAACTGTTCGAGCACCAAGTGATGTGACTGTGGTTCCTGATGAATCATCGTCTCCTGTGCTACGCCGATCAAACCGGTGTGTCAAACAACGGAAAATACTGGACCTTAAATTGATTCAGTATTCTGACACTGTTCCATGTTATTACATTAGTTAGTGACTTAAAAGCTTAAGAGGAAGGAGTGTTATAATCGGACATTCTGTAGTCGTTACATCGGGTATAATATATTCTGTGTATACGGCGCGCTGTTGCGCGCTTTGTGTGTGTAGTTGGTTTCCGCCGCAGGCGTGGTTCTTCGTTCATAATGAAAGGTTTATAATACTTACTATTCTCTAGTTATACATTAATAGTCAAGTTACGACACATACCACACACACACATATAATATTATATATATTGACGGGTAGTAGTGCTGTCAAACCATGTTCATTTTCACAAATAATCTGACCCATTCCAATTCATGACTTTGTTTGACAGCTTCAACACAAAAAAGCGAACTACCTCAACACCACTGCAGCCATCACATATAACAAGATCTGAGGTGGCTCTATCGAGCTTCAGTGGTCGTAGCAAAGGCAACTCCGGTGTCCAGTCACTTCCTGCAGCTGGATGCAGCTGAGGACAGTTAGAACAAACGTAAGTATTAATTGATGCTGCTATGCAAACGTGATATATAAATACACATATAAATCATAGCATAATAATTGGAAGATATCCAAACATATGTGATTGGTTTTAACAATTATGTTTTATTCTGACCAATCTTATGTGGGTACATTTACACCATCTTTGGTTGATAGGGCTTTTGTGAAACTTTCAATCATTTGCAGTTCACTTTTTGAATTTAAAGTTCTATTTATAAAAAAATTAATTTGGAATATTTCTGTTGCAAACATAAATTCGTATATACAGTGCAAGTAATACACGTGAAACAATATAGCCAAACCTTCAGTACTTTCATAATAATCATGTCTATGCAGTGGCAAAAATGTTTCAATAGCACCCCCATCTTCCGATATCACCACTCCAGCCGAGCGGCTGAAGTTATAGTTATGGCAGCTCGGTAGTGACAACATTTAGAGTACACCATTTGGTTCGGCCGCCAGTGGAGGTTTTTGTGCCCCCCAGACTCGATTTCTGGATCCACCCCTGTATGTGATAGTTTTGTTTGTCTGCATTTTGCAGTAATGGGTGTCCTTGTTAAATTGCATATTGTTGTTAGAAATGCATGTGAATTAAAGTAAAGACAATGTAAAGTAAAAACATTTCATTGAAACTATTTGATGAGATTGACTACAAAATTAAAAGCACAATACAATTACAGGTACAATCACTGCACTTGATATGTATAATGTAATAATTTTTAATATTACATACACATCACATGCACATAAAATGCAAAGCAACAATAGAAACAAAAATTAGGAAGAGGTTGAAAAAATGTCAGGTACATATAAAAAAACCAGTTACTTTTATCACGATTCTGTTACAAAAAAACAACACTAGTACATGTGATATCAAATGCTAGTTTTGGAATGGTACTCTACAATAATCTGACAACGTGTATTGTAACAGAACTGTTTAATTACTCATGTCAACATCGTGGTACATCTGGGCGGAAGTGCCTTCCGTATCCCGGCTAACAGATCTTTCTAGAACAATGCCATGCCATGAACTATTTAACTATGATGAACTATTTAACCGTAACTGGTGGAACTTAATGCGCCAGATGGCGATACTATCACATCCCCTTTCTTTCAATGAAGTGACGTCTAACGATAGTACTATGCATACAAATTGTCTACAAAGCTAACTGCTAAGTAAGAAATAAAATGTCCAAAGAAGACGTGATGTCTCGTGGTAACGTGTCAATCTACACGTGCGCGCATTTCTAATTATGGTGTGAGCGAGTGTCTAAATAACTGCGTATCTGTCTCTATGAAACGTTCAAGAATATCTAGAGCTCAAGCCTGCGAGGTGGTCGCACACTTCTCCCCGACTTCGTCCGGTAGACGGGTTCTGGCGCGAACGAGACGCGCCTCTCCAGTCTCGGGGGTGGTGCTGATGGGACGACCTCGGGTGTGGCGTCCGCACTCTCTTCCGGTACGGGGTCTTGACGGATGGGTTGATCGACCGCTGGTCGTGATCGCCCAGGAAGTAGTAACGCTCACCTGTCGTGCGAATGTGGCGTCGGTTTCGTCTCACAGTACCCCCGTTGGGGCGTAGTACGTCGTATGATCTCGGTTCGTTACGCACCACTTTGACGATGGCTGGCTGCCAGGAGCCAGTGACGTGGTCGCGAACTCGTACATGCTGTTCTGGTCTTAGGTCTGCCAGCTGGCATGTACCTCGCGACTCGTGGTAGAGCTTCTGGTCTTGTTGTCGCTCAAGCAGTCGCAGCCGCACATCGTCTCGATCAGTGCGAGTGTTTCGTAACTGAGTGTGAATGTTCGTCTTTAGTCTTCGTGAGTAGAGGAGTTCCGCTGGTGACGGTAGCCGACTGTCTATCGGCGTCGTACGTAGTAATAGCAGTGCCATCGCCTTGTCGAGTCGTGTCGCCTCGGCCTTCTTCAACGTCCGCTTCACCGTTTGGATCTGTCTCTCAGCGAACCCGTTCGATTGGGGAAATGGGGGCTTGACGTGATATGGTTGAATGCCCATTCCCTGGCGAACTGGCGGTACTCGTTACAGCTGTACTGCAGGCCGTTGTCGCTGATGACGGTGTCCGGTGGCCCGTGTTCACTGAAGATCTCCTTAGTCAGCTCAATGACTGCGTGACTTGTCACTGCTCCCTCTACCTTCCTCACAAACGAGAACTTTGAGTAGTAGTCGGTCACTATCGGGTAGTTACGTGTTCCGATGGAGAAAAGGTCGGTGCCCACTGTCTGCCATGGACGTGTTGGCACGTCGTGTTGCAACAGTGGTTCAGCCACCTGTGCTCGTTGCATCTCTTGGCACGCTCCGCACTTGTTCACCATAATCTCGATGTCAGTGTTCATCGTGCCCCAGTACACGCATGTGCGAGCTCGTAGGCGAGTCTTCTCGACCCCCTGGTGTGCCGAGTGCAGTTTCTTGAGTATACCAGGTTGTAACGTCTTGGGCACCACCACACATTCACCTTTAGAGATGATTCCATCTGCAACTGACAGCTCATCTCGGAACGCCCAGTACTTCCGGAGATTCGAAGGTACTTGGTTTCTCCTGTCGGGCCATCCTTTGACGATCACCGACTGTAGATCTGTCAACTCGGGGTCTTGCTGTGTCTCTAGGCGCATCGTCTTCAGTCGCGATGTGGAGAACTGAACCGGGTGGAGTTGCACGTCTAGCTGTATCTGCTCATCGGGCTGGCGGGACAGTGCATCGGCTAATAACATCTCCTTGCCCGGCCTGTACTTGATCTTGATCGCGTACGGCTGTACTCTCAAGAGCATCCGTTGGAGGCGCTGCGGAGCTGCCGCCAAGTTCTTCAAGTGTATCATCTCGAGTGGTTTGTGGTCGGACTCGATGGTGAAAGTCTTCCCGAACACATAAGTGTGGAACCTTTCACATCCGAAGACGACTGCTAGCATCTCTCGCTCAATGTTCGCGTACCTCTGTTCACAGCCGCTGAGCGACTTACTCGCGAACGCAATCAGTTTTCCTCCTTGTAAGAGGACTGCACCCAACCCTCGGCTCGAAGCGTCGACTTGAATCACGCTCTCTGTGTCCGGGTCGAAGTAGCTGTGGGTGATCTGACGACAGATTAGCGTCTTCGTCTTCTCGAAGGTCGCGTTGTGTGATTGCGTCCACACAAAGCCTGCGTCTTTCTTCACCAGGTCGCGTAGTGGTGCTGTGTGCTTGGACAAGTTGGGTGTGAAGTTTGAACGGTGACATATAGGTCGCGATGCCGAGGAACTCTTGTAGCTGTGTGACGTTCTCTGGTGTCTTCATCCCTTGGATGTCGGAGATCCTCTCTGGGTCTGGGTGGACACCTCGTGCGTCGAACACCAGTCCGAAGAACCTCATACTCGGCCGCTTTATCTCGCACTTCGCCAGGTTGAAGACTAACCCGTGCTGTCTAGCCGTTCTCATCAGGTGCTGCAGGTTCTCATCGTGTTCCTCTGCTGTCTTCCCGAAGACACCGACGTCATCGGCGATGCCGATCGTCCCAGGGCATTGCTCGAGGATGTAGTCCATCCGTTCTTGGAATACGTCCTGGCTCAAGTTGAGTCCGAACGGCAACCTCTTGAAGCAGTACCGGCCGAAAGGGCTGTTGAAGGTCGTGAGATGCTTCGACTCTTCATCCAACTGTACCGACCAGTATCCGTGTCGTGCATCTAGCTTCGAAAATGTCACTGAGCCGGCCAACTTGTGCGTGATTTCGTCTAGCGTCGGTGTGTGGTAGTGAGGACGTTTGATGGCCTTGTTCAAGTCCTTCGGGTCTAGGCAGATGCGTAATCGTCCGTTTGACTTCCTGCTGTATACTATACTGGAGACCCAATCCGTAGGCTGTGTCACCTTCTCAATGACTCCGAGTTCCAGCATGTAATTTATCTCTCGTTGCACCTCGTCTTTCAGGTGTATCGCGCATCGTCTTGGCGCATGGATGACAGGGATCACATTGGGGTCAAGAGAGATGTGGAAGTCACCGCTGAACTTTCCAATTCCCTGGAATCGGTCCGGGTAACTTCTCAGCAGGTCTTCCTTCGATCTGATGACGTCATCGGGTGATTTACGAGTGACCTCGCAGTGCATCGTCACGAGTTCCAGCGATCGACACGATGGCAGCCCCATGATGACTGGGCCAGGCGTGTCGGCGACATAAAACTCCACCTCGCAGCTCTTCTGGTTGTGCGCACATCGCAGTGTCATCGTCCCGTGTTGCGGGATGCGCTCGCCGTTGTACGCGGTCAGTACCGTGGAATTCGCTCGAAGACAGGTGGGCATGGGGTAGCCTTCAGCGTCCAGGTTTCCGGGGTACATTCGTCTGTATACCCGGAGAGGGAGAACGTTTCCCTGCGCCCCTGTGTCTACTTTGACTTTGAGGATCGCTGGCCTCTTCTTCATCACGATGTCAAGGGACGCGAAGACTTCGTTGCGCGCATCCTTCTGTGCATAGATCGAGTCAAAAACTAGTCTCGAAAGGTTCGTTGATCTGCTGCGCACTGTCTACGTTGTCGATTGTGGTCGGGTTGTCACCTCGACCTGCTGGTCTCCTTCTCGACGTTGACCTTCTAGCCGGGGTGTCGTGACGACGTGTCGGTCTGGAGCGTGCATCCGCTCTGCCGCGTCTCGTGTCGTTGGCCGTGCAGACCGCCTTCCAGTGATTGGCTCGGCCGCACGCCAAACACTTGCTGCCGTAAGCTGGGCAGCTGTCACGACCGGTGGGGTGTCTCCTCCCGCAATACTTGCAGGCTGACGTCTGACGGCTGTCTGAGTGTTGCTGTTGTCGTAAGTGGCGCTGCTGGCGGACGTGGTGGACGGTCGCTCCGTCATTGAACATCTGCATGTTTGCCACCATCGCCTCATAAGTCCTCGCGGTGTCCATCACACTATCGAGGGTCAAGGCCGCATCGCGCCCCAACAGCTTCTCCTGTACCTTCGGGTGTCTGACGCCCACGATCAACTGCTCTATCAGCCGCTCGTCAGTCTCTCTGGTGTCCCTGAATTGACATTTTTTTGCCTGCAGCTTGCACCGCGTCATTAATTCGTCTAGGCTCTCGCCTGTCGCTTGCCTATATTTCTGGAGGTGGAAGCGATTTAGTCGGAAGTTTGTTTTAGGCTCAATAGTGTTTTTGAAGCCATTCCACAACACATCTAGCTTCCCTTTGTTATCTTCCGAGATATTCCACGTATTATACATGCGTAGGCCTTCCTGGCCGACCCATAATAATACGTACGTCACCCGTGTGGCCTCATCTTTATTTGCTAGAGGGCCACTGAATATCAACTCGCAATACTGACGAAACTCATAGTAAGCATTTGGCAAATCTGCTGCCGACCAGTTCATGCGCGGAGGTTCAATGCCTGAAAGGTCTCCCATAATCGAAATGTAAGACATTTACTTAGCAGGTCGCCGACAGCATTGATTCAGACTCAGACGTGCGTCGTTGTCGTTCAAAGTCTCATTTCTCGGTCGATCCCCCACGAAAGAGTGCCGCTTGGCGTCAGTTTGTATCTATAGGGTTCGTTGCCGGCTGCCACCATGGAATGGTACTCTACTGTACTCTACAATAATCTGACAACGTGTATTGTAACAGAACTGTTTAATTACTCATGTCAACATCGTGGTACATTTGGGCGGAAGTGCCTTCCGTATCCCGGCTAACAGATCTTTCTAGAACAATGCCATGCCATCTATATGTATAATGATGAACTATTTAACCGTAACTGGTGGAACTTAATGCGCCAGATGGCGATACTATCACAAGTTTTAGTTTATACATGCCTTATATGTTTACAACTCACAAAATTAGTGACTAAACAATCATGTGTATTTAACATCAATTTTTAATATTTAATACCCATAAAATGTAAACCAATGAGAACAAATTACTTAGAAAGATGTTTAGTTGAACAAATGTAATATCAAATAAAATAACTATATTACGATTCTTTGTTAAAAAAACATCAATATGATATAAAATTCAAAAATTGTGTAGTTTGTGCAATGCTTGGTGTGTTTACAACTCGCAAAAATAGTGACGAGACTAGACAGGGTCATCGCCATGTGACTAAGAATTACATATACAATCACTACATGCTACATTGCTCCAGTTTACTGAGCTGTATGAAGAGTACCTGCTACAGACAGTGGTGGAGTCTTCGCATATTAATTTCAGTGTGGCTGAATGCTTCCCACATAAGTCAAGGTGGTGTTTTCGATTTAACAGGTCTGCCAGGGAGTAAAGTGTAAAGTGCTTTGAGCAATCCTGAGGACTGGATACTACACCATATCAGAACTAACCTTACACAAGTGTTGTTTAATTACCATGAGAAATGAAAATGTAATGTAAATTATTTGTGAAAATATAAAACAGTGATAAAAAAGAATAATTTATAAAAAAAATGATATGTGGCTTGAAAAATATATAACAGTCCTCATGATACATAGATAATTTAAACAAGTAAAATGCTGCTGTCAATGTATCAACAGATTGTTGTTGAAAACTGTGAAAATGCTTTCAATACCATTACTTCATCACAAACTTGTGTTGTACATAACAAGTACCTGGTGTATGTTGCAAGAACCCAGCTGGCTGCCACTGACTATCAGCAACACAAAGACAATGAAACCCTACCACTGCAACAATGTTGGATAATTAATGATTTTTTTATGGACACTGCTAAATGTTATAGTTGAATTGAATACAAATACCTTGTATTATTGACTTTTGATAAATGTGTTGTCACGTATAAAAATATCATACATGTCAGAGCCGTGCTAATTGTCACTTTTTCTCTGGTATAGGTAGATGCAGATGTACAGCAAAAAGTCAGGAAGCTGGTATGCAGTATCATCAAAGACAGCGAAAACATACAGTGATGTCATCGATATCTAAACTGATGTAGTTCACCGAAGAATGCTCGACACTGAACCTCTCTCACAGCGCTGAAAGTTGTTGTCCGAAGTCTCATGCCATATCTGCCAGACCCTGGCACCCACCGTTCCATCACCAACTGCAGAGCTAGTCAGGCGTCACCACATTCTTATGTCAAGCAACCTGCATTCTACATTGGTTTTCAGTCAGTCAAGCTAACTGACTGATCTGGAAGCCAGTGTACACCCCATCGGCACTGGGGAATCTGTCACGGATGCAACACACGACACAATTCGGATCACTCGGTGGACATTCACATGACAGACTGTTAATATGCAGCATATTGCATGGCTGTAGAATCTTGTCCGAGATCCTGGATATACAACTGCCCAGTATGCCATATTAACTTGGAGAGCTAGTAGTACTAAGCACACTAGTTCAATCTCCTGTAAAGAAAAGCATATATTCAGTAAACAAAAACAGGCATCATAGTAGTGTTGGGAGTAAATAATTATGGAGTTGTTCATCGTCATAATCAGTAAATATAAAATAATGTTTCATATATGATCTGCAGCATTTCACAAGAAAAGAGGCAGCAAAAAATGTTCTACTACAGCTGCATCAATACATGTTGATATCTTAGGAACAGTCGGTGTTTACTGGGGTTGTTCCGGGTGGAGGAAGGGGGTGGGTTGATACAGCATGCAGACATTAGTGGAATATGCTATTTTTCAAAATGGTGAATTTGTTTTACTATTTTTCTTTACTAGCTGGTAGTAGTCAATATTATAGACTGATTTGAATTCTGCTAATCAGTAAAACTTTGTTTTGTTTTCAGTATACAAATTCATGTCAGTGTCTGTCATGTGTAACTACTACACATATTCATGTTTGACATTTTAAGCCTGAGGTTTAATGGTCAAGGTGAATGTTGGAAATGACAAAATGAGGTGTTATTGTGATGCTAACAGTGTATTTTCCTCGTCAAGTATTCATAGGTTCATAATATGTATGTCTATCTTCTTTAAGAATGAATAATTTATTTTATAAATTTATTTCAGAGTCATTGCCATATGCTAAATATTTTTTAAAGGTGTATTAATATGTCTGTGTTGATACACTGGGTATAATATACAAGTGCAGAAGTCAACCTAGTTTTTCATGTTTAAGATGTTATTATTAAAATGTGTATGAAAATAAATGTATATTTAAATGTGCACATTAAAATTTGTTGATAACTTATATGTGATTGATTGTTATAAATTTGAAATTACCTGGATTGATCAAATGTGGCCCTCCCGCAGACTATGTATCCTCCCTGTGTCTGCCTGGCCCGGGTGACCGCCTCTAGCCCCTCCTCTGCCTCCTCTCAGTTTCATTCATGGGTTGCAATGTGGCAATCTAGTAATATAATAATTCAAGTGACGTATTATGTATTTATATATTGCTGTGGTGAGAATATATACATATATTGGTAAATACAGAATAATAGTTGGCATATGTCAGTTGAAAGATATCACAGGATACCAATTAATGCATTACATACACTATAGCCAGGCATCAAGGACCACAATGAAAATAAGTGCATGTATTTTCTTGTGTAATCCTTATATATATATATATATATGGTGTACTCTAGCTGTATTGATATTTTATGTATTTACACGTTTACATCTATATATTGAAGAAAATCACCATCATGCTTGTCATATAAAAATCTTAATTATTGTGCATAAAATACAATACAAATCAACAATATTCTGCAGTAATAATATCAAAATATGAGTCACAAAACAATGTTTTAATAATTACGATCACCAGTATAATACTCCCCTGTTTGACGTTCTGTTGCACGAAATTACGGATGCTCCCTGACTAAGTTACTTGCACGATCAACAGGGGCCTGCTGCCAAAGCAATGTTTCTTGTCATTACGCACCTCACGCCATCTACTCTCTATATGTATTGTCGGAATAACATAACTTAGTAACAAGATCCTGCGTTACCAAATACAATACATATCAAATATTATGCTCATTGACGTTGTCACTCTCTCAGTCTCTGACTGAATGAGTGAATCTCTGGCTGATATCATATCATGCCACAATGCCAATGCCATGGTGACTGTCTGAGTGAGAGTCAGACTCGAGTCGAGTGTGGACTTTCGCAAGTTGCAATTCTCGTTGAATTAATACACGGCTACGCGTTCTTGTTGCTAACTGCGATAGTGTAATACGTACCTTCGTACAACCTTTTTGGAATCTTCATCTTAATACGCCAAAGCACGTGCGTGTTGTTATTGTTTTCGCATGCGTGGGATGCCGATCTCGCGTAAAGCACGTGACCGAAATAGCGCAGTAGGTCGACAGCGCAATTGGCTTTCGCCAGCAATACCCGGTGTAACGACAAACCTTTTTTTTAGGATAAAAAAAAACAAGTACGCATTTTTTTAATTAAACCGACTGTGAGCACTAGTTAAACTATTCACACATTACACATCTGGACATAAAAGAACAGGATTGGCGATGGGCAAACGAACTGATTATGCACCTTTAATTTATCCTACCATCATTGCAAAGTGTCTGACTGATTTGACTGAAATTAAAATAGGCCTGTCACTTGTCTTTGAACACATGAAGGTCGTGAGTATTCAGGATATTGCATGTCAAAAAGACTGTTCTCAAATTTAATGAATTACACGAAATAATATTTGCCGTAAAGATTCCCAATCGGCATTACAATTGTACACATCAATTAAAATCTCTGATATTGCACCGATACAGATGTTAAAACAATATCAATAGGTATATTTTATCGCCATGCAATGCCTGGGTATCACAGCTAGTCTATTTATATTTTATAGTCCGGCATTTAAAGGACTTTTATTTGAAATAAACCTTATTATTATTTTATTTTGCAAGACACTGTTCATAGCTCAGGAAAATTAAGCGCGTAATACACAAGGTAAATACCAAATGCGAAAGCGAATTTTAACAAAACCTTTATAAATTCCCAATGTGTGCACAAGTATGCAAGGCAATCGTGTGGATTGATATTATACTGAAACATCTGAGTGAATATTTGCGCAAATAATTTGGCTAAATATCGTCCTTGACCTTGGCATGAAACCATGTTGATGTTGAATTAATCGAATGGCGACAACGAAGCTATGCATTCCTCCGTTTAGAGCATAGGGATGCGGACAAATGTCCGTACATTTCCTTTCGGAAAGACGGAGGTAAACGTTTAGAGCTCTTTCTTATACACTGTACTGCAAACAATCTTATAATAATTATGGAGAATGGTGAACCGGATGGCGATGCATCGAAGCCACAGCCGCAACCGAGTGAAAACAACGCAGCCACAGCTCCGCCACGAACAGTGACAGTGGCGCAGGCTCGTAACGGGGAAGCTGCCAACGTCTGTGGCGATGGGGCGTGCAATCAACACAGTCCGTCTAATGCTGCTGTGGCATCCGCAGCCGTAGTAGCAAATGGTGCATGTTCGACCCCGAACCAGGGTAATCAAAATAACGCCGGCGCCACACACCTGACAACTCGTTCTGCTAACCACCAACAGAGTCAGAGAGACAGATCAAAGGACAGACGCAACCCTGCACGAGACCACAATCGTAATCGCATGCACAACACACACGTTAATCGCAGCAGTGGGAATGGTGCTACAGGATATTTATCATCAGCTAGTCAGAACACTCGTAATCAGTCAAGAAACAATGTGGCAGAGAAACAGGATGATAATGGCGATCATGTGCCAACAGCAAGTTCTACCGGTGATATGTCGGAAGCATCAAATGCACCAGGTGCACTGCCGAACCAAGCTGCTGGTGCACAAGCCGTCGCCATGCAGTACAACTGGCAGAGTAGCAAACCCACGTTGAAGGAACGCCTTCTTTTCATGTTCAACAATGAGATCATGGCTGATGTCCACTTCATTGTTGGGAGAGGCAGCAGCACACAGCGTATTCCTGCACACAAGTTCGTGCTGTCAATAGGCAGTGCTGTGTTTGATGCTATGTTCAATGGTGGCATGGCAACCAAGTCTGATGATGTCGAGCTTCCTGATGTGGAAGCCTCTGCTTTCTTAGCATTACTGAGATTCCTGTACTCTGACGAGGTTCACATTGGCCCTGAGACTGTCATGACAACGCTATACACAGCAAAGAAATACGCTGTGCCAGCATTGGAGAAAGCATGTGTTGACTTCCTCAAACGCAACCTCAGCAGTGACAATGCATTCATGTTGCTAACACAGGTATGAAAGCAAATATCGTTTGATGTGATTATAGAGTTGACTACATATCTTTATACATCCCATGGAGCAACAAACGAAGGGCTGCTATTATCACCATTCAGGCAGTTCGGTGGGATCAAATTTTTACCAGTCCAAAAATGTCCTGATAGACACACGTGTGTATGCATGCACATGTATACAATCCAGTCCAAACATGCATTATATACATAAATACACATTATGTATACAATAATACATGCATGTACAAAAATGTAACACGTTTTTTAAGCATGCTGGGCATAACCTGTAAAATAAGTAACAGTGAGAGTTACTAATATATATATGTAAGGGTTTTTTGCTTCTCAGATTTCCACCCGTCCAACCTCAAATTTCCACTCATCCAAGATGAGATCAGACTGTTAAAAAGACAGGTGGACGTGTCTCTAGATAAAGCTGTAATCATTACCTGTTGCATTTTGATCTTATGCTGCATTTCAGTGTGCTCCTTTATATTGTAAACATGACGTAACACACTTGACCCAGTTGCATAAATTTACCCATCATGAACCCGGGCTGCTCGTGAACTTTCGAGTCATGTTTACGATATAAATGAGTTCATTGGAACACAGCATTGTTCCCATTGATCATTTAATTGTTTGGACATCTCTGTTTCAGGCAAGACTTTTTGACGAGCCACAACTGGCAGCGTTGTGTCTCGAGATGATCGACAAGAACACATCGGAGGCAGTGAACGCGGAGGGGTTTACCGACATTGACATCGACACTCTGTGCGTTGTTCTCGAGCGCGACACACTGGGCATCCGTGAGTGCAAACTCTTTAACGGTGTGTGTCGCTGGGGTGAGTCGGAATGCGTGCGACAGAACTACCCTGTGAACTCGGAGAACCAGCGACTTGTCCTAGGTCGTGCTCTTCACCTCATTCGCTTCCCCTTGATGACGGTTGAGGAGTTTGCCCAGGGTGCCGCGCAGTCATGCATGTTGAACGACCGCGAGGTTGTTGAGCTCTTCCTGCATTTCACTGTCAACCCAAAGCCGGCTGTGAACTTCCTCGATGTTCCCCGATGCTGCTTGACGGGGCGTGAGCAGGTCGTCTCTCGCTTCTGTCAGATTGAGAGTCGGTGGGGCTACAGTGGTACAAGTGACAGAATCAGGCATGTTCTTTATTCAACTTCAACTCAGTTAGCGTTAAGCCAAATTAATTCTGCTGACAATTTAAGACATAATGTATACGTAATTAGCTAACAGTAATTGTAGTGACTTTAAAAACACTCAAAATACCAAGCTTAATATCTGCAAACATGCTTTTTCTGTAGCTGCACCAAAATCTGGAATCAACTCCCTATTGCTTTAAAATCATATGAGACTATAGATACCTTTCGTAAAAAACTGAAGACTTATTTATTTGAAATTGCATTCCCACCCTAACTTTCAGCGGTCTCTTGCTCTAATAACAACTCTTGCTTGTCCCTGTTAACGATTGTGCCTAATGATTCTTGTATGTTGCACCTCTGAGCTCAGATTCCTGGGGATTTAGGCGCTATAATAGTTTATCATTATTATTATTAAAATGTCAAGGTTTTTTAGGAGTAAATACTAGTATGTTGTTACTTTGTTTATAAGTTGACATTTTAATGTTTGAGATTTTTACTTAATTAACCGTGGAAATACATGTATATATTATATAATGTGACCTTGTATGTATATTTTAATGTTTGAGATTTTTACATACGTACATTGTCATATACATATTACTCTGTGAAACATTCTGACTTATTATTTAATAGAAATATTTGGCTACTTACAATAGATCTTGTGGTTCTGCTCTGTTTTTCTTTATAAAGAAGTTTAAACACATGGATCTTAAAAACAGAATCATTAATGTATATATATAATTTGCCTGCATAGTACATCAGCAACAAAATTTCACATATATTAAGCTTTATGTTAGTTAGAAAGGTTTTTAATCTTTATACACAAGTTTTAGTCACATTTATGTTTGACTTATAGTATTACAGGAAGATCATAAAAAATACAAAAAAATTGTTGCTGAATGTTCAGAAAAATTGATACTTTTTAGGTTCATGGTGAATCGGAAAATCTTTGTGGTGGGATTTGGGCTGTACGGAAGCATTCATGGAGCGACTGAATATGCCGTTACTATTCAGGTAATACATTACTGCAGTCAGAAAGCATGCATTCTGTAGTACGGATTTGTAGAATTATAAATAAATACTAGTCATGTATTTATTTCTTGAAGTCTTGGGAGCATGCATGCATGTCAAGTCACATACCATTCAATCTAAAACATGCATCAAAACATTTGTTCAAGATAATAACACCAAATTGCATTATTAAGACTTGTACTTTGTACGGAAATAGTTTCTAAAAATGCTAAAGCACAAAAACTTATTCTTTCACCCCCCTACGAATAGTTGAATATATATTGGCTTCTAATTTTTGTAATGTACGTTACAGTTGAAACCGTTGCAGCCTGTCACATTTGTAACCCGCCATAGCGAGTCTGGTTTTAAGACGCACAGGTCTATTCTGCACACAAACCAAAAATAGCTGTTCAGGTCATGTTCTATCAGTGTTGTGATTTTGGCAGAAATACATACCTTATGGTCTCATCTTTCAATGTCCAGTTTATTTTCCTCCACATATAATCCCAAACTAATTAAATGCTGAATTATTTACCACCCGCTTTTCTGTGGTAGCCGTAGGTCACATTACTCACCTACGTTGGTATCTCAGAAATATGGTTGCATTTGAATTTTTTTTCACCAATTCCAATTACCCCCTTTAAAAAAAAATGAACATATTTTGGAATTGACATTTAAGCTACAATGTAACTGAGCCCAAGTGTGACTGTGATGATCACATAATGACTCTGTCCACTAGATCATTCACACAGAAACAGGCAATGTGTGTGGGCAGAACGACACAAGCTTCCAGTGCGACGGATCAAGTTCCACATTTCGTGTGATCTTCAAAGAGCCGGTTGAGATCCAACCAAACACCAGCTACACGGCCTGCTCCACGCTCAAGGTGGGTGCATGACATTGGAACAAACCAATACCTTGCCTAAATAAGCCAAACTAATTTAAGTTAATATGTATTGTTCCGATACTTGATAATGTGATCCACCAACAGTCTCAGTGATGTAGCTAGTATCACTGCTTAATGTCCATTTTGCCATAGTTGACAACTGATAGCTGCCATCATTTTATGTAAAGCGCTGTAGAGCATTTTATTTTAAGAGATTTTGGCATTACATGAATTTTGATTATTATTGTGGACAGGGTTGGCACGTTTCCGGGAAAAACAGGTTTTAGACAGGGCGGTGGGAAAAACCGGTATTTACCGGTAAATCTGGTATTTACTGGTAATATCCTGGAATAAGTCCATAACTGATATTACCATTGACTAGTTCCTGTAATTAAACCTAGTCCATTTAGAAAAGATAGTTAATACCCATCTAAAGCAAACAGGTTGACTAGTTACTAGTTCAGGTGTATCCTTGTATTTATTTAAAGCATGAAGTCGACGAGATGAAAGAGTGTTTGATCAGTTAGTAAATAAATGTCATTGTCACTCTCACAAGGGACAGTACCAAATACTGCTAAAGTATGCTGACTGAAGTCAAACAGCCTGACCAGTATTGTCAGGTGCCAATTTGCAATCTGTTTAAGGAACAAAGGAAATGTTGAGCTCTGGACATTGGCAGGTTCTACTGCACCCTCTCAGCAAACATGAGTTATGACATTGCCAGCCACACCATGCCTTGACATTTAGACTAAGGAACACTGACAGGCTAAGGCTAAGGACCTGCAAACAGCTGTAGCCATTGTCTCTATGAGCCCCAAATCAGCTCCAACTTAATATTTGAACTTGTAGTCTGCTGGGATCCTCCGCTGGGAAGCCATGTATCAGAAGACCAGACTAGACATACACATGCTGTCAGGCATTCTGTTCATGAAGCACTGGTCAGATAGCATCATGAGTGGCAGAGGTGGAAGACCGGCTGACAATATATGGCAATTTTTTCATACAATTGAAGAAGACAGCAAGGTGAAGAAAGCCCAATGCCAACAATGTCAAGCACTTGTGAGTGCAAAGGCTGACCGACTGAGGACTCATCTCAACAAATGTGTGATTAAACAGGTAACTACCTATGTTTGTCACCTTGACAGGATAGAATAAATGAGCCAGAAACTATCGGCAGACCAACAGGAAATCGCCAGTCTACTGCTAAACATGCAGCAACCAACATTGCTTCCACTGATACTGGCTTTCCATGCAAAGACCTCCCCATTAACATCATCATTCTTCAACGAGTCATGTGTGACATCCATGTCTGGGGCTGTTTGGTGGAAATATTTCAAGAGCGCTAATGCCAACAATGAAGTTGGAACTTGGAAAAGAGCTGTGCAATCTTGCAATGCGACTGCTCATATTGTCTGCTAATTCTGCATCAATCGAAGGAATTTTCTCTAACTTTGGCATGCTTCAAACGAAGCTACGAAACCGCCTAGGTCTCACTAAAACTTGTGTCGTGTTACCGTGCACTTCGTGGCAGGACTGAGTTAGACTGGTAGAGCCACCAAGTCCTACTGACACTGTGACACAGGCGCAGTAACATTACAACAGAACTGTATCAGGCTTCAGCTTGATTTCAGCTTTAGTATACTAAAGTTTGATAATAAATGCAACTTATGCCTTATGTTGTTATTCCAGTGTTTTAGTAATAAAAAGTTACTGTTGTTTTTATTAGTCATGTACCTGAAGTTATTTGTTTCTCAGAAATAGCATGGTGAATTAGCAACACAGAGATTGCAACACAGCCAGTACACGACAGCCAACTGAATATAGTTTAGAATGTAATGTTTATTGTTGTTTTCAGTCAAACTATAATTGTGATTGTTCAGTAATGACCAGTGTTGATTTATATAATATATATATACATACATGTATGTATATATATATATGTATATATATTCATTCTGGTGATGGTACAGTAGCTTGTATTGCAAGAGAGCTTCAAATATAATCGTTTTAAGAGTTTTTCTCAGTTATCCCGGTTTTTACCACTATTTGGGGTTTTTCCCGGGACGGGTTTTACCTGTATTTACCGCCCGGTATTTACCAGGGTGGAAAAAACGTGCCAACCCTGATTGTGGATAAGTTTGTCTTTTGAGTAGACAGATGTATGTGTTCTATCTCCATTTGGGTGCAAGTGATTCTATCAATTAGCATGAGTTACATATCCCTCCCTTGATAATAGATTAACATGAGGAAGAGGATTTGCTTGCTTAAAATATGATCTGCTACTGATAGCATGTCATACTACCAAAACATTAATTTGTAGCCCAGTTCTCTGTAATGTATAAAATTATAATAATTTCTTGGTAGCCGTTCAAATCTGAAACTCAACCAGCCTACCTCTGAGCTGAATTTTTTCCGCCTCTGTCTGGAAATTATTGCAGGTGTAACTCAAAATATTGGCGTAGACACAGAATTTTTGTGCAAGAAATTTATAATTGCTGTTAAGGCCTTTCAGAATAATATGTGTTCTTCCGGTTACACAATGGCCCAGTTAAACGACAAGAAAAATTAATAATTTATTTGCGACCTTGTGAGCATAAGGAAAAAACAAGAAATATTTGCCACCTGACCCAATCGTGACCTTCAAATGTTTCGTTTATAGGACCCACATTCCAAGAAAATATTCAATATCTACCTACCCTGAAATCCCCCAACCCTCAGAAAGTGATCAAGTCATATCTGCACTACCTACCCTAATATTCAGAGCTTATGTCATGGCTTGAAACACAGATGTTCTGTAAAGCCTAGTGGCTGTTCGCAACTTTATTCACGTAATATATACCTCATATGAACTGTTATATTCTGTGACAGGGGCCAGACTCTTACTATGGCACGAAAGGCCTACGCAAGGTGACACACGAGTCGGTGACAAGTGGCAAGGTGACATTTCAGTTCACTTATGCGGCTGGCAACAACAATGGAACATCAGTTGAAGATGGTCAGATCCCCGAAATCATTTTCTGTACCTAAAAGGAGAAGGTGGCGGGACACCTGCTAGGCAAAGACGGCATCAGTCAACTCAGACATTGTGACGGAAATCCTGCAAAGGAGAACATTCTTGTGTCAACTGAACAGAATCATTTTTTATAAATGTGAAATGTTACGTCAGTTCAAATATGCATAGCAGTTTCTGATGTTTGACGTGACGTGTGTGTGAATAAATTTAATTTATTTTGTGCTGAAGGCAACGGTAATATATACTATGTACACTTAAAAGAAAATTTAAAAAATAAATCATTGAATGTACACAGATATTTACGTAGGGAATTGAAATATATCACTGGTTTCAGACTGTTTTGATTTAGATCATCTGTTTCTAGGATTGAAATGTAAAATCTTGTAGTCATTGGTGACTACCCCGAAGGTAGTTAGTCCTTTTGTTTATTGTGAAAAATGTAATTTATATATTGTAGCAGATGCATTCAAGATTAAAAACAAACTGCCAAATTCCAAGAATAGTGTTGTTTAGCTAGTCTGTTTTATTAATTCTGTTTACGTAGATATAAATTGTAAGCACTATGATATTGAGTACACTGTACATGATACTGAAACAGCATGAGAACTGACACAGAAAGGCATGACTGACTGAAAGGCTAGAACCTCATAACAGGACTAATACGTGAACCAACCATGTCTGTGAGGAGATTAAAAAATGTTTACCAATGATGGAAGAAAAAAAGTATAAAAATCTGTCTGACATGTTTATTATTTGAGCTCGGCTTCCTGGGGAGATAGAGGCTATAGTAGTTTATTACTATTATTATTAAAGTACTAACACTTTGAATAGGTCTAATGAGTAGTCATAAACAGCACTACCTAACATTCACATGTTACCTCGTGTGCAACGTATTAATGTCATTCTGGCAAACATTGTTCTAGCCTGACATTAGTGATTATCAGATTTGGAGTTTTCACATGAATGCGTGACATGATTACAATTCTGTTTTGAGTTGTTGACGTTCTTTGCTCTCTCGGAAACCATATGTTCAACAGGTTCAGCGGTTTGAAGACTACTTGCTTGCCCAGCAGTTGATACCAGATGTAACAAGTTCGTTCTTTCAATTGTTTCAGAACCAGATTTGTGAAGGAGGAAGCCGCATTAAGGACTTTGCCAGTATAAAGTAAATAAAATGTTGAAGCTTTTTAATATTGTTTTATATGCAGTAGTTACTTGGTAAATAATTACATAATTTATGGCATGGCAAAATATGTCCAAAAGAAATACAGCTTTATAATATGTACACAGTACGAGACAGATTGGTCCAATTACACAAAATTAATTACAATTATGTTTCATGTCATTTCAATTACACTTCTAACATTTTCAAATTAATTACAATTACACCACTAATCTTACAATTACATATGCATTAATTGGACCTACCAAAAATGTTATCAATGATACAGCATGCACAGATAGGTAGAGTCAAGCAGATCAGTCATTAAATATAATTGATTGAAAACCTGATTATCTTGATTTGAATGAAATTTATAAAACTAATTAAATTGGAAGGTATCATTTTGTAAGGTGCAAAGATAATTGTATATAATATTATAACGTTTTTGCCCGTTGCTGTAATTGAAGCCACAATGGGCTTCTTCATTAATTAGCACTGACATTACAACTTAAGTTATTTTTCTGTATGGTTAACAATTTAGTAGATTAAAACAATGTGGGACGGCCCAAGGGACTATTGCCATCACTTTGTGTCCGCCGTTAGCTGCCGTATCTCAGACAGAAACTGTTCAGCAACTTTTTTATAATTTTGCATAAATGTATCTTAGGGTGCTGCCACTATACACCAGAAATCTGTATTTGATTGAATCATTCTAAGGGGCCCCCAAAGTGCAAAAGTTTTACATTATCTAGTGATGTGGTTTTGAGAAGGGCCCTTGAGACCACCCCCAACAGTAGATGTTGTGTATTGTGCCAGAAACTGTGCCCTGGCCACACTCCACTCTGCATTGTTCCAATGAGACTTGTGACTAATCTTTAATTGGTCACAGGCAGAGCAGATACATCTGACCCCTGTTAAACTCGGTTGCCTGCAGCTTTTAAACTGTATCTTCAAAACAATTGATTTTCTGTAATTGCAAGTTGTGTTTATTTTGATGTTCATTTAATTATTATAAAATGGTGTGACTGTGGTGTCTATTGGTTAAAGACAATTATTCTGGACAACTATAGAGTGAAATATCCTACACTTTATTGATATCAAATGCATTCTACTGTTCTGTTTACGCTTGCCATTCCTTGTGCAGACATGGTACTATGTAAATCAATTGTATCAATATAGACTAATAATTACAGATTCACAATATAGTTGACATCTGAAACAACCAAATGTCAACCATTAGAAGAGTTGACATAGTTCCGCTATACACAAGCAAGAAATCTGTATTTGATTGAATCATTCTAGTGTTATCAGCATGTAGTAGAACATACATTTTCTACATCATCATCCCTAAGGTTGTTGTAAATTTCACCAGCTGCCATGTCAAGTCCGTTATAATTGTGACTAACAGTGTTCAAAATGATTCAGGTAAATAGCAAATAACAAAGGACACAAGTTTTCTCCTTGCTATACCTATACATCACATGAGAAGAAGGCTGACACAGCCTGGCCCTGATTTATACATGATTTAGCATTTTTGTATATGTTGTATACAACTTTCAACACAATACCATTAATACCGCATGAAATTATCACAGGGAGGACCGGTCTACTAAATCAAATGCTTTCTTATAATCGATGAAGGCACAATAAAGCCTGTTGCGTCGAGACAAATACAATTCAACCGATACCCCTATTTGAACACTGCCTGTTCTTCACCTATTACATTCGCTTTGTTTAGGTATGAGGTCAGTTCTGAACAATCACTAAGGATTAATGAACACTTGTGCAGAATGTCACCCACTTGGCAGGTTTAATTGATCTATTCAGCAATGAGGACACTGCTTAGGCCTCACTCTGGATACTGTCACTCACAGTGTTGTGTATTGTCTTAGTTGATGCATTGAGCTAATCTACTTGACCATGAATCAGTAGTGGCTCTGGTTGTGTATTACACCCAGCTGTGGAGCTAAGATTCTCTGCCTACTATTGTTTGATGGAAACTGTGACTAATGTGTAATTTGTCACTGGCAGTAGCTTGTGTCAACAGACAGCATTAAGCCACTAGACCCCTGTTAAACTGGACAGTTGCCTGCAGGTTTTAAACTGTGTCAAACAGTGAGTCTACCTTTTGCTCTCAAATAATCTGTTCTCTTAGTTTTACACATGAAGACATAATCTGGCATAACTTGATAAGTCTTTGTAGCAGCACATTTGTACTTCCAGTGTATCATTGCAACATAACATACATATTACATACCGTGTGCCACATTTGAATGTTGTGCATGTAATATTTCCATGCAATCCATTTGCATATATAATGTAAAACTTCAACAGCCGTTTTCTTCATTTTCACTTTTCAATCCCTACCATGTTCAATGCTCCATAACTTTGCCAATTTTTGTAGCAGTCATATTTTTTGAAACCGTGTAAAGCACCCTACCAAACCTTTACAAGGATGTAAGAAAACAATGTTACCATTTTTCCGACTTATCACTCATTTGGTCAGCCGGGGTCACATATAGACGTATTAGTCCAAAGGACTTCAGGGCCACTTGGCCCATTTTTTTAAGTATTCATTTATAACATTATCAATACCACGCCTTTTTTTTTAATTTTATTTGCATTAGTACCTCATTTTGTGTGAATGGTCTGTTTATGTGTTCGTTTGACTGGGAATTCTTTCTTGGATTAAAAGGTATCTCACTCGCTGCAGTTTCACTTTCAGGTTTTTCACGTAGTTTTTCAAAGTGGTTCATATACTTATCCAGTGAAATATTTCCACATTTTTCACTGTTGTTACTTGCTTTATTCAGTATATCCCAATATTATGCAGGCTTGCTATGTTTTAGGTTGTGCAAGTTTTCATGTAACTGTTTATGGTAGCATTTTGATATTTGTTTTATAAAGCATTGATACCCACTAGCCAATTCTCTTAACTCTGCATTAGCTTCGTAATTTTGTATTTTCTTTAGTCTACCTTTTGCTCTCAAATAATGTCCTCTTAGTTTTACACATAAAGACATAATCTGGCATAACTTGCCATGTGTTTGTAGCAGCACATTTATACTTCGTGTATCATTGCAACATAACATACATACTGTCTGCCACATTTGAATGTCACGCATTTAATATTTCCATGCAATCCATTTGCCTATTTAATATAAAACTTCAACAGCTTTTCTTCATTTTCACTTTTTCACCCTCACCATGTTCAATGCTTCATAACTTCGCCAATTTTTGTAGCAGTCATAATTTTTGAAACCATGTAAAGCACCCTACCCAACCATTACAAGAATGTAAAAAAATAATGTTCAATTTTTTCCGACTTATCACTCATTTGGTCAGCCGGGGTACATATTAACGTATTAGTCCAAAGGACTTCAGGGCCTCTTGGCCCATTTATTAGATAAAGTGTGTCAAAACTAATTTATCATAATTGATATATTTATTTCAATTACACAAAGCAATCAGTTACAATTACAGAATAGTTTAAAAATCAATTACTTAGAGCATTTACCTGTAATTCAGTTACAACTACATAATTGAACCCAGCTCTGGTATGAGAACGGAACACTTGATGGTTGTAATATGGACACCTAAAGGCAAACGGAAAGTTGGTACGAAGCCTGTTAAAACAGGTGGCTAATAATACTCCTGTATGCAGTATGCCTACCTTGCCTATATAAAGTAAACCACAGATAATGAATTGCTCCGGACCGGCCAATTTATTTGTTATCTGAAATTTAGTATTTATATAAAATTGACCAACTCGATTTTGGTATGTTATAGGTGCAAAAATTCATCAGAAATTCAAGAAAAATTGGATCAGTTAATGTATATAACTGAATGTAGGTATAAGATATACCGGTAAGCAAGAATTAATCATAAACGAATTGGTTATATTCGAGGATTACTGTAATTAATAGATGGTCCTTTCTTGTGTCTAAGAATACAAACCACAAACAGACAAGTGTGACGTTTTGTTAGATTTTTTACTTGTAACAAATTCACAAGCAACAACAAGACTATTTATACAGTGTCCGTAGCAGAGCGGCAGCCTTGCAGCAGAGCAAGAATGTTAATGTTTCCACGATGGATGTGACTACAGTTCGCACACTACTCTGTCGATGTGGCCCTCGATGACACAGGTGGCTGAATGTTCCCTCGAGTAAAAACATGATTCCTCCAAAATCTGAAACAATAGTAGAACTTCAGTATTAATTTGGCTGTGTACAAGCAGAACTTCTCATCTCATTCATGTTATCAAAGAGGACTCGATTTGCTATAATCTCATAGTTGGTGGGTTTTACAGAGAGTTCACCAACACGTATACCCTCTGTGTCTGTTACTATTAGTTTATTTTCCCTGGAAGCAACCACCGTGCAGAAGGGATTAACAACGTTCAACAGCTATCCGCCTCTTCCGAAAGACACAGGCAACGTGGTGTGAACAAAACTGATCAAGTTTTTAAATTGCATTAGATGGACTCTAAAACTAAATTCATGACCAAACATGCACCATTTTAATCATCAGACATCACGTATGCACAATACAAGACTTCAATCAATAGCTATGAAAAATGATTGCAACATTTGCCAAACAGAGAGCAAGTGTCTCAACATAATAAAACAGTATGAACATCTGCACAGAAAATCATCATTACACAATAATGGAATGCGTCACTCACCAACAATGGGACAAGTTACATGTCCATGACGTCTTCGACGGCCAACTCGGGCTTATCGTATCCCATCTCCTCGGGTGTGAGGATGCCCAAGTCATCCAGGGTTGGCTTGATCTCCTGTCTCAGGTAGGGCCAGATATCTCCTACCTTGTCGCCACACTTGTTCTACAAGCCCGACAACACATTCAATCATTCATGCCATTCTTAACTTTGAATGTCTTCAGTGAAACCAAATAAAATGAAAATATTTGGCTTTTCAAGTACAGTTTTATGTCTCAGTAAAACCTGTTCTTCCGATATATCAATTTTGTTTTTAAATATATTCACTCAACAAATCACCTGTTTCATTCATTTATAATTCTCTACACTGTACCTTCACTAGCATTACTTGGTGTCCTCTATTCCTTCTTTCTAGACTTAACTAAGTGAGAAAAATACACCTATCTTAATATTTTCATAACTATTCACTATATATCAAAATGTTTCATTGCACTAATTACTACTGTTGGTCAACCAAAATGAAAAAAATCCTATTAGATTAGTTTACCATTGTTTTGGTAATTATGAGTAAATATATTAGCCTTTCTATTCTACCATGAAGCTCCAAAGGCCTAAGAGCCACTGATCAGAATATTAGTATTATTGAAGAGATAATAGTGTACCTTAACTGCCTCCATATAACGCACAGCGAGCGCATAGTCATTCACTCGTCGGCATGCCTTCAGTGCTGCAACGACGATGCGGGGCTCTGGTACCAAATCAAGACCCTGCAAAAACCAGTACGATGTATTTGACACTGATTTTGTTTTACTCACTGATTATGGAGCACACATCTGTAAAATCCATGAAAATACCCACTAATGATGCCATACAACATACATATATATATATATATTAAGCAGCACCCAATCAGGTGACAATAATCCAAACTGTATGCGAGTTTTGATTAACAGAAAAAAAACCATGAATAATTTTGGATCAGGCATTACCATGTATATAAAATGTATTATTAATATTGAGTTCCACATAACTCAGCATATCTATAAAGTAAAGAATGAACAAATAATTACAAAACATATCACACCTAATAACCAGTTTTCAGTGAGAATGGAGAAAAGTGTGTCGTTTGTTACGTAAATAACCATTAGCCAATAACTATTCACATACCTGCAGATCGTTCATGGCTTTGCGGATGTCCCAGCCATCAACGTCCTGTCGGTTGAAGAAAGCCTCATACCTGTTGTCGAACTCTTCTGCTGACTCCTCGACGTCATGTCTATACCTCACCTGAGTGACGGCTGAAAACAAACATCATTAATGTCAGGAGAACTCTATGAATGCAATATAATAAGTTGCTCTGTAGGAATGAGCACTATATCGTTTGTCTAAAGGGTTGGAAACTGTAATACTGAAAAAAAATTTAGATTAAATAATGTAGAATTTTTTTCCAGTTCTATTTCCAAGTAATGGAACTGCCTAATTATGCAAACATTGTCCTTGGTCTGCTACCCCGGATAAACACTGACAAATATGTCTACACAAACCTATGTAACTTTCATTTATAAGTTGACTATTGAGTTAATTTTTTATAATTCCAATGAAAACAATCAGCTACTTTTATTCTGAGGTAGAACAGATAAAAAGACAAAGGCAGAACAAATAGAGATAAAAAGAAATAATAAGAAAATCACTGTTTAAGTGATAGCAATAGTCATGGTCAACTTGACAATTACAAACACACAATAACATAAAGTATGTACTATTTTAGTATTATGGCCATATATATATATATATATGCAAAACAGGTCTTAACATAGGGATGTATTAAGATAACAAATGAGGAAGGACATAGACAGTCATTCATGACACCCATGACCTGACCCCTGTAATAATGACTTGTGTTTCCATGTAAACCAGTAGTCAAATCAGAGTTCCCACCACACATCTCGATATATTCTTCATGACATAATAAAAATCATTGATATTTCACAAATAAAAGTGGTTATTTATGTTTGCATCGATTTTTTACTGGAATATCATGTAGGATGTAAATGAATTTTTGATGAAAATACTGATCAATGTACAAACCAACCCTACCCCCCCAAATGTGTTTCCATTGAAGAATAATGTAACATTTTGTAATATAAAATCGTCAAAATTAGATCAAGAACATTAAATAAATGCATTTGGGACACCAATGAATCAGTGATAAATCATGTTTGGCTTGTGCCCTAGTTTTACTTGTAGACTACCAAAATGTACGATTTGTTCATAATGACATGACGTTTTTACTGGAAGCAAGCGTTCCTCCAGAAGCTACATCCACTGTCTATACTACTATGCATTTTGTTATTAAAGAGTTATCTTTAGTCACTTTTCGTTGAGAAAGCAAGTTTTCAAAGTGTAACGATCGGTCACGGTGCGGTCGCGAAGCCACTCGACTTGCGTCGACCTTCACTTGAGCCACTAGCCTAGGGTCCGACCGTGGTGCACGTCAAAATTACTAATGGAGAAACGCAACTATTTCAAATAAATGCCAAGCATATGACACAGACGTACCACATGTCCTCTGTACACTAGTTCTGGCTGCAGTACATACGGCAGAGCCGAGTCTTGAAGCTACGGATCTCAGCATTTTTGCAAATTCTTGCTCAACCACCTTCTCTGGTCACGTATCGGTCACCGACAAACGAACGAAACCAGTACAATCCCACAAGCCACTTCGCGAAGTGTCGCAATCTTATGATGTCCGCCCTTTGTAGTGCTGCATATTACCACAAGGGGCAACACAACCAAATCCAGAGCCATGCTTGAGTACATGCTAAAATCCCTGTATATACAGAATCTCTAATCCATGACCGAAACAATCAGATTTAAACTTGATTTTAAACTATGCAAAGAAAAGGTTTCAATGTAATTCTAGAATTCAATGGGTATGTGAAAGGAGGGTACATGTAAATGGGGTTTGCGTATCTTAATTGTCAAGATCAACTATATATACAACTATAAGACATTAGATTAAACTGACTTCACATATATGTATCAGGTCAAATAAACCACTAATTTATTAACCTACAATGTTGTTCTATTAAATTAACAATTAAGTTTAATTAAATTAACACGCGAACACTATATATTTAAATAATCCAATTATACTGATTGTGTAGCTATCACGTTTATTCACTAGCATCTGTAAACATTTATGAGCAAGTTCATTGGTCTAACCAAGTTCGATCACTACACTGCAAGATACAAATATTGATAGAGGTTCTTAGAAACCATGATTGGCCATCACCTTATCACTCTATCAAGCAGTAAACATATTCTACTGTCTACGACTTAGTTTTTACATCCCTCCTTGGGATGGCGGAATGATCAGCTTAATTACTCAGTTGACAGGGGCGAATGAGGGTAGTCTAGGGTCCTCAATTAAACCTCCAATATTGCACCCCGGCCCCCATATAGGCTCGCCATAAAACCCTGGTGGTGGCCGAACCAAACTCATATTGGGTGGGCAGAGCAAGACCTTCAGCACGACCTACATATAGGCGGATCCTATAACAATTCAACAGCCCCGTCTTCCGATGTCACCAGTCGAGCCGAAACAGCGGTTAACCTGAACTGAAGTGACGGCGGCGCGGCAGCGAAACATTTTCTACACCATTAATTTGGTTCGCCAACCAGTGAAGTTTTTTTGTGCCCACCCCGTACCCTAGACTACCCTCTCTGGATCCGCCCCTGCGACGCCACTGTCGTCGGATTCGAAGACGAGGGGAGATCTGTTGGGAATTTTTTTCGCAGCGACATTCACAATTCCGAGGGCACATTCAACACAACAGGTCTGGAGGCATGCCGGTCTACGGCAGGGACTGAGCCGGAGTGTCAGTACAAGTCCGTTGTCGTCGGATCCTGACATAGGAAGACAGGGGGGTGCTGTTGATTTTTTTCGCGGCGGCGTTCACAATTTCCGACGGTCTGGGGACACATGCAACATATATATAGAGGGCACGCCACTTTAGCGCAAGGCATAGCGCGGCAAATTCCACCAGAGGTCTAGGGTGCACGTGCCCCCACGTACCCTAGCTGGATACGCCTGCGGTTGATGTAGCATATTGTACACATGCATCCTTGCAAGCAAGGGGGCCGGTTTCATGAAGCGTACTTAAAGTTACGCAATTACATAGCGTCACGTGTTTGCGTAAAGTCTTATTTTCGCTTATATTTAAAAAAATCACGTCATTTACTAAGGCAATCATCTTAGCGTTAAGAACGTTCTTAGCCGCTTCATGAAACCGGCCCCTGTGAACCTGATCTAGTGATATAGGGCTAGCTAGAAATGGGAGAAAACACATACTTAAAAACATTCCAATTGTATCCCCATGCTCGCCAAAATGCTCTCCATAAACTTCTTATTACATCCCCTTGAAGCTCGCAAAAATACCAACACTTGATATTCTCAAAAAAATTCCAATTACATACACACGCACACACGTACACACACGCACACACGCGTACACACACACAGCACTTTTTTGCATCCTGGCCCGGATCGCACCAGCCTGCATACTTTCTTCTTCATAGTCAACAACTTTCTCTCCAAACCTCTCATTCTGACTACCGGTGCCCTACGAGGTTTTGTGTTATCCCCCTTTCTGTTCACTATCTTCACAAATGACTGTGTCTTCATGGACCAATATGTCCTCGTCATCAAATTTTCTTATGACACCACCATGGGGATTGCATTGAAACTGCGGACGAGACGGCACACTGGGATCGAAGAGGTGCAGATGATGATTAGATAGTGTACTATTCTTACAGGTCCTCTTCTGGCTTCTAGGCTGTGATGCTTCTTACGCCAGCTCTGATGTTTGTCGTCAAACTATATGGTGCGCATTCGTCTGACGAGTTGTTCCATAATAGGGGTGGGGCTGTGTAATCAAGCTTAATTGGGTGTTTTTTTCTCCATAATTTGTCTAATTTTCCCTTAAAGGACTGGACTGATGGAGCCTCTACCACCGACTGTGGGAGACTGTTCCATATACGTCCGCGTGCATCGGTGTATAACTGTTTTGTTTTTGTTTAACCGACATCGTTCTTTGAATATTTTTAGGTGATGCCCTCGCGTACATGATTCATTATCCCTCAAAGTTATAAAGTTCGATGTCACAGCTGTATCACATTTCCCTGTTAAAATCTTATATATTTCAATCATGTCTCCTCTGAGGCGACGATATGCCACAGTCAGTAATTTTAGTCTTTGCAGACGTTAATTATATTCAAGATCTTTAAAACCTGGAATTAATTTGGTTGCTCTGCACTGAACATTTTCAAGAGCTGCGATGTGTTTCATTAAGAAGAAGGGAGCCCATACTTGATTTGCATATTCAATATGTGGACGGACGAGATATTTAAAAACAGTAGAAAAACACTGTTCATCCATGTAATCAAAAGTGCGACGAATTATCCCCATCATTGAATTGGAGTTTCTCTATAAGTCGTAGATGTGGAACTTTGTCAAATGCTTTTATAAAATCACAATATACTACATCAATACATCCACCGTTATCTAGTGTTTCAGTCCATGAGTCGAGTACTTTAAGTAATTGGAGAATTGTAGACCGACCTTTGATGAAACCAAATTGCTTGTCACTCAACAGGTCATTATCTTTCAGGTATTTGGTGATGGTATCTCTGACTATATATGCCCTTCATTATTTTCTCTACTATATGCTCGTTAAGCTGACTGGTCGGTAGTTCTGTGCTTGATTTGTGTTTCCTTTCTTGTGAATTGCAGATATGTTTGCTGTTTTCCAGTCTTTAGGTAGCCTGTTTTCAGCGACGTGTTAAAAATTATATATAGTGGAGTGCTGATACTCTCTGCCAATTCGTTTAGGACACGAGGATGGAGGCCGTCATGCAGGTCCTGGTAATTTGAATGTTTTTAGTTTCTTTAGCTTTAAAGCCACTATCGACGGAATGATAGCGCAAGATTCAACTTTGTTATGACATATTGTTGGGTCCTCTGGAATGTTTTCTTCTAGCTCTCTCGTAAATACGGAAGAGAAATGATTTGTCAATACCTATAGCTGTGCTTTTTCCAAATCTGTCTTTGTCAGATCATCCTTGTCTTTGCTTTTTATTAAGTTGGGTATTCCCATTCTTGTGCTCATCTTCGCCTGCGCACATTGCTAGAACTTCTTGGGATTCTGTTTTATTTGATTTATGATATATTTTTCATATAGTTTCTGTGCCTTTCTTGTCAGTCTCCTGACTTGATTTCGGAGTCGACAAAATTCCTGATAAGTTAGGGCATCTTTGGAGAGAGGATATATTTTTCCACAACCTGTTTTTTCTTTTGATTTTGGTTCGGATTTTCACGTCCAGTGGAACTGGGTATTTTCTGGCTCTCTCCGTTATCACATTCTTTGGTATGCATTTTTTCTGCATAACTAAGTTTAGAAGTAAAGATATCCCATTGAGTTTGCACACCCTCCTGGTGTATAAACAACTGATACCAATATCTTTTAATGTATTAATGCAATTCTGCAGTACTGTATGCTACACTATATCAGCCCTTAGAATTACTTCTGGTGCGCCAAAACTACTAAATTATATAGATCAAACTCCAAATAAAATGAGTGCTCAAACTGACAATTAAGCAACCTCTACAAAGATGACCCTATAGGGACTGGGCGAAAGTGACCTGAATACCGAGGTGATCATATTAGCGGGGCTAATTTCGTATACTTTGCTATTATAGAAACAATTTGTGACTGTCCTGGGAATAAGGGTAACGTTAATTGCAAGATGGCTGTATTACTGGGCCGGGTGACCATAACGTCATCGAGGTTTGACTGTACTGTTTCCGTCAAACAACATGTCAAATGCCTGAACCGCTGTCCATAAATGAGTTCCTATATTGCTGTGGCTAGCCTGGTATTACTAAAATTCCCCCAAATTGCATAATTAAGCTGTTTTTATAATTAATAGCATTCAATAAATTATATTTTGAATGCACATCAAAATTTTATTCGGCGAACATGAAAGAGACACACCCCAGAAAGATTTCCGGTTTCGTCGCTGGACGTGGAACTTTACGGTTTATGAATACTGAAACAGTAAATTTTCAATAATAAACAATACTTTTGTAAACACATCATTTTACAGATTGGAAGAAGGTTTTATTAAGTTTTGAAAATGGTTTCAATTAATGTATATGTCCCTATTTGTCACGAAATTAACTGACGTTGAAGTGGTAATCATCGATTGTACCATATTATCGCCCGTATTATTGTTATCGATGACAGCGTCTTCAGTGACAAGACCGGCGTGCGGGACAGTGCTTTTTGAAACACCACGTCATACTGAACTTATGTAGATATGTCGTAAACTCCAAAAAAGTGCGTGATAGTACAAAACAATAAATATGATCGAGTTCTGCACAAAAAGACGAATGGTTATTGCCATTGCTATGTTGATGGGGTAAGTAAGTTCTGGAACTAGGTTTAAAATTAAATTGTGTAAATTTATGTGGGTACTTGTGTAGAATCTTGCCCACATCAATTTTGCTGTTCCAGTAATATTTTGCCTAGATTTGATACCTCAATGCATTAATTTCAATGCTTTAACACTAGTATGTGCTAGAAGTGCTGCTGCAGCCCTGCATTGCTACGTTGCACTTGCAGTGAGCAGTAAATGGTGCATGTTGATACAGACCGGACCACTATTTATGCCTCAAAAGAGGTAGATCTCATTACGATTTAGGTAAACATAGTTTTGACAACAAAATCAAGATGGGCCCGGATTCTATACAAGAGCTATTAAACATTGGTAATAGGCTAACAGAACAGGAACCCAGTGTGACAAACCTGGTTCTCAACATTGGTGACTGTGACTTGATTATCACATAAGTATAGATCTAATTGATTGGAGACGTTATAAAAGAAACACTGATTGTAGCATGCATTATGACAGTGACCACTAATTGCCATGGTATGAATGGTAGGGTTAGTTTAACATTATGATTGGTGATTAGCTAATGCCTGTTAGGGCTTGAAAATCCATGGCTCCTTGCTAATTGTTCATACATACATGTTATTTTATATATTTGTAGGGTGTCAATTCTTGTGGTTGTGCTTGAGAATCGAATGTCTCCTAGTCGGCACAATGCCGGAAACCAGACACTGCTTCCAGGTAACTATTACACTTTGTGTTGTTCTTCAGTCAATATTTTGTATAGTTTATTCATTATATTTAATATGCAATTTGATGTGGTTCACTTATGTTGTTATTGGGTAGGCCAGTTATTTGTTTTATAAAGTACAATAAACAAAATGCTAAGTATGATACATGTATACTGCAGGGTTGTAACCTTGTTACACCAACTTTCACTTGCTTCTGGTTATCTATCAGATCAAACTTAATTTGTCCACTTTTGCATACCACACACCATCCATACAATAGCTACCCTTTAGCTTTGGCTAATCTTGTGCATCTGTCAGATATGCCCAGGCATCTCAGATCATCTATCACTCAACAACTTGTTGTAGGCTTTTTCTGTTGTGCTTCCAAAATCTGGAACAAACTCCCAATTATGCCATAATCCCCATCACTTAAAAACATCTGAAACTATAGCTACATTTTGGAGTAACAATTGAAACCACAGCCCAGTGATATGTTCAAGATATACTTTCATCACACTAAGTAGTACGTTGAATAGCAATACTCTAGCATTAGCCTTATGAAAAAATACCATAGTTTGCCACATGGTATACCATGTATACATGTATACAATGGGTTATGTGAGTGATACAGACCAAGTGGTGTTTCAGGAAACACATCAGGCCCATGCTGGGAAACCAGTGAAGTGGCTGTGCTGGAACCATGTGTCAAATGTGCACCATTTGATATGGTAAGGATTTTCTTCAAAGTTGAGTAAAGACACATTTCTTTTGTATTGCATATTATTGTATATTCCAGACCAGGTGATCATTGTCCTCTACTCATAGCAGTTTAATTATAACTTCCAGTAATCTTATTTGTGATAGTTAATATTATTTTACAAATAAATCTTATCACTTAAACTTAGACTCGTGCTGAGATAAGGTCTTTTCCCTTGCATTCATGTTAAATGAAAAAGTGAGCTGCTCTTTAGAATTTGTGGGATTTGTATTTTTACAGAAGGTACGGCATGAATACTGCATGAAGACAGGTTATAAGGAACACATTGAATGCACATTTAAAACTGGTGCCAAGAAAGCTCTCTACAGAAGGTATTATTGACTTTATTTGTTTGGTTTTGTTGTTTGTTGTGAATCAATTTGTTTCACCTTAAATATCACTAAATATATAAATCATGACATCTTTTTTGGATAACGCTTTATCTAAACCATGGTTAGAATTTAACCTAAAATTAGTGGGGGCCACCAGGGCCCTTCCCTTCCAACGTGCATACTTGTTTTGCTGCTTTTCGTTGATACTATACACAAACCAACACATACCTTAGGCGGATCCAGGGAGGTTTGGGGACACGTGCACTTTTTGAATGTGTCCCCGTATCATGCCCCCCTAGTCCTTTGGAATGTGCCCTCATTTGGGTTATAAGAAGGTGAAGGTATGGCGGTGTCGAGGCGAACAATTTTCAACAGCACACCCCACCCCCATCTTCCGATGTCATCAATCGAGCTGAGACAGTGGAGAAGCTGAAGAGGTGAAGTTCGGCCGCCTGTGGAGGTTTTTTGGCAAGCCTCAAGGGGTGCAATTGGAGGTTTTGGGCCCCCCCAGACTACGCTCTCTGGATCCACCCCAGCTTAGAACTTGAAAAGGTATAGATACATTTCCTGGAATAAAAGATGAAGACATATTTAGAAACAATTTAAGATGAAGATTTTAACAGTTGGTAATTCGCTTATGTTGTAGCTGTCCAAAGGTTCATTGGGAAGAGGAGAAGAACTTCTGGACATTTGAAGGGGTGACACTACTCATTGGGATCATCTCCTACAGTGTAGTTCACATCCGAAGGCGCAGACTAGATCACATCCTCATGGAGAAAGTCCATCGTCAGATAGCAGCAGGTGTATGAATTCTTTTTTAAAATTTCTGTTTTTAACCGTCTGTGAAATTGCTATGTAATATAGGTATGCTGTAATATATCTGATAAATACGCAATGATAGAGACGATTTGCAAGTTTATGGCAACCAAAGGAGCGAACAACTGAAGGAGAAATTAATTTTATTACCGGTATTGTTCTTGTTATAAAAGTGTGTCTAACTGTGATGTTGGTCAGTCTTGAAGACATTGTGTGGAAATGTGTCTTTCTGAGGAATGGGTAATGTCACATAGCAGTTCCAAAGAGTCATCTACACTGTGTCATATGGTATAACTTAACAGCCATTGTGTATATTTGACAAGTATGCTGTGATCATATTGTGGACATCTTCATTCAATGCTCAGACTCCAGTTTCTTGTACGAAGATCATTATTTGCTGCATTTGCTCCAGAAGGCCAAAGATATTTTCCTATACTGGTGTTTCTGTTGGCCAGGTTGCCTTGTGAATTAAGTCTGGGTATTAACAGAATTCATGGGCAGATTTTATTAATATATTGCACTGCACGCAATATGAGCCATCAACTTGGTGTGAATCACATGCCTGGAAACAAAGACCTTGTGACTGAGACTTGAGAACATAGGAGTTCACCAAACATGTATGAATGTTGTGTTTTATGCAGATCATTGTCGCTGTATAAGTATTGTCTATGAATACATGATCTTAACTGACACCGAGTGTACATGCCATACCATTAACACATTTTCTAGTTGGACCCATTAATGCATGTGTAATTGTAATTGAAGACTTAGTTGTGTAATTGTAATTAATATGAAATAGGTGTGATTAAAATGACAAATGAAAAATAATTGTAATCGACTTTATGTAATTTGACCCAGCCCTGTATGTGATTGATATTTCGACATGTGCCATGAGCTGCGCACAGGCAAGTAATGAAACAATTGGATTGTAGGGATGTTGTTTGTGTTTTGGACAAAATATCTCTGCTGTTGGATATCACTGGGACCATTTTCGGCCCCAACATTTCTTGTAATCATTATTATAATTTATTTAGAGTTCTGAATCTCCACAGTGGCTTTCCAGTGACAGGTGTACTGAGTAGCTGTGTGAAACTAAATTAGATTTGTGTGACTACTTTGTGGTTTGACCGTTTCCATGGTAATTATGTACTATCTGAAAACATATTTAAAAGATTATGTTTGATACATCCTGTACTAAACAAAATAGGTTTTATTAGTGGGATAAACAGTTTTTTTTCATTTAGCACCATGCATACATGTATGTGGTCAAACAAACATTTTGTAAGCATAGTTGATATTTTGATAACTAGCCAAGTTCAATCCTTTTTAGAAAAAGCCACATCTATGCCAGTGGATATCTAATAATTCAGTCTTAGGAAGCTGTCCCATAATCCTGTGCACTGGATCATTATCCACCCTTCAATCATTTCACTGAAATCTGACCCACATTGTGTACAAAAAAGGAATATAAGCATATTTCTGAACACTAAAAATGAAACACTGTCGAATCTCCAACACTTATATCCGACCCACCCCAAAATTTGAATGTATTTAGAACTGTGCCCACCCCAGATTCCATTGGTCCACTGTTTTGATAAATTATGACTGATCACTTGTTTTAGTTTATAAGACACTATATGTCAATCATTTATTACATTAAGGCAATACAAAAGATGATACGTTTTTACATTGTAATTCCTGGTTCCTTATATCATCTTTGGACAGAATATTGATTACTCGGTGATTATTGCAACAATAACCTGGCTAGCATGTGCATTCATATACAAACTTCAAAATGTTTGGGTACATCCAATAACTTATTTTATTATCTTTATTATAATGGTGCTATAGAAATGTGAAATTATGTTGATCCCGCCAAGTCTGCTATCACACTGCCCCCCTGGTGATATTAAAACAACTAAAAATCTATTAATTACCCTAATGGGCTTCCTTGCATGCATACAAAATGTCAGCCCCATATATGCAAACCTGAAATGATGTGTGGACATCAGGACTTACATACATAGAGAGACCCAAACTTTGTTTTACAATATAAAAGGTTTAGATCAGTGAACCAAAATTAATTTATTTCAAAAACAACATCTGTAGAGTGCAATACATTTATCATTGATATTAATGTGTTCGAAAAGGGCAAAAAGAAGTACAATACTTATATTGTCAATGACATTGTGTTATAGTCAATAGTGTTATATGTCAATATGGGTGCGTGGCACACAAAGAGTTTTCATGTGTAACTACAGGTCTGTGTGATTGAAAGTTTCATATGGGGAATTTGACGTTACAACTGGTTCTTTTGAGGTGGTGTTTTATTGCATACTTGTATGTGATTATGGTTCTTGGTGTTGGACTTTTGGCATGTTGATTACCATGTCGTTTTGTCTGTTTTTGACAGTTTATTTTAACTGTTCAAGAGGTGGGTACCGACTTCCACGGAAGAGTGAACATAGCTTCTTCATTGGGAGATTGTTATCTGTGTTGATTGTTTGCTATTTCTGGAAAACTTTCTTCAGCAGCCGACTTGTTTGTGCTGTGTACATATGTATAAAGATCTAGTAGTTGTTGACGTGGTCTCATAAGGTAATGTCTGGTTCTTTGTCACTTGTAGTTGATGTTTCTGTAGACAGAATATATACTACATGGTTGGTATGTGCTGTAGCAGTGAAATAATATCTTATAATTATTGACGATTTGGAAATATGCCAGAATATTAGAGATGTTGTAACTGATAGCAAAGTTAGTGCAAGTCTCTGCAAATGTAAATAAAGGAAAAGTTGTAAAATTATGTTTTTTTTAGACAGGAAAGGCAGTGGGTTGACCACTGAGGGGAAACAAAGGTACATAAAACACAATAATTTCTCTTGTATTTCTGTAAATAAATTGTGGTTTATCAATTTGTGTTTGTTGTAACTGGAACAACAATGGAAGCCATTTCCTTTGTCTTGTTGAAGTACGCATTCTGTTGCACTTGGTGATCTTACAGTGATAGTGAAGTCAAAAGTGAGCAACACAAACGGAGCAAATACACATTATATAATAAAGCATTCAGATCTGGCCACAAAATGCAATTTTCTACCAAAAGAAGTCACACATCTGCTGCTAAATATCACCTAGTCTCATCACCATGTATGCTTTAAATTGTTGCCTCTCGTTTATTATGTTTCTTCCAGTCCGGCTGCTTCCATCTGAAGGTGCATCACAACCACTGCAGGCACTTTGGCAGAGATATTTATTAAAATGCAAATTTTATCAGAATTCCATAAAAAAACAGTTCCTTATTTTACAGTTTCTGACTATGAATGCACAGAAAAGTTAAGTCCACATTTATACAGCACTAAACTGTAAACCTATTGTGTATGTAATTTTCACATATCACATTAAAATCAATTCTAGAGTAATAACCCTATAACCCTAATTTTATGGCAAATAACCAGATACTAATGGACAATTTCAAACTTACTAAAATATGCAAAAGTACACCAGATGCTATTTCTAGGAAGCACAGTGGTTTTCTATCAGGTCGGAAGAATATTAATAAATACCAAAAGTACATATATACACACACTAGCAACGTTAAATGCATTAAAATATACTGTATCATTTTCAAGACTTAAGTGAAATGAAATTTTAAATGTCTGAAACTTTGTATACAAAAACTTAATACTCTTGTCAAATAATGTGCCAAATTTGAAGCCTATTCATTGTGAAATCATGTCACTAAGCCCGCTCAAACGTGGTCATTTGCATGTCACAGCCTATCAGATGTTGCTGACATCACCACAGGCAGGGCTGCTGAGCGCGCCATATCCATTAGCACTGTGCGGCCTGTTGTTTCAGATGGTACATGAAATTGCAATCGCGGAATTTACTAGTTTTTATATCACCGTAAAGATAATATTCTTATCTACAAGTTTGTTGCTGGATGTACACAGGAATTGTGTTAACCTTATTGCCGTTTAAACATCGCTGATGCTCAACCTTGCATTATATCCACTGCCGCGTATACATTGCGGGGTTAAGCATTCGCGATGTTCAAACAGCAATAACTCAAAAATAAATCCTGGGTACATCCCAGAGAAGTCGAGATGGTATGTGATTGAACAGGTCTGCCAGGGAGTGAAGTGTAAAGCGCTTTGAGCAGTCCTGAGGACTGGATACTGCGCTATATAAGAACTTACCACCTTCACTTTAACAGCCAGTGACAAACTTGTAGATAAGATTATTATCTTTACTGTGATATCAAAAATATTAAGTCCCATTGCAAGTCTGAGCATTCGCAATGTTCAAATGGCAATAACTAAAAAAGGAAACATAATTCCTGGGTGCATCCAGCGACACATTTGTAAATAAGATTATTATTTTTACGGTGATAGTATTATAGCAATATTAAATACCGCGATTGCAATTTTACGTACGGCCTGAAATACCAAGTGTTGCCAAATCAAAATGATTTACAATTATTTACATTTTCCTCCAACGATTACCATAAATATTAACCTGTGAATTAGAAACACCTCGTATTTTATTGAAAACATGCTTTGTGTAAATTCTGTTCTGCAGCCACTTAAGTAGTTATTATAGTGAGCAGTTACATATCCACTAAGGCTACGCTAACAAATACTGCAATAGACCGGCTTCTCGCTATATGGATTCCCAATGAAAGATACCACCCCATATATTTTTAAAACCCCTGTACTAACCGGCTCTGTTCAGGGTAACACCCATGAATATTGGACCTTGTAAGGCCTTAGACAAGTGGCATAACCCAGACTGAAGTTGAAGATTCTGTGCACCAATATTGTTGGATGTACTTCAGCTAGTTTATTTGAGTTAATCCATTAACTCGTAGTAGAAAGCACAACAATGATTGCCCATTGGAATGCGGGGTAAACTGGCAAGTCATTAAGTTGTACTTCTATCAAACTACCATCTATAATTATAATGCATTAAAATCTTGCTGTAAATTGGCAAAACTCTATCATACAGCAGCATTGCTCTGTTCTATGTCATATATATCACACTTTCAACCACTACTGATTCCCACAACTAATGCAACTTTAAATGTCTGACTTACAAACTATACAAACCACAATTAAATCATCCTGACATGGCGAAATCATTTTATTTCACCGAGTCCTATTTTGTTGCTTCCATCTCTAAAAATACAGCTGTAAAGTGCATTATTGGTCTCATTTACATTTTAAATTCTGTCTCTCGAGAACTGTTTAATAAGTTTTCAGCAACTTACTGGTCTCTGAAAACATTGGCAGATTTTTCCAGACATGCATGTTTAACATGCAGAAATCAACTCTCTCGTGAACTCACGGGAAAATGCTGAAAATGATCTCTTCACTCACTAACATCATATAAGTATGCTTTTATACAAGTCTTTGGCATCTTACTGGCACCACATGCACACAAACAATACCAACAGCATTACCTCGTGTGTATATAGGAATATAAATATATTGTGTATACCTGCATAATATAGTGTGACCCATCACCATAAACATCTTGCAGAAATATGACCCTGCATGAGCGACGGGGGTCAAATACATATTTGTATTTAAACAAATTTTATGTATTTGACTTTTTCCAGAAGTCTGTATTTTATCTGATGTATTTAGTGTATTTAATCAATTGCATACAAAATACAGCAATTTGTATTTTATATAATTGATCTACTTCACACGTTAAGACCTTAAATACTATTAAATGCATACCTAACTAACTTAACCTTCTTCACCACCATTTAATGCAATTTTCTCTATAAATTCTCAACATTTTATACACCATTATGGCTGAACTAAGCCCTGTGTATTTGAAATTGTTATACAGTACATAAATTTGCATTTGATCAAACATATTTGTAATTGACTTTTAAAAACAGACCGTACTTCCATTTGTAATTTTTAGAGTCTGCCTTGCATCACGTGACCCTGTCTACCAATCATTCACAACTGTTTGTGTGCACACATCTCGTCACATCATCAATGGCATCTGATTACGAATCTGTCGCACTTCATCGCACTTTGTTTTCACCTTCTCACGAAACATCTTGAGACAGTTAAAGCAGGTGTCGTTGACGCGACGTGACTTGCACTCCGTGCAGAAATTCCCGTAGCCGGACGCGAACTCGTTGATGCACCCGTAGAGTCGAACATCCCTCTCTGTCACTGCCTTTCTACTCTGCTCCAGTTTGTCCTCCAGATCCTCACACCGTATCGTCAGGATCTGGATGACATTCTCTGCACGGATGCTCTTGAAGAAAGCATCCTTCTGGAGTTCGATGAGCGTTTTGTTTCGTGCGAACTCGATGCATTTCTTGAGAACGTTGTTTAGACCATATGTCTGGGCGGTGATGAGAAGCTCCATGCTGCCAGGCCGCGTGACAAGGTATTCCTCACATCGTTTCTTCACCTCACTGATCTGGTATTCTTCCGTCAAGGGAAGTAGGTGGAATACATTAGTATCTGAAGCAGAGAAACACCACTTTCATGTTTACCTACCACTCTTTAACACATGCTTATAAGATTTAACAAGAATTCCATCCAGAACAAACACATAAAGTGGACGAGGAAGTCTGACTTATCAAAAGTCCAACATTTTTATTTATGTAAAGTGTAATCCCTTCAGATAGTAGTCAATTTTTTAGACTGTTTCTAGCATTTACACAACCAGCAGATCATTTGTTTCATTCACTTATCATTCAGTTCTATGAGAATACATACTTCTTAATGGAATACTCTACACAGCTACACTGTGTCTGTTCGACATAAGTGGATAAGATTTAATAAGACTGTCATCCAGAACGACACCACCAGATGGCAAATGAACAAGACAGCCTTTTATTTATCGATAGTCCAACATTTATATCTATGTAATGCATAAGCTACCATTCGGATATTTATCAATTTTGTTTATAAACATTTGCATCAGTATCATTTACACAATCCATTAATTTATTATCATCTGTGGGAATAAGTACTTACAATGCTCCTTCACTAATGTTACTTTTTGTTATGTAGTTCAATTTTTTAAGTCACTATATTACTGGCATAGTAAACATTCCTTTCAAATTCAAACAAGTTATTTTTTCTCAGCAATTGTCAAATGGCACATTAATAACAGATAGCCAGTTCAAAATAAGTCCAAAACGCAACGTTCATGAATTATTTAAGCACATACTGTCTGCTGCGCCAAAGTTCTCCAACATCCTTCTAGCGGACAATCCAATCAATAGCTCCGAATGCGTGAGTTACTCTTCCCTGCCTTACAGCATTAGTGCTGCCTCATGCACAGTTTGTCAAATGATTGTGAATGTTGTGGATACAATATGTACTTATAATTAATATGTGATCTCAAGTCACTAGCTGACTGTTTAATAATGTCGGGTCAACTATTAGACCTGTTCATTTCAGTGCCAATTAAACTTATCCATAAAGAATTCCACTATGCAGCAGTTACTAATATATGCTAACTATGAACCATTGTAAGTGCATCTCGTCCACAAGCCTCTTTTTATATGTATTTGCTTCCTTGGGTCACTGGCCTCTGATGTACCATTTGGCAATTTATTTGAACAAAAAACACAAAGAAATTAAATGAGTTTAAAGTTGAAATACTGTAATGGTGACAACTGCTACCCTTGGTACGTTGCTCTACAGGTGGGTGTAAGTTGAAATACTGTAATGGTGACAACTGCTACCCTTGGTACGTTGCTCTACAGGTGGGTGTAAGTTGAAATACTGTAATGGTGACAACTGCTACCCTTGGTCTGTTGCTCTACAGGTGGGTGTAAGTTGAAATACTGTAATGGTGACAAGTGCTACCCTTGGTACGTTGCTCTACAGGTGGGTGTAAGTTGAAATACTGTAATGGTCACAACTGCTACCCTTGGTCTGTTGCTCTACAGGTGGATGTAAGTTGAAATACTGTAATGGTGACAACTGCTACCCTTGGTACGTTGCTCTACAGGTGGGTGTAAGTTGAAATACTGTAATGGTGACAACTTCTACCCTTGGTACGTTGCTCTACAGGTGGGTGTAAGTTGAAATACTGTAATGGTGACAACTGCTACCCTTGGACTGTTGCTCTACAGGTGGGTGTAAGTTGAAATACTGTAATGGTGACAACTGCTACCCTTGGTATGTTGCTCTACAGGTGGGTGTAAGTTGAAATACTGTAATGGTGACAACTGCTACCCTTGGTATGTTGCTCTACAGGTGTGTGTAAGTTGAAATACTGTAATGGTGACAACTGCTACCCTTGGACTGTTGCTCTACAGGTGTGTGTAAGTTGAAATACTGTAATGGTGACAACTGCTACCCTTGGACTGTTGCTCTACAGGTGGGTGTAAGTTGAAATACTGTAATGGTGACAACTGCTACCCTTGGTGCGTTGCTCTACAGGTGGGTGTAAGTTGAAATACTGTAATGGTGACAACTGCTACCCTTGGACTGTTGCTCTACAGGTGGGTGTAAGTTGAAATACTGTAATGGTGACAACTGCTACCCTTGGACTGTTGCTCTACAGGTGGGTGTAAGTTGAAATACTGTAATGGTGACAACTGCTACCCTTGGTCTGTTGCTCTACAGGTGGGTGTAAGTTGAAATACTGTAATGGTGACAACTGCTACCCTTGGTACGTTGCTCTACAGGTGGGTGTAAGTTGAAATACTGTAATGGTGACAACTGCTACCCTTGGTCTGTTGCTCTACAGGTGGGTGTAAGTTGAGATACTGTAATGGTGACAACTGCTACCCTTGGTCTGTTGCTCTACAGGTGGGTGTAAGTTGAAATACTGTAATGGTGACAACTTCTACCCGTGGTCTGTTGCTCTACAGGTGGGTGTAAGTTGAAATACTGTAATGGTGACAACTTCTACCGTTGGTCTGTTGTTCTACAGGTGGGTGTAAGTTTAAATACTGTAATGGTGACAACTATTACCCTTGGTCTGTTGCTGTACAGGTAGGTGTCAGCTAGATTAGCTAGTGCAGCAATTACTGAGCAAACAATATTTGTCTGAGGGACTCATTCAAACAGCTGAGTGATCTGTCACAATGTTGAGTGAATGAAATTGCAGACACTTCAAAACGGCGGAAAGACTGTTTGAACGTCTCAGTCGAAAGTTTCATTTGCTCTTGAGATGTTTGACACACAGCACTCATTTGTCATACTTTACTGTCCTATTGTTGTGGTATACAGACTTTATTATTAATCAAAGGGTACTGATTGTTCTGGAGGATAATGGTCATGGCTGACAGACACCTTCAGAAATACTGACAGGGAAATTCTCCCTCTCTCCCTACCTGTGATTTCCTGAATTGGGGGGTAGATACAATGCAGCAATTGAACGAAGTCTTCCACTTTCTTCCCTGGCAGTTCAATCTCGGCCATCGACTTCTCCTTGAAGTCCTGCATGAACATGGCCCTGAAAACGGGAGACCAGGCGGCTAGTACCTCCCGGTGGACGTACAGGCGATGACCCTCCATGACTAATATCACACTCGCCAGCTCGTCCACCACAGTGAAGTCAGGGTAGCACTCCTCCATCCCTGCAACACCAACACTGGGGCACTTATAGGGATAATCTCAGAACGTTGAAGTCAAATATCAGACAAAATTACTTTTATTTGGGGAGGGGGGTCATAGGCAGTTTTGTCTGGTGTCAGACATTGATATTTTATACTTCGGACTGATACTTTACTATATTAACGTCATTATATTAATGTTTACAAACTTTCGTCTGAGGGTGGGGGTCAGATAAAAGTAATTTCATCTGATATCGGACACTGATGTTCTGAGATAATCCCTTGGAGAAGATGAACAAGTGAAGTAGTGGTCGATTTCAGCTGCTATTAATTAATAATTTAAATCCAGAAGTGCAGTATTGTAAACAAATTGCAATGAAACTTGAGAAAAATAACACCCCACCCACGCAAATAAAAGAACAATTTAACTCAAACCGACTAAATGTAGTCCGGGAACCTACAACCTTCGTCCTGTGTTACGTTGATCAGTGGTAGGCACGCGGAGTCCGACTCCAAGCCAAGGTCTGTGTTCGTGGACACATTCATGATGTAATCATCCGAAATGTATTCGTTACAGAGCACGGTCGTCGACGCGCATAAATCAACTTGCAAAATAGATAAGAGCGAACGGAATCGCTTGACTGCAGCGCACAAACTGCGTAGATAATTTACACAGGAGGAAATCGCGTCACACCTTGGACACAAGCTACCGAAGAAACTTAGAAAGTGACGCTATCACGCTGTCTTTGTTTACATCCTACACTACAGGCCACAGCCATACAGCCATACAGCCATACAGCCTCAGGCTCAAGCACCATCCACCACCCACATTCAACTAAACCTACAACTGCCTTACCGTCGTCTCCACTAGGTGCGTCCAAATCCTTGAATCTACTCGACATCCCTTCCAGGCTCGCTCTGTGCAAAACTTCAGCTACACCACCGAAATAATTTCACGAAAGCGACGTTTTCTGTCACAATCGTGGTTCGCTCCGCAGACGACGCCACTCGTTCCTAATCTGGGTCACGCGCTCGATGTTATGAGCTATTTTAGGCGACATTATAATATGCTAATGTAGTAAACAAACGCACATGCTGGTTGAACAGCCGCCGTGCCAGCGAGCACGTACTCAGGTGAACCTTCAAAGCTTTCTTTGTCCGTCTTTCACACGACCGTAACAATGATGTAATTATGTTAGCATGTACCTGCGTGTATGTAACTTAATTCAAGTCGACATGCGTGTACGGGGATATGGGTTTAACCTCGATAATTATAGGGTGTATACGCCTACTTACGTCTCATATTATTGTACAGTTTATTCACCGTCACCAATTACCCGAAAATATGTGTGTCACGTTTGGTAGCATACACTCCAGTACAAACAAGCACAACATTATATAAAATTGGCACAAAGCCAAACAATATATGCAATGGGTGTCGCATAATATGGGTGTCGCATATGATTTAAGGATGTTAGTTTGGATTTAGGACGTTCCGATATGGGCCCAAAAGTTGCACTGTATTGTTTTGTTAGTCATGTTATTCAATTGTTTTTTATAGAGTTCTATAATTGACACGCACGCACGCACGCACGCACGCACGCACATTACATCTCAGACAAGATTTCACCCGAGAACCACATTCCTATATGAAAATATAAACAGCAGCACCCCCGCCCCCGTCTTAAATTCAATGTCACGTCCGACACCATCGAACGATTTTGTGCGACTTCAGCAAAAATCTGGAACGTACGTCATCGCGAAAAATCATCTAAAGTTAACATAAAAATGCAGAAATTCTTACAATAATTTCCCATCTTCAAAAAAGAATTTTAGGAACAATTAACATATACCTATAATACTACGTACGTATTGGGAACAAACGCATGTAACGGACGGTAACTTGTGACGTCACACAACAATCAGCTAATGTACCTGACGCGTCGGTGTGGTGACCAGCGCTGCTCGGAGAAACCCGTCGGGACGTCCACTGCAGTTCGGACAGCGTTCCGGACTGATGACCGCAGTGACTTCACAAAGAACGCCACGATGACGTCAAATGAAAAGTCTCAACGCTAATTAAGCGCACATGCTGATTAATGTTACCTTAGGCTGCCAGCCGTTGCAATAAGCTAAATGCTGACAAGTGAACAAGGATGCCTTTATATTTGATTGACTTAGTTTTCATCTAAATAATTATAGTCTATTTTTATTCTATGACGTGTCTATATATCTTTGTGTTATTTTTAGATGTGTAATTTATGTTTACACATGGACTTTTGTCTGAAATAAAGGTTAGGCCTATATGATTATGCCCGTCGATCGTTACCAGATATGTGCGATGTTTTAACACTGCTAGCATTCGCACAATCACAATCATTAGCTAAGTTAATTGCTCCACATGCCATTCCATGGCCAGCGAGGAGAGCAAACAAGTCCGCCCATAAAAAAGTAAACCAAGTTCACCTACTACAAACACTAATCTAAAACAAGTTAATCGTTATACCTCGGGAACACCAAAGCTCCAATCTAGAGCGGCCGTCTTTCCAGGCCTTTTTATTCATCTTATATATATATACACATATATAATATATATAAACATATATAATATATAAGCACTAGGCGGTCAGAAACCACTGGCTTAGACAATCGTTGTTAACTTTTTGGGATTACGACCCAAATTCTGGTCGGAAGACTTGCTTGGCACCCCAATTCAGACCGCATGGCCCGAGTGTATTAGCACCATGGGAAATTATGCTGCCTAGATCAGTGGTTCTTTTATGCGTACGTGTGTGTGCGTGTGTATTGTGTGTTATAGTTTAGCTACGTTACATAAACTTATAATTTGTATGGCCAACACGGTATACGTCCATGCATTCATATTGTTATATATGCTGCGTATGTTGTCCTACGTAGAAGGCTGAGTGGGTGCCACTGTAGAGTGACTACCTGCTAATTTGGCCAACGATACATTTACAGAAAGAATATTGCTCCTCAAGAGGACTCCTGTATTCCAAATGAGGCCTAACTAGGGTAGCTTCCTCTTCTTCTGCTCTGTGAAGAGGTGGTTATGTGACGTTGTAACGTCACAATCATACACATGTCGTTGCTGACCCACCATTTAGCTGCGGTGCAATCAAGACAAAACTCAGATTTCCGCCGAGTGGAACACTCTCGTGTGAGCTATATAATTCGCATTCTAGAAAGACGAACACCATAGGCTTATACAAAACGGTGGTGTGAATAAAGGAAGCGCAACGTAACTTATCCAGTCTAAAATGGTCACCTCGTCAAAATTGTGATAAATGAAAAGTGGCCGAAATGAACTGGACTCTCCATCGAACACAAGAGTCGACAGCAACTTTTTAGTCAACCTAAAATATAACACTACCACGTTAACGTGGCATTTGCGTAAACTTCTTTGTTTGTTTATTAAAATAACCGCGTAATATGTAATTACAGTCATCTGCAAGAAGTAAACGTTCTTTGCCGTCAAGGGGGCCTGATGAAACCAGAAGTGTCAGTTGAAGCAACAAGTGTTACATTTCACTTGTTTGCACTTGTATCGCACCATATCATTCAAACAGGACATGCAGTAGACAGCTGAAGAACTTGTAAAACAACTATACGAAAATCTCACAAGCCTATATGAAAGTTATAGATATATTCTATTATTTGTTAGAATTGCTGTTAATGGCAGTGTGTTAACGCCTTATAGAGATCCTGATTTGCTTCCGATTTGTAAAGCGTCTGTCTGAATAATTTGTCCATGTAATATGGACAAGTTATTTTTGACCAAAATTATGTGCCAATTCAGAATTCAAAAGCAAAATACCTGTTTACCATTAGCCATTTCTAGGCAAGCATCAGATATGTTAACACCCGCATAAACCAATTAGTGAGGCCAATGTTTTTAATCATTGTGTTAAGAAGAATTTCGATTGGTTCTAATCTCATTAACAGTTTTCCGTAACGTTAAACTAGTGGCCTATCAGTGTTCCACAAGGTGACCTTCCATCAAAGGAGAGTGGAGTGAGTCAACGTCACGGACATGCCACTTGTCTAAACACACATACACACGCACGCACACACCACACACATACAAGTACGCACGCACTTTAGTTGTTACCTGCATGATGGCATCACTCAACAAACTGGGACAACAATGATTTGTATAAACCGACCTAAAGTTTGGCAAAAATACTTCCTTGGTTCTGTAATATTTGTTAATGTAGAACGGCAGGCGGACGAAGGGTCATTGTTACTTCTTTAGCCAAATGATACGGGTAATCATAGGCTACTGACATGGCAGTAGGTGCCTAATGTAGCTGATCACACCATGAATTGGAAAACGAAACATCCAAATAACTTGAAACTGTTTTACATTGTTTTATTTAAATTTTAAAAATACAATATATATAGTATTGCAAGCTATTCAGAATACTTAAGGCAAGCTCTTTTTCTGTGGACAAATTTCTGCAGGTAAAATTTATTGTCTTTACATGTCTGACAATTCAGCCATGGTGGATCACCCCTGACTAATGTTCATAATATCTTTTATAACACAACATTATCCAAGTGCATTCTGGGGTATATTAGATGGAAAAAGAAATGAAGAATATAGTGAGACTTGAAGTTGATGAAGTTTTTAACCCTTCACATCCCACATCATTTTATGAAACGCACTCCAAGTCCTGGCAGCGTGCACAAAATCACAAAGACACGAATGCACCTAGTGTTTTGCATTTAACAATTTTGTTCGTTGATTCCTAACATTGCAAGCTGTGCTTATTTTAAAGATAACTCAATTCTGCACAAGACTGTTCTAAATATACTCATCAACTTTTAAATTAAACGTACAAAACATGATACACTGTGTCTGGGTTAAATAGAATGATGCATATATCTACTAACTCTGTCAGTTGATATTTTTAAACAGTGCTCATTAAACAAGTCAATACAAAGCCATAAGACAAATACACCCAGTACACAGCTGATACATTAAAGAATCCAGTGACATAAGTTATGGAGGTATCCAGGATATGACGCCACCTCCACACGTCACAGCTAAAGGACGAATCCAGGCAGCTGGGGAAGCAGGCAACTGGATTTTTGCAGGCGGTCGGGGGTTAAAGAGTTAAAGTGATGGTTGCTGTTAGTTGTCAACTGCGTCCCAATGGTCAACTTTCCCTGCTGCTGGTTGTGTCTGTCTCAGCTGTTGGTGCAGCTCCACCAAGTCTTTGTCATCGCCCATTTCAGCCAACAACCTCTGTAATGTGTACACATTCGATGTTACGACCAGTCTGTAGTTACATTTCATCCGCATTTCAGTCAAAACGACAAATGGCCAGCATTAAGGAAGATAATTTCAGACGACAAGAAAAATCTTATTCAAAGTCAAATAATTTAAATATTTGAATTTGATCCAACACGCCAGATGGCGCTACTGTGCACATGGACACCTTAGTGATGATGTAGTTGTAAAAAAGTCATAGTAACTTATAAAATAAAAGCTTGTCGAAATAGCCAATGTGGTTGCACTTATTACTGATAACTGAATTCATAATCGGAACTGGTATTTTGGAATTGATATGCTAGGCATTTTTTAATTGGATTTGATATAACTATCCTTTGGATGGCAATACGTTCACACAAACGATAGTTTCTCAGAGTATTTGAAAATTATGTTTGTGACAGTTACTATCAGCTGCTCACCTGATCTTGGAACCATACGTAACATCATTAACAGTCAATATACGTTCGCCTACCAACTGGTATGAGTTATAAAAGCATTACAAAACTCTTAACCAATGGGGAACAGGCTGTCTAGGAGGAAAACGTTAACATATCTGCACGCACACACACACGTTAGCATGATTATATTTAGATTGATCTAACTATCATTGCGTCAAAACGTGATCATACCTGGATGCGGGATTCATCCTGTCTGTCCATGTGGATCTTGAGTAGATGACGACTTGCCAGACGTGTCGCAAACCCAACAGAATAACGACTGTCACGGAAGTATAAGACATGCTCGAAACAGTGTCTGGCAGCCCTGCAAGAAATGTAATGAAACCACTGATGACAACACATCTTTGGCATTCGTTGGCTAATTTTGGGGGCTGTCTGACAGTATCTATTCCACGCCTGTTAGTGCAAATTTAGTGTATTTAGTTTTGGTGAAACTTGCATTGTAAATCATTAAAGATTATTTACTCATACCAGTGAAAAAAATCGAAAATGGCAAATGTGGCTCCGGTTCTATATACTACAACACACAGCCAAGCACACTATTGCAAGTTACCCAATCTAACTACAAAAGTCAGTTTTGTTGATGATTTTAACAAAAGAAAACACTTATTAAAGTGACTATGTTTAATACTTTAACTACCGACACTACAAATGTGTACACCAACATGCCTGATTCACAAAGGACTAAACCAACAGAGGAAGATGGTGTCATCTTTCTTAGAATTGGTGTTTCAAATGAGAACACCCAACTGTAATCGTACTAGCATATGTAATAATAATAATAGTGACTTTTATGTACCAATATCCTTGAAAACCAAGCTCAGTGGCGCAACTAAACCAAAGGATTAAGCAATCTTGTTATCTTATACAATACGTGAGTCGGATATGTATATGTATGTATATATGTAAGTACATATGTAAGTGAATGTGTTTCAACTGTTCGATACGAATACATTGTAAAAGCATCCCCTGCATCTGTATACAGCACCCTCAGGTACATCATTTCGAACTAACGACTTCATTGCTTGGTTTCTGACATAATCATGAAGACAGCTGCCTAGAGTCACAATCACTTACAGCAGTTTACGAACCAAGTTATCCAACCAATGGGTATTTTTGTTTCCTGTTTTTTTATGTGTGTTTGGATCGTTTCCAACCTTTGGTTGTTGTTTCGCAAGTGAAGTACCGCTTGCATCAGGTAGATGGCGCAACAGGTGCTGTCAAGTTTCAGTGCCATGTCACATGAGTCTTTGAATGTACTTGTCAATCTGTCACCTGACTTTTCCTTCTGGAATAGAATAGGACAAATGTAAAATTTAGACAGGACAGTTGCAAGACTTGTATGACCCGTATTCACAGATGCTGTGCACCATTGATTGAGACCATATGTGACTTTACTCTAATACTAACACAAAGGACAACAGTTCATAATATGTAATAAAATAAGTTTATTTATACAATCATTTGCAGAATAGACTTATGTTCAGAGGCGTTTGCATTTGATTAAAATGTCACAACTAGATACTGTAAACACTGACTATTACATCTACTATTACATCTACTATTACATCTACTATTACATCTACTATTACATCTACTAGGAACTAGAATGATTCAGTACAGAAGATTGTGACTAATAAAATACTAAATAACTAGACTATCATACAATAGCAATTAATAGATAAATATTATGTCAATAAAATGGACGTGTAACATATAAATATAGCAGGTATTAAACACAAACTTGAAAGAGTGTGTTCGAATGTGTGCCTTAAAAGTGTTCGTTCATTTGATGAGCCCCCAGATGTTACAGCGTGATCCGGAGAGTCAGATCCATGCTCAAGATAGATCTTTACTGTAGTCATGACAACACGTTCTGGGAGAGATTTTGTAATAACGTATTTTAAAAACGTTGCTTTATTAGAACATAATATTTTATTTCTGTGTTTTTTCTGATGGAACGCTATCTAGTAGGACATTCAACTATGATGTGTTTTACTAGGTTACTCTCTCCTGTTAAGGAGAATTCTACTCAGCTAAATAACATACGAGAAGCTGCTGATAAGCCAAATGTGCCATCTTCACCAGCGTTATCATCTTGTCTTCTCGAGTTCTGAAACAACATAATATACTATAATATCAGCAATGTTATTCTTAATTTACTTCAAACTATATTCCCGTGTTTCCTAATAATTAATTTGCATCTGTGCAGATCTTGGGTTCATATTCTTTAATATATACAGTGTAGCTAATGTTTACATCAACCCCTATGAACATAAAATAAACACTGTCAAAATCAATTACATCTCTCTTTTAAGATCCTCACAACTCTACCAACAAAATAACAGTTCCATCAAAATTACGTTGGTCTGATAATAATAATTTGACAGCAATTGACAATGTGTGCATCCCTGGGGACAGTTTCTCTAACATTCTAATAAGCCCATAAGCCCAATTTTGTTTTAAAAATTGACTTTGTTCCTAAACTGTAATCTTATATACTAACAAATGTCAACACCACCAGAACATTTTCACCTGGGTGTCATGAAAACAGGGTAATAAAACGGCTGCGGCTTTTTGTATTTTGAAGAAGCTCCTTAATTTTCACAGAGGATTCAGTTTAAAGCTGGATTTTTTTTACGAGTTCATCATTGTAGTAAAAGGGTTCTGTCCAGGTTTGTTTTACCTAAGGTTGGGTTCCTAAATACTTAGGTGGTACAGAAATGTCATTATTATTTTATTTTAATCCTGGACTTGCTGGTAAAACTGAACCATTTATCTGATGACAGGTAAGCCTATTAAACAACATACCTTGCTTGTTGTATCCGTGATCTGTATAACTTCTCTACCTTGTTCTCCAAGCCACAGGACAGGTAGACCAATGCCAACAACTATAAAGAGGGGCAGCAACATGAAATTCAAACTAAAAAATAATTATGTTTAAATAAAAGAATATAATTACCTTATCCAATATTCATAAATTAACACATCAAATACCTACATGCCTACAGAAATGTCAGGTAGAAAAGTGATTGCACAATGCTTGCTTCCAAAAAATACTTTGCATATGTACATGGGATCAACTACATTTTCTTTCTTTATTCTTTCCAAAGTCAGCAACCTCATGAACAATGTTATTCAGTATTCCTTCTAAAAAATAAATCTTTAAAAAAAAGGCTGGTAGTCCACATGAAACTATTTTTTAAACAATGTCTTTTTCAGATGATCCCTTATTTCATTTGTTTTGTCGAAACCATGTTTTTACTGAAAGTTCTTTTCTACTAAATGTTAATCCTTGAATGCGGATGTACTAACCTGCATGGTGTAGCATGTTCCATCTTTCTCAGCAGCAGGTTTCAGATCAGGCATGTTTTGGTTGGAAAAGGCGAGAACACACTGCAGGAAGTCATCCCCTTCATACAGCCAGACTGCCTGCAGACACACGTCACATGGTCTTACACACACAGCACATGGTCTTACACACACAGCACATGGTCTTACACACACAGCACATGGTCTTACACACACAGCACATGGTCTTACACACACAGCACATGGTCTTACACACACACAGCACATGGTCTTACACACACAGCACAAGATCTTACACACACACAGCACATGGTCTTACACACACAGCACAAGGTCTGACACACACAGCACATGGTCTGACACACACAGCACATGGTCTTACACACACACAGCACATGGTCTTACATACACAGCTCATGGTCTTACACATACACACAGCACATGGTCTTACACACACACAACACATGGTCTTACACATACACCCAGCACATGGTCTTACACACAGCACATGGTCTTATACACACAGCACATGGTCTTACACACAGCACATGGTCTTACACACACATCCAGCACATGGTCTTACACACACAGCACATGGTCTTACACACATCACATGGTCTTACACACATCACATGGTCTTACACACACACCCAGCACATGGTCTTACACACACAGCACATGGTCTTACAACACACACACACACACAGCACATGGTCTTACACATGCACGCACGCACACACAGCACATGGGCTTACAAACACAAAACATGGTCTTACACACACAGCACATGGTCTTACACACACAGCACATGGTCTTACACACACAGCACATGGTCTTACACACACAGCACATGGTCTTACACACACAGCACATGGTCTTACACACACAGCACATGGTCTTACACACACAGCACATGGTCTTACACACACACAGCACATGGTTTTACACATTCCTCTGGAATGGCAAGAATGATAGGACATTGAGAAATAAACAAAATTTGCCAATTATTAGATGATTATTCAAGGTGTGTGCAGCTTTAGGCTGATAAATGAATGAATGAATGAACGTTTATTCAGAACACTGGCAACAATATATATACAAGACAACCAAACAAGTTTAAACTATAATACAAGTGAGAATATACAATGTTTGAAGGGGGTAAATACGAAGTCATTGACTTTTGTATAAATTTACTCCTGACATATATTTATGTATACATATATTTATACATACATACACATACATACATATGTACATATACATACATATACACACACATATACATACATATACACACATATACATACATACGTACATGTATATTGAGACATCGATATTATATTAATTAACTTGCTATTCATCTAACCATCTAGCTACAATAATTGAAATCATGTAATGGAATATGTGCATGTTCAAAATTTAAAGTGTGTATTAAGTACACATCTTTACACATTTTGTATTTTCCTCAATGGCATGATTATATTTGTGTATGATTTTGTTTAGAATTCCACAACTAGATATTTCTTAAATAAACGGTTCTTTCATTTATGCTTAAATGCAGTAATAGTATTAGTAGTTTTTAAATTATTACATAGAGAATTCCATAATTGCACTCCCTTTACACAAAGAGATATTGATCGCATGGTAGAACAGACTCTCTGTTGTTCTAAGTCATGATTAGTTTGCATTGAGTATGCTATATCCCGTCTAGTAAACAAACACTGAATATTTGAGGGCAAACAGCTATAGTATGCTTTGTACATAAATAATAATATTTTCAGTTCTATGATATCTGGAAATTTTAGAACATATAATTGTTGGAAAAATGATTTTGTATGTTCCAACCGTCTAGTACCAAATATAATGCGGATTACTTTTTTTGTAATAAGATAATACAGTTATATAGACGTATGACCTTTTTAAGACAACTACCTAAATTATTTGAGATATTTTCCCATGATAAACTAAATACAAAACAACTAAGAAGTGTCATTTGAACACTGTGTAGTAGCCATATTTTTTACCACACTGAATCATTTGGTTAAAGAATCACATTACTCCGAGACATACAGCACATTACACCTTCGTTGAATTATAATATAGAAACCTAGGCCTACTTTTGTGAAATCAAACTTAAAACCTTAATTTTTTTTGAAAAATAGAATTTTAAATATTTTTTCGAGGTATTAAAAATGCAAGATTGAATTGAAGACATTTAAAGACTGTGCACACACCACATTGGCATATAATGATTATGTAATAATTATGTCATGTGACTTACGTTTTGTAGAAATTGTCTTGCGAGTTCCATCTCGCCCATGGACAGTTGTATGATAACGAATTGTTTGACACACCACAGGTGGAGCCTCTGGAGGCGGGACTTGTCACCAACCATGTATGTCAGCTGTTCCTCAACTGAAAAAGGTATGTTCTTATATAGCGCATTATCCAACCTTCAGACTGCTCTATGTGCATTACACTTTACTCCCTGGCAGACCTGTTCAATCGAACACCACTTCGAATAATGCACGGAGATTTTACACTGCAGCACAGGATTTGAACCCGGGTTCTCTCAGTTGAGAGTCCAAAGCTCTGGCCACTGCACCACTGCGCTCCACTAAAGGACACCCAGCACTGCGTTAGTTCATAACGACAATTGTGTAACACCAGAGTGAATTGGGTACATGTCAAGGCCTGTTCTGCACTAGAGCCAGACATAGCCATCTAGGCCATGTCCATTAATTTTGTGGTTTTGCCATAAATGCAGACCTTGTAATCTCGTCGTTCAATGTCGTTTATTTTCCCTGAAAAATTATCCAAAAGCAAAAACATACACGCATTTGTGAGCATACAATTAAAAAACAATATCTGATATAAGTCAAAATGACCGTGTTTCTGAAAACGTCACTTATTAAAATGTTGCTTCAATTCTAGCAGTAAATCAAAAACTACTGAAATAATTTATCATTTTAAAGCTCAAGATCTGTGGATCCAAACAAGTACAAAACAAAATTTTACAACTGTGCAACAAAATACCCACTTTGCTGACACTGTCATCAATGAACTGCAATTGAGTATGTGTACTCAACAGTTGTCAATGATTACATGATAGTGATTACTATGCACAACTCCTCCCATCTCTGGTGCTCATAGTCGCTGGAAGGATGGTATTGAAGAGAATCTGATGAGAATCTTATTACTTCCATCCTTGCACGCTAGGGGGTGCTGCTGATTAGTCTCAGTAACCTCTGGCAAATCGCCTTGTGAAACGCTGAAGATAAGCTCCGCCAATAACTTCACTTGCTGGGAAGTTCCAGTGGTCTTCAATTCAGCCAGGCACTGTTTGCGTTACACGAATGTAATGTTTGGGAGGTAATCGTAGTTATTTGAATACACAATATCGCTCAATGACTCGTGAGAATGGTCGAATGGGTAATTACACTGGCATTCCAGGAAGTCGATGGCTTTGTCTTGGAATTGGAGCAGAGGTCGGACAGGTGTCTGCACTGTTCCGATGGATGGTACAGTCTCGACCAGCGAAGTCTACATCATTCATGAGTTTGACTCAGTTAACTTCCATACAATGTGTAGGAGATCTGTCAGGGGTAGTGCACGTAGTCATGTATTTAAATATAGTTGTCTTGATCACGTTTTGAGTACACTGTAAGATATAGGGGGAGCAATGTTCGCTTGTTATTTTCTATGAATGATCACCAACCTGCAGCCATGAGTTTGGTGATGAACGACTGACAGAATTTGCCAAGTTTTCCTTCATTTCCCATTGCTGAGTTGAAGAGATGCTGAGTTAGACTGGCACTCACAAGACTGCTGCGAGAGCTGAGACTGTCTGGAGGAAACATGTCCAAAATGTAGGTTATGAATAGTCAATATTACTCTGTTTAAATGGCAGAAGATGTACTGAAGAAGCTACGCTGACAAAAGACTTTACAACTACACAGTAAAGATCACATACTGGATATGTCTAAAAGAACTCAATTGCACAGAAATGAACTATCAGGAAGATTATACTCCGCAATTCAATTAAAGGCATATATAACAATTTTTATTAATTAACCAATATGCAACTAGTTGGGGCTTTTGTATCAAAATTCATTTAAGTTTCCAAACTCAAAACCCATTTAAACTTACAATGTTACACATTATGTGTTAATCTTTATTTGCGTTCTGAGACTAGCCATCTTTAAGTACACATATCTAGTGAAAGAACATGCCCCATAATTTCCATTTAATCAACATGCTCTGTCCGATACGAAAACCTTAGTAAACCATCTTCTGCATCTGTGTTTATGTTCCACCATCCAGACACTGGGCATTTTTAGTGGTGGTTAATAATTTTTCAGTTGAGTAAACGTACTACTTTACTGGGTGGGAGGACGTTTTTACCTGGATGTGTGTGGAAGGCTTTCTGGGCAACGTGGAAGGCCGTGAGAGGGAGAGAGGACGGGGAGTGCCAGCCCGCAGTCACCGGGAACACCGCCAACCATGCTCCGACATCCTAAAAGGAAAACAAATTAAACTGTTACTGTTGTATTCTGTGATCATCAATCTTTTAAGTAGAAATTTCCAGTGAATAAACATGTCCCATACGTTATACCTACACATACTATGTATATCTCTTTCCTCAACACCATACAAACTTTGTTCACATAATATTCAATTTTAAGACAAAACGGTGCAAAAGACGAAATGTTTTATTTGCGTGCTGTGCGTTTATAATTCTGCTGGCCGGAACTGGTGACTGGTAATTGTGCATATGCCAAAGTGACATATATGGCAGCAACTAGCAAGTTTGATCAAATAAGTAAATGTTATTCATGTTGTACATACACTCTCTTAAAATCAGCTAAAATTGTAGTTTAACTCAGAAAGAAACTGTAAAGTTTAATATCTAAACTGCTGGTTTACTGATATAAGTAGACAAGATTGTGACATTTGCAGCAAGGATGAGTGTGAGAGAAAAAGATTGGCGTAGTATGCAATCAAAGAGAGCAGCTTTCAATTATTCCTAACATGAGTACAACCTATAGGTGGACCACGGGGGACTGTGACCTTTGGAAATTGGCTGCACTATGCCTGTGCTAGAGTGCCATGCTCCCCCAAAACTTTTTGAATGTGCACCCATTAATTGGCCCTCCCTAGACGTTCTGAAATTATGAATTTCACCGCAAGTGTCCAAACCGCACTCCCCCTATCTTCCGATGTCACGATCCAACAGAGTGATGACCGAGTGGTGCTGAAGCCCTGGCAAAAATTCTTCAATTCAACAGCACCCCCACGTGTTCTGATGTCACGATCCGACAGCGGAATCGTATTGAAGCTTCAGCACAGCCCATCCAATATGAATTTGGTTCGGCCGCCAGTGGTTTTTTGCAAGCCTTAAGGAGGGGTGCACTTGGACATTGTAGGCCCCCCACTACCCTCGCTGGACCTGCCTGTGCAATACTTCCCATTACTTTTTCTAATGGGAACATTATAACAACAAATACAACAAAGACACTCTATTACTTAATGTTTTATATAACTTTTATATGCAAGCATGTTTTAGTATGCTAATACACGTAATGAATTCGCAATAAAAATATCTATTCAAGTGTAATATTCAACCTTTATGGTAACATAGAATGATTGCACCTTGAATACTGTATCACTTCCACCTTTAGTGGAAGTGATACAAGTATGCTGACAGCGGTGGAAAGAAGATTGCTGATAATCTGACAGTACCAGACATACTGGATCCAGATGTCTTGCTACTGCGGCACAGCATGCGGCTGCCTCGTATCGATGGCCACTGTCCAACAGAATGGCAGCCAGGTGGCGCCACAGATGTGCATTGTCGGGGCTCACATGTGTGCACTTGGCAAGATGTTTGCGTGCTGCATTCATGTCACCCTAGGAGAGATGACAGTCACATGCACTAGGAAGTTACAATTCAGAACAAATTTCTACCACAAATTACGAAGATGAAAACAAACAGATCAATAAGAACTTGCTACTCTGTTCACACTTTCTTTACTGAAAATAACAGAGGATTGACAACTGTTCTCATATTATGGCTAGGGTAATGCAATATTTCAAGCAGAAAAGACAAGCTGTACCACCTATTTCATGAAGACAATGTGAATTGCAGGACAGTAATGAATTCTTTAGAACTGAACTACCCAAACATAACAAATCTGTCCTATTCCAGAAATAGCATGAGACTACACCCTGTACTTGAAGTGGTCTGACAATGGCAAACCTGGAGGATGAACATGCATGCCGTCAGATAAGGCAAGTCTGCAGATGAGTCCTGCATCTTGTGCAGCTCCTGTAGAGCAGCTGCAGCTAGGGACAGGTCCTGTTGGAGCAGTCCGAGACTGCACAGAGCCTTAAGACCCATCAATGAAGGGGGTGACAACTGCGAACTGAAAACATCAATCAGTTACCATGACGATATGGCAGTTTTCAGTATGGCCTGGAGAACTACTACATGAATGATATTTTTACTTATTTCACAGTCAGTTCACATTTTTTCAGTGACATTTCAGACGACTTCTGCTATATGGAAGTCCGCTGAAAGCAGCCAAAATGTCACTGAAAAAAGGTAGACTAGATTGTTCAAACGAGTGATATTTTTTAGTTATTTCACAGTCAGTCTACCTATGAGTATGACGTTTTATTACAGGAGATATTATAAATGCACTTTAAGTTGTCCATAAGCTCAGTTCAAATTCAGTCCCTTGACCGCATTGGATAGGTTACCTGTATGGACAGGTAGAGGACAATGCAACAGGAAGGCATCCGGTCTTTTAGATGTGTCCGTTATAGTCAGGTCTTCAATATGGAAAGGTGTCCGTTATAGTCAGGTCTTTCTTATGGAAAGGTGTCCGTTATAGTCATGTCTTTCTTATGGAAAGGTGTCCGTTATAGTCATGTCTTTCTTATGGAAAGGTGTCCATTATAGTCAGGTCTTTCTTATGGAAAGGTGTCCATTATAGTCAGGTCTTTCTTATGGAAAGGTGTCCGTTAGAGTCAGGTCTTTCTTATGGAAAGGTGTCCATTATAGTCAGGTCTTTATTATGGAAATGTATCCATTATAGTCAGGTCTTTCTTATGGAAAGGTGTCCGTCATAGTCAGGTCTTTATTATGGAAAGGGGTCTGTTATAGTCAGGTCTTTATTATGGAAAGGTGTCCGTTAAGGCAGGTTTTACTGAACATAGCATGATTTTATGAAATAATGATGATGATAATGAAATGATGAAACAACTTACCACTGGAACAAGGCTGTTTTTGTTGCCTCAATGTCACCAGACTTGTACGTGACCATAGCAAGGGCTGAGTGGACATGAGACCGTTCGCTTGCCGTCTCAGCCAAACTCACTGCTGCCGTGTATGCTGAATGTCACAAACACAGACATGCAGATAAACAGATTCGTGTCAATTTTGTTATATGTGACCTGCAAAGTTGTTATATGTGACCTACAAAGTTGTTATATTTGACCTACAAAGTTGTTATACGAGACCTACAAAGTTGTTATAGGTGACCTACAAAGTTGTTATATCTGACCTACAAAGTTGTTATATGAGACCTACAAAGTTGTTATATGTGACCTACAAAGTTGTTATATGAGACCTACAAAGTTGTTATATGTGACCTACAAAGTTGTTATATGTGACCTACAAAGTTGTTATATCTGACCTACAAAGTTGTTATATGAGACCTACAAAGTTGTTATACGTGACCTACAAAGTTGTTATATGTGACCTACAAAGTTGTTATATGAGACCTACAAAGTTGTTATATTTGACCTACAAAGTTGTTATATGTGACCTACAAAGTTGTTATATGTGACCTACAAAGTTGTTATATGTGACCTACAAAGTTGTTATATGTGACCTACAAAGTTGTTATATGAGACCTACAAAGTTGTTATATGCGACCTACAAAGTTGTTATATGTGACCTACAAAGTTGTTATATGCGACCTACAAAGTTGTTATATGAGACGTACAAAGTTGTTATATGTGACCTACAAAGTTGTTATATGTGACCTACAAAGTTGTTATATGTGACCTACAAAGTTGTTATATGAGACGTACAAAGTTGTTATATGTGACCTACAAAGTTGTTATATGTGACCTACAAAGTTGTTATATGTGACCTACAAAGTTGTTATATGTGACCTACAAAGTTGTTATATGTGACCTACAAAGTTGTTATATGAGACCTACAAAGTTGTTATATGTGACCTACAAAGTTGTTATATGTGACCTACAAAGTTGTTACATGTGACCTGCAAAATGGGTATAAGTCGTAAAATGGTGAAATGGGGTTTTGAACCTTTTTGGATTCCACAGATGATGAGGTTTAAAATGATACCTCACTTGTTGAAATATATTTAGTAGTTTTTTATTTATTGCTACTACAATTGAAGCCAACTTCAAAAAGTGATATTTTGAGAAAAGAGGTAATTTTGACTCGTGTTGTAAATTGTTTTCTAATGTGATTCTTCACTAAAGAATCAAATAAAGAGCAACCCAACAGGGCATTAAAACCAGCAAAAGATGCAGTATGTAAGATTGTTTCCTGTTGTTCCTCATGTCAAGTCCTGGTTCCCTTGTACAGGGGTGAGGACTACCTCCTGTACTGTACACTACTGTTGCTATAATTACACCCCACTGCTCCCTATCAGCCACCCTTCCCTCCAACTTCCATCCTTCTTCTACTCTCCCAAATCCCTCATGACAGATGTAGATGTTACAGGACTCGCCTCTGGCGGTAGGGTTCATTAGAACTTTGAAGATGACGAACAGTGAAGAACAATACGAACGATGTAGCAGCAACAGGTCTATTATACGTCAGGCCAATCCAGATGTCAGGTGCGACTCTCTCGTTCAAAACAAAACACCATTATCAACCATCAACGTAATGTGTCCACGTGCATTTACAAACCATTGCGCAAAGCGCGGGTACGTTATTCACACAATGGCACTGGTGCCAAGAATTGCATGTAGTGGGTATAACCGATTCCCGTAACACTGGAATAGTTATTTTGCATCAGCCCAGAATTCCCAAGATGAAGCAATCATGAGCACCATTACCTTCCCTGCTGATGTCCAGCTGCCTACACTTGTAGGCTGCCACTCCCAGTCCGCAGTACTCCGACACTGAGCCCAGCTTCCCGACCACAAGGTACTGACTCACAGCCTCTTCCGCATTCCCCGTCCCACTATGTGAAGAGGGAAATAAGGGGTTGTATCAGCATCAATGATTAAATATACAGATCTCTCTATGACATTAAGGATAGCCACTGCTTGAAAACAGCCATATCCCAGTTAATACTGAACCTATCTTAACCAGATCTTAACCATATGAATAATATTTAGTCAAATGACTAGTAAATGCTATGTGGAATTAGGGATCATTTATTGGGGTATTACCATGGCAATTAAAGTTATTATTATTATTATAATTAAAATTTATAGTGGGATGGAGGGCATACATCCTTGAAAGTTATTTTGATCTAAAAAATGTATGTGTGGTCGCGCAATTGTCAAGAATCATTAGCTAGAATGCTTCATTGCCAGATAAAGTGGTTTTGAGCAAGGTTGTCTAACTTCTATGACTATTGAGTTGTGACTTTGAGGTAAAGTAAATAATTTTACATTTGTGGCACTTCACGAGCTATGAGAGCTTACCAGAGGGCCCTTGCATAGTTGATTCTCACCGCCCTCAATCGTTCTTCTGGGCCTCGGTTTTCTTCCAACAATTTAATAGCACTGAAATAAGTAATCCCACAAAGTTCCATGGTTATGTAATTTCAACAGCAGATGGCAGAGGCAGGTTGGAGGCCTGGTTGATTTCTGAGAGAAAACATACAAAGGGTTTCAGGGCAAATATATGTCCATTTTCTTGGTTTTAAGAAAAAGGCAATTTTGTGTTTCATCCTCAAAATTTTAATATGGACTTGTAAATTTGGTTGATGTATATTAAAAATATAAAATCATAGAGAATGGTAGCAAAGATTAAAACAGTTTTTGCAGAGGTGAGTGGACCTTGGCACCTGGGAGGAGATGCTGTCAGACTGAACCGACAGAGGTGAGTGGACCTTGGCACCTGGGAGGAGATGTTGCCAGACTGAACACAGACAGAGGTGACTGGACCTCGGCACCTGGAAGGAGATGCTGTCAGACTGAACACAGACAGAGGTGAGTGGACCTCGGCAAAAGGAGATGCTATCAGACTGAACACAGACAGAGGTGAGTGGACCTCGGCAAAAGGAGATGCTATCAGACTGAACACAGACAGAGGTGAGTGGACCTCGGCAAAAGGAGATGTTGTCAGACTGAACACAGACAGAGGTGAGTGGACCTTGGCACCTGGGAGGAGATGCTGCCAGACTGAACACAGACAGAGGTGAGTGGACCTCGGCAAAAGGAGATGCTGTCAGACTGAACACAGACAGAGGTGAGTGGACCTTGGCACCTGGAAGGAGATGCTGCCAGACTGAACACAGACAGAGGTAAGTGGACCTCGGCAAAAGGAGATGCCATCAGACTGAACACAGACAGAGGTGAGTGGACCTCGGCAAAAGGAGATGCTATCAGACTGAACACAGACAGAGGTGAGTGGACCTTGGCACCTGGAAGGAGATGCTGTCAGACTAAACACAGACAGAGGTGAGTGGACCTTGGCACCTGGAAGGAGATGCTGTCAGACTAAACACAGACAGAGGTGAGTGGACCTCGGCAAAAGGAGATGCTATCAGACTGAACACAGCAGAGGTGAGTGGACCTTGGCACCTGGGAGGAGATGCTGTCAGACTAAACACAGACAGAGGTGAGTGGACCTTGGCACCTGGGAGGAGATGCTGTCAGACTAAACACAGACAGAGGTGAGTGGACCTTGGCACCTGGGAGGAGATGTTGCCAGACTGAACACAGACAGAAGTGAGTGGACCTCGGCACCTGGAAGGAGATGCTGTCAGACTGAACACAGACAGAGGTGAGTGGACCTCGGCAAAAGGAGATGCTATCAGACTGAACACAGACAGAGGTGAGTGGACCTCGGCAAAAGGAGATGCTGTCAGACTGAACACAGACAGAGGTGAGTGGACCTTGGCACCTGGAAGGAGATGCTGTCAGACTAAACACAGACAGAGGTGAGTGGACCTCGGCAAAAGGAGATGCTATCAGACTGAACACAGACGGAGGTGAGTGGACCTCGGCAAAAGGAGATGCTGTCAGACTGAACACAGACAGAGGTGAGTGGACCTTGGCACCTGGAAGGAGATGCTGTCAGACTAAACACAGACAGAGGTGAGTGGACCTTGGCACCTGGAAGGAGATGCTGTCAAACTAAACACAGACAGAGGTGAGTGGACCTTGGCACCTGGAAGGAGATGCTGTCAAACTAAACACAGACAGAGGTGAGTGGACCTCGGCAAAAGGAGATGCTATCAGACTGAACACAGCAGAGGTGAGTGGACCTTGGCACCTGGGAGGAGATGCTGTCAGACTGAACACAGACAGAGGTGAGTGGACCTCGGCAAAAGGAGATGCTATCAGACTGAACACAGCAGAGGTGAGTGGACTTTGGCACCTGGGAGGAGATGCTGTCAGACTAAACACAGACAGAGGTGAGTGGACCTCGGCACCTGGGAGATGATGCTGTCAGACTGAACACAGACAGAGGTGAGTGCCCCCAAAGGTAGCATCTTAATATTATAGACAGTACTTAATTACTATAACTGTTATTTCCTCTTAGTATTTGAGGATGGAAGGGACTTGGGGGAAGGAAAGGACGGAATGAGGATGCAGAGGAGAAAGTGGAAAAGATGTAGAGAAAATGCAGGCATGGTGCACATGCACGCACGCATGCACGCACGCACGCACGCACGCAGAAAGACAGAGGCACTTGTGTGATACCGACCTAGCGAATGCGTTGACCGCCAGTCGGTGTAGTTTCTGTTTCTCCATCAGGAGGCCGTACATGTTGAACGCCGTTGCGTCAGAACGAATGCGGTCTGTGGGCAAACGGAACATGTAAATACCTCATCTGTGTTGTCTCAATTTCTTTCTTATGTCCTTCTGTTTAACTGTAGTGATTTGCAGCAAATATGCATGCGTAGGGTAAAACAACTGCATGTTAAAGGCAATATCGTGGGAGAAAAAAATTGCTAATAAGTATAAAAATATGCATGTACATATGTGTTCTGCAATATAATGACAACCGCGAAACCACACGTTTGCTGAAACATTTCTAAAATTGACATTAAATGGGACCTGTCTTGGTGCAGGCTTAGAAAAGTCTGTTTTCCGGAAATGCCGCGAGGGGCAGAATCGTGACGTCAGTTGTGGAAAACATTCCCGGGATGGCAAGCGTTCTCGGCGGCTGGATTTCTTTGGTGGATGTTTGAACTGGTATACATTCGTTCACATATAGAAATGGTGAACAAATGTGCTGTTGGAAACTGCAACAATTCGAATTCGACTGGCCATTATGTGCACAAATTTCCCAAAGAGCCAGTTATTCGGCAGAAATGGGACCATTTTGTTCGAAACGGCAGGGCCGGCTGGACGCATGCTACGGCATGTAGCATTATTTGTGGTTCGCATTTCGTTGCGCCTGACGACTTCGAAGGCTTCGTACACTGGAAGATGGGTTTCAGGCCTAAGTCAGATGTAAAGAAATATGCCGTTCCTTCGAAGAACACAACAGAGGCGAAGCCGAAGGCGAATCGGTTACCGGCGAATCTGCGCAAGTGGACCCGGTCAGTTGTTGGAGCTTCTTCACTGGTTCGTATCTATACGGTGCCACAACGTGCTGACTAACATCAACATTGTAAATCTCGGCAATGTCATCCTCACTGTCACCGAAATATATATGATCAAACGTTTCGTGATCCGCCTCAAAATTGATATCGCTCTCTGAACTACTCGAGTAAGCCGCCATTTGTATCGAGTTGTTTACATGACACCGCGCGACTGCGCAGGGCCGCAGGCGTGAAGCCGCTGCACTAACTCACGGCGGAACCACGACTGACGTCACGTTTCAGCAACAAATGCAAACCCGGCATCGCTCGGGAGTTTCCGTAAAATGGCAAATTTAAAGGCTCTTTTTATGTCGTATGCTCATATACGATTTTTAAACATTTTGACAATTTCATCATTTGAAAGGGTATCAAGCATTTGTATTTAAGGGACAGAGCACATTTTATCCCAGGATATGGCCTTTAATGACATGCTCATTATGTAACCCGGTTGGTGTGTGACTCCGCTGACCTCTCCCATAGCAACGGGTGATTAGCAACAGTTGGTAGCACATGTAGCTTGGTATTCATAAATAAACAATTGTTAAATTATCATGAGAAAAATTGTGGTTTATTAAAACATACTTGGTTGATCTAGATTCTGGAATATATATATGTAAATATATACATGTATATATATATATATGTATATATATATATGTATATAGATATATAGTTTATATTATGTAGCATGATTTTACAACAAAAGGGTTGCAGTTTAAAAATGATATACAGCTACACGTGTACACTTGCATTAGTCTAACTAATTGCATACTTTTAGTTATTAAGGGACCATCACGTTGATCACTATGAGCTGCCGTTATGAAAAACATTTACATATGCACCTGTTGCCCACAAGAGGGCAGCACTTACCGGTGTACTTCGCAAGTGCATCGGATGCTGCAGTTATGGCTGACATCTCACAGATGGCGTACTTGTAGTTCTTGGTGTTCATTTTCGACTCGTCATTCATCACCGAACACACCCAACTAGCATAGCCCATGGCTCCCTCTGTCTGCAAATAGAAGCAACGTCATGTGTGGTTTTCTTTTTATGGTATTCTTATTGAAAAAATTAATACAATATCAAATGCAATGTTCTGTAAAACATATATTTTAAAATTCAATAACTAAATTAGGTTTTACAGAATTGCCTTGTACAGACTAGCTTTGCTTGATAATGAACAACAAATTAAATATACCGTACAAAACAATTATTTTGCATAAAATTACCTACATTAGGGAGGTATCTGCTGGGGAATTTATGGCAATCTATGGGAAAACAACAATCAACTCAACATAAATAAATATTTTATCATGTTTCTTCTTGGTAGTCCATCGTTTCCAGTGAAGACGATTTTGCATTTCTCATCTATTGTGTGTTCTCGTGTTGCTGATGAGGCCAATGCGGGATTTGCACGGTCATCCACAATGAGGGTAGGGGTGGACACCTGGTGGTTCAGTTGTTGTGGATGTCTTTCTTCTTTCACGATCATCCCTCTGTTGGGTGCGGCAGTTTTATTAAAAGTTAGTCTTGGCCTTGTAGGTGAGTGATTGCGCGCCGGTCATGTCTAATGCGCACTCTTCCAGCTGTGTTGGGGGGATGCCGACATGGATGATTGTTCGCTTTAAAGCAGTTTTTAATGCACTAGCGAAGTCTGCCTTGATGCCTTCTGCCTTGGGTAAGCTCGCCATACAGCAGTTGCTTTGGGATCCTAGAGTCTTCCATCTGGATGACATATGTCCCGTCCATCGAAGCTGAGCTTTGAGGATCAGTGCTTCAATGCAGGTTGACTCCACCTTCTCCAGGACATCCAGGTTTGTGAAACTATCCTGCCGCCGTCTGATGTTCAGGATAGACCTTAGGCTGCACATGTGGAAACACTTTAGTTGTCTCAAGTGTCTTCTGTACAACGTCCAGGTCTCGCATCCATACCGGAGGCTGGTAAGGACAACTGCCATGTACACCCTAAGCTTAGTGGATTGCTGAATGTTGTGTTGGTTCAGCACTCATGTGCGCAAACGTCCTAGGGCTTGGTTAGCTTTGCAGATCCTGGCAATGATTTCCGTGTCGAGGGAGCCAACATTAGATATAACAAACCCCAGGTATTTGAAGTTGTCCACTGTCTTTAACTCAGTGCCCTCGATGGAAATTGAGGAGGAGGACAGTTTTTTCCAAGCTGATGGTCAAGCCAAACAGAGTAGAAGCTATTGCAAACTTGTTGACAATGAGTTGAAGGTCAGACTCCGTGTGGACCATCAAGGCACAGTCGTCAGCAGAGTGCTTCCAGGATCATCCTCTTAAGTGTCTTGGTCTTGACAATGAATCGACGCAGGTCAAGGAGAGAACCATCAAGCCTGTATATACACTCCTTGTTTAAGATCTTTCACTGCATGTTGAGGATGCAGGTGAAGAAGAGGTTGAAGAGAACTGGGGCAATAACGCAGCCCCACTTGATGCCATTGGAGATTTTGAACATGTACACGTGCATTAACACCAGCCAACACAGCTAAGAAATTATTCAAAAAATTAATATAGATGTATACTACTGTTGGTGTCAACTTACATGATTGTCCATCTCAGTTGTGTGTCTGAACAAGTCCATGGCCTCGGTGTCCCCGACTGTCTCAGCAATCAAAGCCTGGGAGAAGCGATTAGCTCAATTAGCAACAACTAATACTGCATTCCTTATTAGGATTACTCAAATATGTGACCTGCCGCAGCTGATTTCCAAAATTGTGAAATGATGTTTTGTACCTTTTTGGATTCCACAGAGTATTTGCTTTAGCCATTTCAGTACGACAGGCCGGTTTTACAACCGCACTGTCTGTGACGCTTCAGAACGACAGGCCAGTTTTTCGGCATTGATGATGTCTGCTATTCAAATAGATTTTATTCATAATAATCCACTACATGGAGTCACTTGTTGTGTACGGTTGTCAAGTCGAATAAATTAGCTATTCAGCAGCGGTCATTGTTTATTATCGCTCAATAATAGTTTACGGTGATTTTCACGGTTTTTAATGATGGATTATCAAAATCTGCGGTGGCCATAATGGCGGAAGGCATTACTTCAACTAGCAATTTACCACCGCATGTTTTGGACAGATTATTTGATAGTTTTATCGAAGAATATTTGTCGGATGTTGACGATCGACATAATAAGTAACGATGTCGGAGAACTTGGTATACAACTGAGTTCAGCAACTGCTAAAACGGTGAAATATAGGGGGCCATCTTGGATTGTTGGTTACCATGACGATGGAATGTAAAATAATATGGCACATTTTATTTGCTGATTATTATACTTTCCGAAAATATATAACATTCCTATTCATAAAATGCATTTTGTTGCTCAAATCTTGACTTGAAGTGAGATAGTCCATTATCTTGCATATTCACTGGGAATGCAGTATTCAGTGGTCACAGCTGGTCAAGGCTGTAGTACTGAAATGGTTAAAATTTTATTTTCATTTGTTCAGTAGTTTTTTTATTTATTCCTAAAATTGAAGCAAGCCCCAAAATCAACAGTCTGAGAAACAAGGTAATTTTTACTCAGATTGTCTATTGATTTTTTATGTGAGCATGTAAATGCATTTATTTTATTAGTTTTGCATTATTAAATAACCCAATTCGTTGTGGCAGACCACATTAGGTAGCGACTGGAATTAAAAATCGAGTAATTTTTCTATTTGAGTAGTGGGGCACCCTCACCTGTCCAATCCAGGAGTTAACGAAGGTCGGCTGGGTGGCTTGAGCGACCTTGAAAGCCTCGTGGGCGAGCTGAAATATTTTAACTTTTCACAGTTATTTGAAAACACATAACCGATCAAAGTGAATATTAATTACAGACTAGTGTTCTACCTTGACTGTTAAAAAATATTATAATAGTGGTTATATTTAAGTTAATCATCATTTGAAGTTTTTAACTGCTCATAATTTGATCATATCAAAAGTACCCTAGAGGTTAATGGCTACACTTTTACACCCAGTGTGGGATATTTTACTTCCTCTGGTTGGAGGGCTAAAACAACACATCATCCCTTTGTCAATGCATAAACGTATTCATTAAACTAGCAAAAATACTCACCATGGGATGTTGCTACAAACACACAAAAGACTGTTTCCTGATGTTTGATTTGATGTAAATTTGATAATTTGTTTGCAACATTGCACATGATTTCTGTAATTGTTGAAAGTTTCATAAAAAGTCTTCAACTAATCTGTGGTTGGTTTATACAGCTCAGAACAATTGCAGAAAACATTGTGAACAATCTACTAACGTCTGTCTTATGTCTAGTAAAAACTGTAAAATCGGTAATGATGGGCAACTACTTTCACAAAGGACTGTAAATGAATGGAACACATTATCTTCTGATTGTGTGGGTGCTAGTAGTGTGAATATGTTTAAAAATAAAATCGACACACACCTCAGACGGGCGGGATACACATATAATTAAAAGGGTCGGACTCTCGATAAGCCAAAGGGCTTCCTTGTCCACCTGCCACCTAGAGTTAATTCTCTGGGTGGCAATCTTGTTAAATCTTGTTAAATTTGGTTAAAAACTGAAAAAATTATAATTGTGTTGCTTTTCTTACAAGGGATTGAAGATGAACACCTGAAAGATTGATGCCCGGTATGCAAACTGAAGAGAACATTAGCACAACCACAAACATACACACACATACATACCCTAGCTCGATTATAGCTAGATAGTAGAGTACATAGTTGCAATAGCCGTGATATTTCTTACCTCAATGTTCTGACGACTCAGGTAGAGAGTTGCAAGATTTGTCCAAGCTTCAACGTACTGTAAAGAAATAATTTCCATTGATAGTGATATTTTACCCAAGTTGTCTTATTTTTGTATGTTCAAGAATGAGCAAGGAAGAATTTTTGATGACTATGTATACAAAGACACAAATAATTTCATTTAAGAGAGTGATCTCATTGCAAAGTTCAACTTGGAAAAGTTCATCATCCAAGATGACAGCATGCATAAGATACGTTATGTCATTTGTCTGTAAATACATCAGAACTGGCACAAAAGAACATGAGCATTCATGTCATCTTACCGATGATTCAACTTGTACGGCGCGTATGAAGCAGTGTTGGGCAAGTGCGGGATAGTTCACCTCTACAACACCATAACCAAGTCATGTGTACACAACAGATACATTTTGTCAACTCTTCACCAGACCCTTGGCCAGAAACATTTTTTGCCAGTCTTGAATGACCGTATTTGACTGCATTACCACCCATGGGCGATCAAGTTGAGATTTTTTTAAAGTGGGGGGTGGGCACTGGGCAGTTATGCAGACATGGGCGCTAACGTAGATCCGCATTATCGCCCCCTCCCCTACGCAAAAATGATCCAAACAACACAAACTTAAAGCAGGCGTAGGAGATGACAAGTGGACAGCCATCAGCACCAGGTTTCCACAAAGCGTTCATACTATATGAAGCGATAATTGAAATTTTGTTGTATTTCTGAATTTTTGTTATATATTTTGATAATTTTTTTATTAATATTTTGATAACAAATGTATTCATGCATGTGGCTGAGATGGGGGTGGGCGGTAATGCGAGCAGGTGGGCGGTTAACCCAAATTTCCGGGAACTGGGGGGTAGGCGATAATGCGGGTATGGGCGATAGCGCGGTCAATATATACGGTAATCAAAATTATGTCTTTTAGTGAAAGGTTTGCGTGCAACCCAGTCACGTCAATCACAATCATCATAGGCAATTTTATTCAATCATAAACCAGTGTCATTTTAACCACTAATATTTTATTCGATTAATACTGAGCCGTTAGATTTGTTTCACTACCAGTTGTGCCAATGATAGTCATTAGTGTGGGTCCCACTGTATCCACCAGTCTTACTAGTTGTAATTACCAGTCTTGGCCAGTCATTGAAGACGGGCAGACTGGTCTCTGGCTAAGCCCCTTCTCCTCATTACACTGTACACACACTGTTGTTTTAAAACTCATTTTGCAAATAAATTTTCTTCTCTCATTCTAGAATCATTTTACAAAAATAAAGCCTATCTAGTAGCCACTTTGTCCACTGTTTGTGCAAGGGTAATATTTTGTATTGAGGTAATCAGTGTAGAGGTTAATAGATTGACTGGGTTAAGTGAATTATGGAAGCAACTCTAAGACAGCACATTGGTCACGTAGCAATGAGATGTATTCTTCTATACGTATGTTTAAAACCTATGCACCCAATCTCGACACCACTTCCAGTCTATTAAGTCTACAAGAAAAGAAGGTAACATCTGATATAATTTGCAAGGTAATAATTAGCACTCCTGCTTTTTTGTTATAAAAATTAACCAGCTGACACTTTAGTTGCTAACTATGGAATGATAATTGGAAGTTGGATGCAGTGAGTGATTCTGATCCACACTGAAAGCGTATTGGAGACACAGCAGGCTGTGCAGCTAACCTTAAACATTTTAGTCAAATAAAAGACCCATCAACTGGGTCTTACAACAGACGAGTGCCTACATAAAGTTTATTATTACTATTATTATCATTAGCAACAATTTTCATCCTTCAGATGGTGCTACACATGCACACACACACACACACACACACACACACACACACACCGACACACCATACGCGTGTGCACACATGCACATACAAACCCACACACACACAAACGCACACTACACGCGCGCATGCACGCTCACACACACACACACACACACACACACACACATGCAATTCATGTTACTTAAAATATTTCCAACTGATCAGCACACTACGGAACAATCGCACAAAACATGTGGAACATTGTGAACAGTCAATTAACATCTGTCTAACATTTGGTACAAACCCCTAACTGGTAAGAACCCTTTATTTACTGGGAATTTTAGAAAATAAAAGTATCAGTTTTCTTCCGAGGGATTGTAGAAGGACCTATGAGAGTGTGGCACTCGAATTTTGTACAAACTGTCTAGGAGGAAAGGCTTAACATACCAACACGCACGCACGCATGCACGCACGCACACACGTTAGCTCAATAATAGTTAGATTACCCTTTAATGCCGAGACGACCCCCAAAGCTGTCCAGTGCCTGGGACTGTCTGGTTCCAGGGTGACTGCCCGCTGCAAGGCCTGGACAGCCTTACTGGACAACACATTGACCATTGCGCCAGCAACCATACAGGTCTGACGGTAGAAGTTGACACCCAAGTCATGCCAGAGGGCAGCCACCTCAGGCTGTAGCTTGAGCGCCATGCCATAACACCTAGGGGGCAGAACATACCACTCACTTTTACAAATTATTTTTACATTCTACGATCATAATTAACTATCCATACATTTATTTTAATGAATTTATTATTATAAGTAATCTATTTTATTATTTTAATAGCTTGTATACCTTTGTTTAGTAATTTTTTTAAGACAATATAATTTATTTTATTAGTAGTAATGATTGCAAATTTTAGCATATAAATATTTTTAATATATGGTTTTACATGTTATAAATTTATTTGTAATAACCACTGTACAGCACCCCAGATTTGTATTATTACAATTGTTTAGATGGCGCCGGTGCACTACATAAGAAATCTACAGATGTATGTTATTATCATCTACACTACATTAATATTATCTATACTTCAGGTCACATGCCATAGCAAAGTGGTTATTAAGTTGTAACATTTTAAAATAGCTTTTTGCATTTTTGATTCCATAGATCATGAGCTTTAAAATGATACCTCATTTGTTGAAATATCTTCAGTAGTTTTTTATTTATTGCTGAAATTGAAGCAACATTTTAAAAAGCAGTTTTGAGAAACTAAGAAATTTTGACTGATATCTATTATTTTTTAATCTATGGGTTTGTCACTGTGTCATTAATTTTTGATTATTTGTTGAGGAAAATAAACTGGACATTGAAAGTTGAGATTATAAGACAGGCATTTCTGCCAAAATCATAAAACTGATGGGTCATGACCTAGACAGCTATTTTTGGCTCGTGTGCAGAATAAGCCTGTGTCACTTGATAACCGACTCGCTGTGGTGGGATCACATGTATTATACACACAGCGAACTCTGCTTCAAGAAATCACTTTGGGGCAAAGCAGTTGATAGAGCCAGTATTTTGCAGTTTGCCTGCGTCATGATCAAAATTATGCATGCGACATCAACTAAGCTTTGCTTCACCAACAAAATTGATAAAATTAATATTTATGTGAATTATATTACTAGGGCGACATGAAATCTGCAAAACCAAACATTACTGCATACAGCTGTCACTTTAAAAACTGTCATAACAAACAATTTCTGGGGCCAAAATTTCAACAAAATATATGCCAGAATGTCTGAACGAATGCTACACAGGTTCGACATCCATTTATGATGGATTCAAACACATATTACTAGGCAATAGGTCAAGTGATGGATACGTTTATTTGATTCCATAATGGGACTGATTCACTCAAGTAGTGCACAGTGGTCCAGCATTCTAACGAACAGATTGTCAGTTGAGTGGACTCTTGCCACGCCACCTCGTGAACAGAACGAAATTCCCAGAATTCAGTTCCCAAAGACGACACCTGAAGGTTGTTGAAATGTTAAAGTGTGTAAACTTGATACTTGTGTTAGAATGGAATTCTAACTTAACTGACAAGATATTTGAGTAAAATAACGAAAAATACATGCATATAATAAAAAATTATATATAGGTTGCATGTACATAAATATAGTAATAATTAGTCTCTACATAATCTATCTCATTTTATTAACATACAGTTTTGAATAATTAGTTTTAATATAACTTAATTCGTTCTAAATTTTATATGTAGTTTCTTTTTTGCAACAATTTTATATGATATACTGAACATTTGATTGATTTGAGATTGTACAATGCTTTGAGCATTTTATGGAAATTGCACTCTATAAGTACTAAATATTATTATTATTAAAGCTGACAAGATGTGGTCATTCTGACCACATAGACTAAGAGTGGTGTAGTGGTCACCTGCTGCCTAGCTGCAGGATCTCAGTCTTGGCCAGTAGAGTTGTCTCCTCTGTCTTATCCTTGCTACTGAGGAGTCTCACTGGAACCTGCATCCTGGAAGTCATGTCAAAACTTACGTATACTGCATCCTGAAAGACATATCAACACTCGAGTATAATACATCCTGAAAGTCATGTCAACACGTGAGTATACTACATCCTGAAAGTCATGTCAACACTTGAGTATACTACATCCTGAAAGTCACATCAACATTTCAATATACTACATCCTGAAAGTCACATCAACACTTGAATATACTACATCCTGAAAGTCATATCACCATTTGAGTATACTACATCCTGAAAGTCATGTCAACACTTGAGTATATTAACCTTGCATGGTTTGTTCTCTCTCACAAAATGATCACCCTTAGCATAAGCCTTGAGATCTTACTGGATATTGTGTTAACTATGCCATTAGTTGGACATATTGTACACTAAGAGTATGACTGTCCGATAATTAAACATTTTCAAAGACAATTTATGCAACAAATTATTTAGTATCTACTGCACAAGGGGCAGCACTATTACATGACAAACTGGAAAAAATCAATGATGGTGGGAAAAAAATTATACAATACCTGCAAATTTTGTCTGGTACTGGATGAATGATAGTGCAGGCATCTCCCAGCAGCTTCCATAGACAGGAAAGATCAGGACGACACTGCACTGCCCTGGGATAGGGGTCACCAAAATAGGGTAGTTTCAGTGATTACATAGGACTGATGCAAACTATTTGATTGGACAATTGAACAAATGTTCTCTTCAAGAGAGGTGTGTGTTAATAACCTGAAAAACTCAACTGATTTAAAGTATCTCTAATCCGGAAATGTCAAATTTATTAAATAAATAAAACCGTTCTGTTACTGTCTGGTGTGTCTTACTTTGGTTCATTACAGCTAGTCAGGATGTTAGTGAATAAATAAATATAATAATGTTAACAGACATAAATATCCGACAAGATGTTTACAAATATCAAACATAAATTTTTACTTTATTTTTGCCCTATACATATAACTGCTTTATCCAAATGAAAGTACAAACAAAGGGCAGCCATTGGCACCATTACAGTATTTTCATTTAAAATCGTTCCTGCTGACCATTTAATTTCTGCTGTCACTAATCACGACACAATGTACATCAAGCCACAACAGTGGTGCCCTCTGTGGAGAGTTGCTGTTGCTTACTTACTACTTACTATTTTGATGTTTCTCTGACAGGGAGAAAAGCATATCGCAAACACATTAGTAAATAACTACCTTTGTGTTTTTAATACATCACCAACTGGCAGTCAATGGCAGATCAGAGATACAAGGATACGAAGGAACATAGAAACATGTGAGAAGTGCTCAGGGACTGGGAGGAGATGCACTTACTGTGCCCTAAAGTTAGCATATTAGTATATAGATTGATAGATTATAGGCTAATGTTACCCTATATGAGTGTTAGCCTCGGTTATGTGTCATGAAATACTTGACCATACTTTGTGGCTTGCTCTATGGCCAACTGACAGTGGTCAATGGCACGTCCATGGAAGAACTTGACCAGGGCTGACTGCGCCAGGGACAGATGTGTCTCGGCAATCCCTGCAAAGATAACCGAAAAATAACAACCCTGAAAGATAGAGCAACAATTAAAACCCAAAAGATAGCAAAAATCCTCTTAACTAACTGCAGAAATTAACACAATCACTTGCCCACCATTGGAAGGAAGAGATGGATTGGCCACATTTTATGAAAGGATAATAATAATAAAAAAACGAAAATGTCGTCAACGAAAAACAACAAGGAAGACTGTGAAGAGGGAACTTTGGGAATGCATCTCAGCTTGGGCCAGGCTGCTAAGTAGGCTGCTGACTGGCAGAAGGGGAAAGTCTTGACACAGCTTTATGAGATAGATGACACAAAAAGGTATTGCACAAAAGATCACAACTCTCTACAGTTAATTTTTGTTATAAGTCATCAAAATAGTTCACACCCTTAACACATAATATTTAGAAGAGCGCAATATTTCTGACACAGATAAACATAACAAATATTGTACATAGGTTAAAATAAAACAATACAAAAACTTATGACCCATTATCTTAGCGAAACAGTTCTCTGTCACTACCAGCTGTTTTCACTGGATGGTTGTCGTTATGTAAAATCATGTGACATAAACCCCAGACCTGCTAGAGCGGGTGTGTAGTCATGTGACCTGTCAAGAAGTCCGCGATACTCTTCCAGGGCTTCCGTATACAGCCCCAAAGTATGCTTGATGGATGCCAGTCTGAAACCATGCAGTCACACATTCAAACCTCTAGCAAAAATATCCACCCTCTAGACGGCGCTAGATATGCACAGACGCAGAAGACAGTTTCTTGAAGTATTCAAACTGGAGTCAGTTATGTCATAAATCTGACCAGTTTTTATCATGCAAGTTACATAAAGTTTACCCGACTGAGCAGTGGACCAATCACATAGCTCGGAACAATCGCAGAAAACGTGCATAATGTTATGGACAATCGACTAATGTCCAGTACAAACCCTAGCACTGGCAAGAACCCTTAATCAACTGGACATTTTGGAAAAATAAAGGTGTCCCCTTTCTTCCGAAGGGTCGTGTATTTATCCCTGGCAGTTTGGTTACAAGATACAAACTAGCTACGAGGAAAACATTGATATACCAACATACGTACACAGATGTTTACACTAGATCTATTACAGTTATATACTGACAGAATCCAGACAAATTTACATGAGCATTCAGCCACACATGTCTAATTCAATTGAGGATATTCCTGCAATAACTAAAACTGTTACCAAACTATTTTACAAAATAATATAATTACACGGGGATAACTATTTTAATAACCAATATTGTTAAACATGTATATTTAACTAAACATTATCACTACAGTGATATCCATTTCGCAAAACAATGCCTCTAAACATACCGTAATTGCTGTTTCACTAAAAAATCATTACACATAATATCTAATTTCCTAAACAATATCCCTGGAAAATAATTGATATTTTGCTAAACATATCTATTTAATATAACAAACCTACTACCCATAATATATATTTTGCTAAACGATATCAATACATATACATTCCGTTACACAATATCTCTGCACAGTGTTTATCCAATCACTACACAGTAGAGGTAGTTGCTGCTGTGGTTTGTGTTATGCATTCTGCATCACATGAAGCAGTTTCTGCGTTTTGCATTTGTAGCTGTTATTTTGTTGCCTCTTTTTTAAGTTCTAGAAATTGAAACGGTGGAGGATGTGCTGTACCTAGGGTACATCACTTACATAACAACTGGCATCACTTACTGGTAGTAGCAGTACAGGCTTGCTGGCTCCAACTGGAACAGGCAGATACGGCAACTATAGTAATAATAACTGAAATGTATATTGCCCAAATCCACTTAAAATAAAATGCACTAGGGCGCTCTATATAGAACTGCAAAGGTTTAATAAAACCATTAAGTGTAATACTAATAAAACAGAAGTGTATAAGTAAAATTATGACAATTAGCAGACCTCACGAAATACATTCCAGAGAGGTTAATATTAACTGAAGAAGTTCTTTGACAATTAGTAGACCTCAAGAAACACATTCCCAAGAGTTTGATATTAACTGAAGAAGTTATTTGATAATTAGTAGACCTCACAAAATACATTCCAGAGAGGTTAATATTAACTGAAGAAGTTCTTTGACAATTAGTAGACCTCAAGAAACACATTCCCAAGAGTTTGATATTAACTGAAGAAGTTATTTGATAATTAGTAGACCTCACAAAATACATTCCAGAGAGGTTAATATTAACTGAAGAAGTTCTTTGACAATTAGTAGACCTCAAGAAACACATTCCCAAGAGTTTGATATTAACTGAAGAAGTTATTTGATAATTAGTAGACCTCACGAAATACATTCCAGAGAGGTTAATGTTAACTAAAGAAGTTCTTTGACAATTAGTAGACCCCAAGAAACACATTCCCAAGAGTTTGATATTAACTGAAGAAGTTTTTGATAATTAGTAGACCTCAAGAAATACATTCCAGAGAGGTTAATGTTAACTGAAGAAGTTCTTTGATAATTAATAGACCTCAAGAAACACATTCCAGAGAGGTTAATGTTAACTGAAGAAGTCCTTTGACAATTAGTAGACCTCAAGAAATACATTCCAAAGAGGTTAATGTTTACTGAAGATGTCCTTTGACAATTAGTAGACCTCAAGAAACACATTCCCAAGAGTTTGATATTAACTGACAAAGTCCTTTGACAATTAGTAGACCTCAAGAAATACATTCCAGAGAGGATGATGTTAACTGAAGAATCCTTTGACAATTAATAGACCTCAAGAATTCCTGAGAGTTGATGTTAGCTGCAGAAGCAGTTCACCTACCTGCGTTGCCTTGGTAAATGCCTTTAGGGCGGCATTGTAACTGCCCCGATTCATGTATGCATCACCCAAACACTCCCACACATGGCTGCAAGGTGCAAAGGGTTAATCATGAAAGGATGGAAATTCCTGTCAACAACAAGAATATCATTGAACAACTGTCATAAAATATAAAAAATTTAATAAAGTTTCCTTTTACAATTAAATTATATTTTATTCATGCCAATTTCATTCTTGACATTTTAGGTAAAATAATTGTACTTTCCTGTAGTTACACTGAATAGGTTTAATTTTCAATATCAGAAATCGGAACAGAAACTGTAAATATCTTCCGATACCTGGGGACAGTTTATCAGTTAAGTAATGTAAACAAATAATTTTGCTCCAAAACATTCAAAATAAATGTATACAAAGTCAAGTACAGTAAAACTTATCTTAGCGGCCACCTGTCCATAACGATAACCTGGATATAACGGTCACTTTTGAAAGTCCCAAATGACTTCCTATTACTTTGCACTACCCGCTACCTGTCCATAACGGTAATCTGTCTATTGTGTATAACGGTCAGTTAATTTGGACCGAACCATTCATAGTCAACCTGCCGCTTGCAGGCAGGTCAAAGGGAATCCATAATTTTTTGAATAAAACGTCATCAAATCGGTGTTATTGCATGTATGCGGGACTATCAAATTGCAATAGTCACGCGTGGCGTCATCAGCTTGTTGCAGCCGCTATGTGGCGCCTTTCCTCCAGCAAAGAGGAGTAGAATCAGCCTTGATGTCCAAAGTGAGCTCAGAGAAGCCATGAGCATGTAGCCACAGATGGAAGTGGGCCATTGTAATATTTACCTAGGACCTAGGTGACTTGGTGTAGCTGGACCTGGAGAGACTGCCTAGGTAAATATTACAATGGCTGGTAGCTCAAATTGTATTGATAAGAGAAGCCATTGGAGCGGGCTGTTGTAATACTTACCTAGGTGGCTTGGCAAAGCTGGAGAGGCTGCTTAGGTAAATATTATAATGGCTGGTTACCTACCACTTGGGGTAGCTTAAATTGTATAGATAATCCCCCCTGAGCAAATCTGGGTCAACACTTGTCTTGCACTCGTTCACACCCTGGTGTTTCCTTTTGGACATCAAAGCTTTTTTGTTCACCTTTACTTGGAGGGCGTGATTGATTTCAACATGGCCCAAAAGAAAAAGGAACATCAATTAAATATAGCAAGTTGTGTTGTGTATTATTTAATATTATTGTTAACGCTAGGTTTGTATTGTTCACGAGAGTACCAACTAGCGAATGTCAACATAACCATCCATAATACTGTGGCTCCACCTAGTGAGTATCCAAGTTATGAAACTCTCCATAACGGCAACCTGCCTATAACAGTAATTTTGCGCAGTCCTAACGATGACCATTATAGACAGGTTTTACTGTACATGTATATCTATTAATCGTGGTTTATTAAAACACATCTGGGCATTTTTTAATACTTAAGTTTATACTATGTAACAAGATTTTGTATAATAAAAATGATCAAACACTGCATTTAAAAAAAAAATTTAATTAGTTGAAATTAAAAAAAATTAAATACTGAACAAGTTCTTCACCAAAAATGTAGCACATCAACCTAGATAACTCTTGCATAAAATAAAAACTTACTAGTCAGTCGGATCTGCACGTAGTGCCGACTGCAAACACATGATGGCAGCACTAGGATCGTCACGTTTCATTAAAAGTAGACCCAGGCGCAACCACGCCCATTTTGCACTGTCACAACATAACATATGGAAAAACAAAAATACAATATCTATTTTATATAATGAACAAACAAAAGAAAAGTCAATATGTGAAGTTAAATTTTTGTTAAGGCACAATGAACATGTCAAACATTTGTGAGAATAGTTAATTTCTATGCAAATGAGTTCTTTTAGACATATCCAATATGTTAATTTTTACCTTGTAGATGTCATAAGTCATATGTACTGAAGAAGTTGGTGGGCTACACCGAGAAAGCCTCTACAAGGTAGAAATTCACACATTGGATATGTCTAAAAGAACTTATTTGCATTTGTCAACGCAACTTGACACAGCTAGATGTGGTGACTTGAGCACAAAATCTCGTGCTAATTTCAGGATGCAAAGGAGATTGCGTTCGCATCATAATGTAAACAACTGGTTACATCATAACGTAAACAACCGGTTACATCATAACATAAACAACCGGTTACATTGTAACATAAACAACTGGTTACATTGTAACATAAACAACTGGTTACATCATAATGTAAACAACTTGTTACATCATAACGTAAACAACTGGTTACATTGTAACATAAACTGGTTACATAATAATGTAAACAACTGGTTACATCATAACGTAAACAACTGGTTACATCATAACATAAATAACTGGTTACATCATAATGTAAACAACTGGTTACATCATAACTGGATAAAGCAGACGTGTCCCATGATGTATGAGTGCAATGTGGACCACAACAGACATGTCTATGGACTTTCCCAAGCTTTCAATTCATTTTCTGTATTTTGTAACCAAAATACATTTTACAAAGAAAATAGCAGTTAGCCTAATTTTGGATGCATGTTTTGAACATACGTATTAACCCATTAAACCCCAACAACTCGCAACCGGCCGATCTGTCCATAATTCCCAATCACCCAAAACCACCGCACTTTAATCATTTATATGCATTTAAATTACTCATATAATTATGTGGAGCCATCAACTGAATAATAGCATGCTACATAGTTTTAAGGATGAGGATATTTGCTGTACACTAGGGTATTTTTGTCTGAATTTATATTGGAAGTATTTGTGTTGACGTCACCTGAAAACTATCTTGCTGAATATAAGCAAGCACTGCGGGGAATAAAATATCATGGTGCTTAAAGTGTTAAGTGGCGCCCTCTGTTGGCTGCATTTTCGGCACAGTTTCTCATTGCGCTGTCTCTAACAAGTGAAACGAGAAACAAGGAGGTGACTAACCTTCCCGCAGTGGCCTTTGATGTGACACTCTTTAGAATGTTCTCAGCTCGTTGCTGTGGAAGAAAATAAAACAGTTAGGGGGGTATAAACCTATTCATCTTTAGCTACTCCTGTCTGTCTCAACCATTTGTATGTTTTACTGACCAATTCGGTCATATTACCACATTAATTTATGGTAGTAATTAATAAATACCTAACTGCTAAACTTAGCATATGATAAAGAGTATTCATATTACTATTATACTTAGCAAGAGCTAAGAGCTTTGCACCAGTCAACAATAAACACCCCTCTGTCAGTGATTCCTTAGACATTTGTGATACCAGCCACTATTTGCAGTCTGAATATGTGAATGTATACATTCCTCCTTGGTATTATATTTCATCTTTCCATCAATCGTTCATTCGTCACTCACACCCTCATATCAATGTTCACCAACATCATCTTTCTTAAATGCTTATGATCACCTTCTTAATGGGTGATATCTGTGTATCTTGACTTGTTCAAGTTGCAATATTACTTTCTCATGATTGATATCACGGAAAAGGTTGTAAAGTAATCTCACGAGGGTGCAAAAATAAAACACATTTATTTTTGTTACAATTTTAAAGTACAAATCAAAGGGTTCGAGCTTAAACACTGGTATATTTGTTATTATGAGGGAATCTACTCGTAGATACTCATAAAAGTTTAACAAAAGTATGCATACTTTTTGCTAATTACACATCATACAAATGTCCTCAAATACTTCCATATGATGACACTATTACTTAGCTCATAGATTCATAACCGTACTAGCAAATGCTTCGAAATTTTCGGTTAAGTTTGCTGCGTCAATACTTATATAAGAGACAAAAAGATGGAACAATAAATACAGTTAGTCTAAGTACACGGGGCAAATTAGGCACAATGGTCATTTTGAAACCTTTCCCATGAAACCGCCCTCACACACTTAATGCGAGCCTGATGTAAGAAGAATTCATCTTCAAAGAAGCAGTAAAGATCAGGTGAGTGTCCTTCTTACCTCCTCACCGAGGCGTGTCAACATGTCAACGAGGGCAGTGCCAGCCTCATTGTCTCGAGGGCTCAGCTGAAACGCCTTCTCAAAACACTTGCTCGCCTTCCTGGCAGAGACAACATGGACCGTATGAACATAGGCAGTAATATTACAACACATCTAACATGGACCGTGTGAACATAGGCAGTAGTATTACAACACATCTAACGTGGAACATGTGAACATAGGCAGTAGTATTACAACACATCTAACATGGACCATGTGAACATAGACAGTAGTATTACAACACATCTAACATGGACCGTGTGAACATAGGCAGTAGTATTACAACACATCTAACATGGACCGTGTGAACATAGACAGTAGTATTACAACACATCTAACATGGACCGTGTGAACATAGGCAGTAGTATTACAACACATCTAACATGGACCGTGTGAACATAGGCAGTAGTATTACAACACATCTAACATGGACTGTGTTAACATAGGCAGTAGTATTACAACACATCTAACATGGACCGTGTGAACATAGGCAGTAGTATTACAACACATCTAACATGGACCGTGTGAACATAGGCAGTGGTATTACAACACATCTAACATGAACCGTGTGAACATAGGCAGTACTATTACAACACATCTAATGTGGACATTGGTGAGATCTACAACATTCTCTCATTTATGAAACTCGGAGATTGTTCAATCAGAATGTCTTAAATTGAATGTGAATTGTGCATGTATGTAAAGATGGAGTACTGTGGCTCCACCTTGCATGGGGCATGGTTAGTAGAAGGCTGAGTGATGCTTACGTAAGATCATGCCCCACTTGGGAGTAGTAACGACCAAGGTAGAGAAACGTTGGACTGTAGAATGGGTCTAGACGAGCTGCCTGTAAAACAACAACAAATACAGAGTTAGTTGTGATATGTACTATAATCTCTGCCTTTGGCGCATTGTGTTTCCTCTCAGGTGTTCTTTCTGCATGGTTTATGACATAGTACCACAGTCAACAGTGGACTTCCTAACACACACAGTCCATGTTGCATTTTGTTACAAGGCCACTTTCATTAGGGTGATTCCCTGGTATTTGACATATTAACAAGGCTACTGATTTGCTTAGATGGTTTTCCTGGCAACGCATACCCCCATAACATTCTGGTTGCATTATTTCAACCAATAAATTCCACCATTTGAATTTGGTCAAGAAGCCACAAAAACAATCTGGAGTTTAATAGTAGGTTCTCTGGAATTGTGCCTGGACCAGAGCCCATGTATCAACCAATCAGAAGCCAGCATTTTTGCTACATGGCTGCTGATTGGCTGATGACGAGCGCCAAAGTGCTCCAAAGTGTTCCAACTGCCATATTCCTCTTCACTGGCACAACTGGTAACGAAACAAATCAGATGGGTCAGAAGTAATTAAATAAGTGGCTCAAATGACACTGGTTTGTCATTGAAAAAAAAAAATAGCCAATAATGGCTGTGATTGATGTGACTGGCCTCCTCGCGCACTAAAAGACACACTTTTGTCTAATTCAAGACTGGCAAAAAATTATTTCTGGCTAAAGGCCTGCCACCCACCTGCAGTAGGGTTTGGAGACAGGTATCTTGTCTCTCGCTCGTGTCCTGGGAGATTTTCCAAAGCACCTTGGCCAGGTAGAAGTGGGAAATGGCATAACCCAGGTCACGTGATACAGCTGCCTGGAAACTGAAGAGGTCTCGCATCAACTGACCTGTCCATCATGTGACCTGTTGCCTAGCAACTAGGTATTTCAAGCTAGCAATATGGATGCCGAACATATGGAGTATTCAGACAACCTGTTGAATATTCTGCTGGAATTCTGACTCCGAATGTGTTCCTTGTGACAAAAATATAGAACAAATTCTAGAACTGTACACAGGAAAGGTCGACCTGGCAGATGTCATCAATTCTATAGGCACAGCTTGACAGAAGTTACACACATAATTATGAATGTGACACAAGCGTACAATGATGTAGGGGGTCTGTCAATTACATTGTTGTGCCATGTCAGTTTGATGGGAAATATAACAAAAACAAACATGCCGTTTTAAACGGATTATCTACTATTCAATCATTTGGTATTTGTGGATGAATACAGTCAATTATTTGTATCATATATATTTTTTTCATATATATCCACTATTACTATGGATTTGTTTGAAATTTACAGAAAATCCACAAGGCACATAGCACAGTGGATTTTCTCACTGTTAACATATGCTGACCAAATTTCATCTAAAACACTTCAGCTCTTTTAAAGTGCATGCATGTACTACGCCCATCAATACTTACTGTAATAGATACGTGTTATGTAAATAAAAAGGCAAGCCATCACTCTTCGCCAACTACACTGTATGCACCATTTCACTGCCTATACATTCTACCATTAAACCAGCTAATATCAACTGCACCCAGTTAACATAAAACAAATTGTTTTCAAAATTCAAATATCACAATTTTCTAGGTCCTATGTTTTTATGCAACCAAACAGGAAGGTTAACTGTGCTCTGACCACACTAAGCAGACTTTCTGTAGAACAAAACCACTCAGACACAATCATGATTAACCAGACAGTTTTTATACACATTTATACAACATTACAAGTAAAAAACATGGAATAAGATAACATATACCTCAACAAAAACTCCAATCCCTGCACTGGTCTTCCTCAAAATGATGAAAGTTGATACGAAACAAATAAATATGTTCTCCAAACATACTGATCATTCACACTGTTTTCTTTTCAAGCAAAAGACATTACCACCTCTCATTCGTAGTCGTAAAAGTAAGTTTTTATATAGTGCAGTATCTAGGTGTATCTTAGGAATGCTCAAACTGCTTTATTCCCTGGCAGACCTGTTCAATAAAAACTTGACTTCTCTTGGAAGCATTCAGCCATGCTGCAATTACTGTACACATAAATCAACCACTGTCTACAGCCAGGTACTCATTTGTACACCGAGTGAACAGGAGCAAAGTGGAACGAACAAACCAAGGTTCGAAACGGCAGCACACGATTCGAGCCCAGAGTCTCCCGATTGAGAGTGTGGTGCCCTAGTCACAGCACCACTGCGCTCCACTTGTGGCTTTCTCATACAGACTACTTTACCTGGAGAGAGCGGACTCGTAGGCCAGGTCATCCATCTGCATGAGACCAGTGAGCAGGTGTAGTTGTCGACTCTCTCCCTCCTCTCCCAGTCTTACCAAAGTCTGCCAACAAAAAACACAGTGTACACACTTCTCAAAGTATGCAGTTGCAAGAGAGATTAGCATGACATCTGCAGTTCACAAAGACATTCATGAAATGAGGGGGAATTAAATCATAACAAAACTTATTATCAACTATATAAAGCTTGGACAATTTCACTCTGCTAAGTCTGTGTGTGTGTGTGTGTGTGTGTGTGTGTGTGTGTGTGTGTGTGTGTGTGTGTGTGTGTGTGTGTGTGTGTGTGTGTGTGTGTGTGTGTGTGTGTGTGCATGTGCATGTGCGTATAAAACAATCACAAAATAAAAATAAAAAGTATAATGCCGTCTAACATTACATAACAATTTCTGATCACTTAACTTAATTGCAAAATGCAATGCACATCCTGCACACGAACCAATCAACCAACCACAAGTCAAAACTAAATGCTTGTCCCATAATCATAATGCTGTCTTCGTATACAGGTTTCTCTGACCATATGATGTAGCACACTGCAAAACTAACTTACTGACCTGCTGTACTTGTTGTTGTTGACCAGACTTGAGGTAGGCCTGGCCAAGACACAGCCAACAGTCCAAGTCCAACTTGTCAGACTCCACCACCTAAAGACAGAAATTGTACAAAGTTCAGTCAATTAAGTTTGAGCCAATATGCTTATTTACAAAGAATCGCCTAAATTATATCTTCTACTAAAGCTAAAATAATATATCTTTGGCATCCTGGTGAATATTTTTTTAAGAAAGTACACAATAACATCCCAATTTTGCTTGCATGAAATAATATGGTTGTTGATAGAGTGTGTGCAAAAATGATAGTTGCAGTGGGGGAGATTGCAATAAAAAGAGCCAATGTGGTGTGGTGGATATCTGTGTATGAATAGTCTTCATGCACTAATTGCAGCTTGGCTGAATGCTTCCCAGAGAAGTCGAGATGGTGTTTGGTTGAACAGGTCTGCAAGGGAGTAAATTGTAATGTGCTTTGAGTAGTCCTTAGGACTGGATACTGTGCTATATAAAAACTTACGATTATATTTTTATATCCAGGATGATGGATGCAATGAATGAGAGAACAGAAGGAGGAATAGTGATGTACCAGGGATACTGAATATGTTTCATGTTAACTTCAGTTTGAGGCAAGGAAGTGCACCAAGCTCTTTACTGTGTAACACAATGACATACCTGTAATTAGTTAGTACAAGTATCATCATGAACGACTGAAGTTAAATCACATCCAATTTGTTTATGTTTTTAGATGACCCTGACCCGGATTATAACCTAGGATAGACAAGAAAACTGCAACAGGTGGGAAACTCACTCCAAGACAAAGATCTATGGCTGTTGTCAGCTGTTTCGATTCACCAAGTTCCAAGTAGCTCCTGGCTTTGTAGTACTGTAAGTATCGAGTCACACTCTGTCTGTCGCCATAGAACACTATGTCCTTCTTTGACAGTTGTCTCAGGCCTGTTACATAAAACAAAGTCAGGCAAGGTCACCAAAAATATATTTATATTTTCCTAAATTTAGTCCATAAATCCATGTGTTGACACAGCACATGCATGTTTGTTCAAGGGCTGTAGGTATCCTTCATCAATATTAGTATTTTATTGATTTAATAACTAAATTGTACATGTGTAATCAATAGTAATATTGCAATCTTATTATTCAGTTTGCTATCACTTTCTCATCCATTTATTCGTAAACTAAATACACGCCATATCTGCCTCTCTGCCTCCTCCAGTGCAGAGAATAAGTTGTTCTACTTTTCTGCAAAGTTCTCCAGATCAACAAGAATATAATAGAAACATAAAGTGCATCCAAACTAATCAACTTCTGTCTAACGACAACACCAAAACAAAACTATTCTTCCACACTAAAGATAAACAGTTGGGCCAGAATTTCAACCAACTATACAGTGGAATGTCTGAATGCTCCTGTGTTAGGCATCCATTTTTGATGGCTTTAATGGCACAGCGCTGCATTGTTAGACAACGTAACTTGAACGGTCCTTTTGCCAGACAACAAGTCACATGATGATAGGTCAACTGTAAGAAATCTTCTCCATAATGACAAGGAAAATATGGGATTTTTAAATATAGAAATTGCAATCAATATATAGGAAAACTAGTTGAGTTACCCGACGTTGCCTGGTGAAAAAAGGCAGTCGCCTGCATTAAACCCGTTTATAAATTGTGACCCCCGAGATCCCCAACGCCCCGAACGAATAAAAAAAATTATATCTACAAACTGCCCCAATTGGTCTGCTAGACCACACACACACAATTTCAGCCCCATACATGCAAAACTTACGGAGATAAGTGCTATTTTTAAATGGTGACCCTCAAGATCCCCACACAATGGACAAATTTCAAAAAATTCTAAATCTATGAACCATCCTAATGGACTCATTGGATAGGACGCACAATTTTAGCCCCATATGTGCAAAAGTGACGGAGATAAGTGCCATTTTAAAATTGTGACTCCTCCAAGATCCCCACACCTAGAGGTATTTTTAAAAATCTAAACCTACGAACCACCCCAATAGGCTCACTAGATCACACGCACAATTTCAGCCTCATACATGCAAAACTGACGGAGATATGGGTTCACAGACAGACAGAGAACTGATTTGTTTTATAATATAGATGTAAGACTGTTGGTGTGCCTGCAGTGGTGTGTCACTACCTGTATCAGCAGTGGCTGCGGCCGTGGAGTACTGGTGGGTGGCCAGTTGAGTCCGCGCCAGGTACACAAGGCCACTGACGGAGGATGCTGCGCCTGGAAGAAACATGCGTCATTCAACGTTACAACAATTTTATACAGTTTTTGTTAATCAAAGTGTGTTATGTAGACCTTTATCAAACCACGACATATCCATGTCTTGTCTTTTGTCAAAACACAATATATCCATACAGACCGCACTATCACTGTTCATAGCAGGAATAGTGGCGGTGCTCATTGTCTGAAATGGATATATTGCGTTTTCTGTAAAACAGATGGATGGTGTTTATCATGTTTTTAAAACAAATACTCTTTTATACACGTCGGTGACACCAATTAAATTATTCGGATTACGGACCCGCCGACGTTGTTTTTAACAAAATTGAAAAATCTAATTTCAATTTTAAACTTTTATTTCTCATCAAAATACTGAACCAATGATTTTGTATCGATTGATTGAGCATATATGCATCATACCGAACAGTGTATGTTAAACATTGTTTCATTGGTTGTCACGAATCCACGAAAGTCCAACTTGTCATTAATTGATCTAAACCATGGCTGAACGAGACGCAGCAAGAAATTTAAGTTAGGTGTTGCTTCCCAAAAGGAGGTAAAAATTTGTTAATTATCCGACACAATCAACAATGTAATTTCCCATGTTTGTAACGCCACTGCTGTGATATCGAAAGTATGTGTTGGCGTCGAATGCGCGGTTTTTTGTCGAAGTTACAGCGAGTGTCCTTGCGGATGCTATATGTGCAATTCAACGTTTAACACATTTATTTTCTTGAACGATGACAACGTTAGTGCAACCAAAATGAAGCGAAAAGGCAACCCGGAAACTGACATTTTAGACACGATGCAAACTAGCAATAATGAAAATAAACTGCCAATGTGCAACACGGGCGAGACCAGTAACGTGCACATATTTAACGTGCTACTCATTCTGTCTACATACAAAAATCTGTACATTGAATTTTGGCCAATCAAGTTGACATGCTGGGAAAACGGGTTGTAGACACTCTCTTCAATGCTTGCATAGTCAGCATCGTATTGCATTATTTCAGAATAGAATAGTGTACCCAAGGTAGTTATATTTGGAGGTATGACCATCAAATCCTAATTATGCCAGTCAAATTAATTGCATTTGCAATTTGTTGCATTTTTGCATAAATTATATATTACACTAGCTCAAATTCAACATGTGGTTAACCAAATGTTTGTTCCTGTATATGCAAAATTTCTCTAGTTTTGCCCTGAAACCTTTAAGATTATTGCTGTTCTTCCCATGATGATGCCATCAGTACAACTGACATCCCAGTCAGATAGCATCATCTTATATGTATGGAAGTTTGTAGTTCCTTTCATCTCAGCTGCCTGCATCTGTTATTCTTCAAGTTCTGCCTGTATGTGATGACACCACCAGACCAGGAAACCATCTTGTGAGGATGAGCAAAAGTCTCTATACAGAGATCAATTTTTGGAGACAAATAAAAACAAACTGTATCAAGTGAAATTAACTATCCTAAGGAATGTTCAAGAATATACACTGTGAATAAGATATGGGCAGTTCCACGGTGTCAGCTGTATATTAAACCATTAACCTGATTTTCAGTTCTTTTTAATTGTACATTGGAAATATGTTCACAGGTACTAAAAAAAAATTATTTAACAAAATGTATGTTTTAAACACATAAAACACAACTCACCTTGAGAGAGAAGGTTTCTTGCTCGCAAGTATTCCTTGCTGTCGAGGGCCCAGTATCCCTCCACTAGTCTGGGGAGGGGGGATTCAGGGTTCACCTTCCCCAGTTGAGATATGACAACGTCCATGTCTTCTCTGGTCTGAGTGCTCCCTGAAATAATCACATCTCAACGCATCCCTCGAACCTCGACACAACAGTTAAGTTATTATAAAAGCGCAGTATCACACTGTGTGGATTGCTCAGAGTGCTTTACACTTCATCCCAGACTTGATCAATCCAACACTAACTTGACTCTGCTGGGAAGTATTCAGCCACACAGCAACTACTGCATGAAAACACTATATTCACACATATGTATACAAATACATATATCCACCATTACCCGTTCAGTGCTTGGTGAACTAGGGCAATGTGGGGAGAACAAAACTACCCCAGCTTCAAAACGACACCAACAAAATTTATAGCATGGTTAATTGATAGTTTACCATTTCAACTGCTGTACTACATACTCTTGCATGTAATCTACTGATTAATAAAAACAATTATATGTAAACAAATATATTAGAACAGAGTGCATATTGGTAGGTGGCTGACATTGTTTCCATGACTACAACTGAACTTTAGCTTGCAATTACAATAAACCTAGATCAGCCCTGAATTATTTAATGACAGGTATTGATGTTACATAATTGTAATTTCATTACATGTAGGACAATAGTCAGTATTGCCGTCCAAATCATACCTGACTGGCTAAGCCATGACTGACCAGTGTGGCACTTCAGAGTTAAGGGAAGACATGCATGAACACACGTGCGCACGCACGTACCCCTGTATACACTGATATACATCCACTAAAATCATAACCAGACTGTATTGTTCATACTGGAAATGCATGCGTGGAGTGACATGCACCAGACGGCATATGTGACCTGTCTTGGCAGAGTGGGTATTAAGTCGCAAAATTGTGAAATTGAGTTTTGTACCTTTTTGGATTCCACAGACCATGAGCTTTAAACCGATACCTCATTTGTTGAAATATCTTCAGTAGTTTTTCGTTTTACTTCATATTGTCTGTTGGTTTTTAATCTATGTCCTCGTGTAAATGCCTTTATTTTATGAGTTTTGGATTATCAAAAATTTAAATAAACTGGCCATTGAAAGATGAGATTACAATGTACGCATTTCTACCAAAATCACAACATTGATGGGAAATGACCTGGACAGCTATTTCTGGTTTGTGTCCAAAATAGACCCGTGTGACTTACTGTCCAGTTTGCTGCGGCAGATCACATAGAGTCGGACAAACCATCACCTTCCCTTAACCTCCCACTACTGCCGAGAGAATGTGGGAGCTGCAACCTTCAGTGACCATGTTTCAATTCCTGTGGACAGCCAATTAGTTGGGTACAAACCAATGATGGAGCAGTCGAGAAACATCTGACAAGTGACCTCTAGTGGGAAGGTGACAGAAGGAAACTGGGCAGTCATCTTCTCACACAGCGCACAGACCTCTGCCTCCGAATCACCGGCCTGGCATCAACGACACAATAGATGTCAGTGTCATTTAATGATGATGTTGATAATGATGATGTGATGTGTGTGGATACATCATCATATACAGTGTGTGTGTGTGTGCGTGTGTGTGTGTGTGTGCGTGCGTGCGTGTGTGTTCATGTGTTCTGATTAGGCATTAAAACACTAGAATATGTGTACAAAAACCAACACAAAGCATGAATAATGTAGGTTATCAACATTCTGTATACATATTTGCAAACTGTAGTTTATTCAATAATGATTACTGATTACTAGGTAGCTCAAAATTATGCACATGACCTCAATCAAACCTTGCTAACAATGTTGATAACAGTGATATGCATGTATTACATTACTAGGCCGGCATGACATCTGTGAGATCAAACATTCCCGCATACATTTTAAAAACTTTACTTTTTGTTTATGTCATAAAGAAAAACCTTTGGAGAAATTGTTTTGATAGAATATATGATGGAATGTCTGAACGCCCCACATGTTCAGCATCCATTTTATGGCTCGACATATATGTTGCTAGGCAACAGGTCACATGATGATTAGGTCAATCGGCAGGTAATGAGATGAAATAAATGTGCTTACGGCTGCAAGTGACTTGATGAGACTACAGTAGGAGGTCTCAACTTCAGCACTGTCTTCAGACATACCAATGACTGCCTGGTAGGAGGACAGCAGCTGGAATAGGAAGACATATTGGGTTGTGTGTGTGTGCGAGTGTGTGTGTATGTATTATGTATGAATGCATGTGTGGTAGCGATAGTGTGTTAACACATGTGTAAGTGCACATACAGATGACCAGGGTCAGTATTCAACTGCACATGGGAAATACGGTGAAATGATTGTGGTCACAAATGGGGGCACAGTATCTCTGCCCATCCTCGCAAGCCAGGGCTGTTTGCCATGCAAAACTAGCCCTGGCTGATCCCCTACGCGAAGTGCAGAAGTTAGCTGAGTCAAACTAGTAATTGACATCGCCAGTCATGACTGCATCACCCGTGAGTACAGCGCAAATACCCACACCAATTTGATGACGGATAAACAACTTCTGGGAATCCCAATATATATATAATGACCTGTTCGTCCATTAGCATGAGCAGCTGAGCGGTATTGTGTATTCGAATAATTGCTTCTACTTCCTAAACATTGCATGTAACATGAGCCACGGTTGGTTGAAATTTGTTTTATTATGACCACCTGACCTGCCTAGATCTACTGATCTAGTGAGCGATTTCATAGGCTGAGCTTAAATTCAGAGTTTTGCAAAGTGATCAGCAAGGGGGTACTGCTGGCTGGCACTGATGTAATCAGCAGCAGACCCCTGACACGCGAGGATGTCTCTGCCACAACAGACAAGTTCTGGTACATTTACAGCCATTTTGAAAGCTGGGCAATTACATTCACACACAATGTCTTTTGGAAGACATCAAAGGCTGCCGGTCTTTTCTACCTGGTGTCTGCCAGGCAAAGTATGAATCCCACACAGGAGAATAGAATTAATTTACCATTGACTCACTAAGCAAATAGTCTCGATCTACATGGTCAGAGCATTAACTGCCAGAACACTTGCACTGCTAATGGATAATTGCCATGAACACCTTGTCAAGGCAGATATTAGCACTAGACAAAATAATTATAATAATAATAAAACTTTATTTTGACACCATCAAATCCGGGGCTGCTGCTCCATTCATGGGTGTGTACAAACATATCAAATTCTAATTAGCTTCAAATTAATTGATGTAAAACTTTGTAGTTTTAAATGATAACAAATTATAATTTAATATGCTGTATAAAACTATAAAAAATGTTCAAAGGTATAAATTTTTTAAATAAATATTTACATTTAAACTACATTCAGAAAAATGTATTTTTAAATATGTGAAATAGAAAAATGCTAATACCATCAATACTGCAATAATAATAAGTTCGATAAAAAATCATTCATTATAATTATTAATATATTTAAATGGTTTTTGGTACAACAAATTAATTTGTCACAGAAACTGAAACATCTAGAAAGATGCAACACTCACCTGTTGATGGAACGGTGCTGCCACCTGGTGCTCTAGCAGCTTCACTAATCGTCTCTCGACCACCAGTTGTTTTTGCTGGTCATCATCTGTGGTACGTCTCAGGGCTCTGTATAACTCGACAGCCTGGAGGAAGATGGAATACACATGCTAACACCTGCTATAACAGACACCTGCTAATAACAGTCCCTCTCCACAAAATGCATCTAATGATTACCAACACCTGTCTATTATGGACATCTTTCTGAGCTCCAAGAATGTTTGCTATACACAGGTTTTCATGTCCATCTGACAAATGATACATACACATTAAAGGAAATTGTTAATGTTATCATATCTGGTCTTATGTGCACCAACATTTAAGTAACACTTTGAATATTGTTAGCATTACATTAACAAGATATGACATAAATTGCTATTGGCAAACTCAAGAATAATAATGTTGAATAAATATGCAATTAATAACACACTAAGAAGTTATTGAAATGGTCATTAATCTATATGACCCTACAAAGTATCGGCAGTACCTTATCAACTGCTCCAAGCAGGCCATACAGCTGAGCTAACTTCAAACCGATATCAAATTTCTTGTTGTTATCTCTGAAAAAGGAAAAGCCATCTAGTTCAGTGGCTATGGTTTAGACATGAATGTAAAGTCAAAAATGTCACATATAACGTCAAGTAACAATACACAGACAAGGTAATTTTAGTAAAATAACAGCACTTTTAAGCTTTTAGATCCCAACCATCCACAACTTGGGCCAATCTGTCATAATTTCCAACCACCCACAACCTGTGCCAATATGTCATGCTCCCAACTATCCACAACCTGGGCCAATCTGTCATAATCCCAACTACCCACAACTTGGGCCAATCTGTCATGATCCCAAATGCCCACAACCTGGGCCAATCTGTCATGATCCCCAACCTCCTATAACCTGGGCCAATGAGTCATGATGTCCAACTACCCTCAACCCAGGACAAACTGTCATGATCCCTAACCATGCACAACCTGTGCCAATCTGTCATGATCCCAACTACCCAAAACCTGTGCCAATCTGTCATGCTCCCAACTACCCAAAACCTGGGCCAATCTGTCATGATCCCAATTGCTCACAACCTGGGCCAATCTGTCATGATCCCAACTACCCACAACCTGGGCCAATATGTCATGATCCCAACTACCCACAACCTGGGCCAATATGTCATGATCCCAACTACCCACAACATGGGCCAATCTGTCATGATCCCCAACCTCCTACAACCTGGGCCAATGAATCATGATGTCCAACTACCCTCAACCCAGGACAATCTGTCATGATCCCTAACCATGCACAACCTGTGCCAATCTGTCATGATCCCAACTGCCCACAACCTGGGCCAAGCTGTCATGATCCCAACTACCCACAATGTGGGCCAATCCATCATGATCCCCAACCATTCACAATCTGGGCCAATCTGTCATGATCCCCAACCACCCACAACCTAGGCCAATCTGTCACGATCCCAACTGCCAACAACCTGGGCCAATCTGTCATGATCCCCCCTGGAAGTCAGTCATCCCTAATACTGGAGTAAGTGGAGTTGTGTATAAGTTAGCATAGAGACAGCAGCCTGTCATTATGAAGGCACACAAACCGTACCCTACCCTGAACACATGGAACGAAGGGTATGGGCAAGCTAACAGAGAGAGTGGATACCCTCAAGTTGGAGGGGTGCAGGAGAAGATGAAGACCGTGACTGAGATGGAATGACTGTGTAGAGAAATGAGACAATTGGGAGAGGAAACGAGAGATGGGGGAGTGGATATAGGAGTGCATGATCTGTGATGGGAAAAGGAAAATAACAAAAATTACAGATTAGTGTCAAGACCAGCCTCCTCCCAGTCTACAGGGAGAAGGAAGAGAGCGACAGATAACATGATTTTACAATTAAAATGACCAGGATATGCCCTTTAATACATCCATTTCATACAACTACATGTTCCAATCGTGACCATGTTACTTACTCTGAACACAACTGCATGAGTTTTTCATACACCTGGGCCAGGTCTGCCCTATATGCTTCCTTGTCTGCCTTCTCGTAGAAACTGCACAGGCCCTAAAACAGTGCATACAATTAAAAGTTCATGTACGTCTATAAATGATACTGAGCACAATAAAGTACCTTCTACAACATATTCTCTTCCTGCCGTGTGGCACATAATGCTCGCACAAGATCTCGTCTGACCCCTCTGTCTTGGGCTCTCCTTGCTGCTGTGCGCATAAAGTACATTTAGTAAACGTTTAAGTTCATGTACCCCTATAAAGTATAAATATTGAGCACAATCAAATGCCATGGTGTCTATTTTATTATAGTATGCATGGGGAAGAACTTTGTAGAAAACTACTTTCAAGTGAAATCATTGTAGCCACATTCTGAAGGCGAATAAAGAAAGTTGAAATAGCCCTCTGGAATAAGAAAATTTAGCAGGTAATAAAAATGATGTATGCCCCATACGTAAACAAAATAAATAAAGTGACAGGAAAGGTCCAACGGAAAAATCACAACTTGAACGACCGGTTCTTTGTGTTATTAATATAAAAATGCAAATACTAAATACACGTATACAAATCAAACTATATATTGACACATCACAACAGCCACTTATAAATGAATCTCGTTTGATCTCTATTATCAGAGAAAATATACAAGATTGTACTATAATTTTTTCAGAATATTCATCCGAATTATCAAACTTTATTATGGTAAAATATCTGTTGAAAAGTGCAATACTGTGGCAGAGTTTATTTGGAATACTTGTCTTCAAACAAAACATTATTGTGTTTTTGTAGCGTTGGCCGTGACTTTTCCTAGCCAAAATGATGTATTTTTTAACATGTTGTTCTGTAACTTTATTTCCACCCACGTTAAAGAGCCATTTAACTGTTAATTCGTTAGACCCCAACGGGCCACAAACCTCCAGTTTGCCCACTTCCCCAACCACCCATATTCATCTGACAACTTTGACAACACATGGAGGTGGCGTTATCTTCTGGATAAGTATGTGATATGTATCATTCGATTATTACACCTTTAGTGTATCTCCGATGCACTAGGGATATTTGTCACGTATGGTTTTGTATTGGAAGTTTTTGAATAGGGCTTTTTTAAAATATCAAGTGACAAAGAGTTTGCAGACTTACACAGCATTCTACGTAAACCCACCCAGACACAGAGTATCACGTTTCCCACATAGAATTTAGATGTGATTAGCATATTATAATTAGACCCATCTTATGCAGAATTTAATTAACTTCAAAATAAGCACAACTTGCAATGTTTCCTAACATTAGGAAACAAAGTAGAAAACAGTTAAGCTAGGTGCATCCATAGTATCTTAGTGATTGTGTGTGACCACTACGGGAATTCATAGTATTTCATCAAAACAGGGTGTAAAATGGTTAAGAGCCGACTGACCTGCCAGGCGAGGAGCTGCTCCGGAGCAATGTCTGAGGCCTTCCTGTATGCTGCAATAGCTTGCTCCGGTTGCTCCAATCCCTCCGCCGCCACACCAACAAACACCAGCGCATTGTAGTTGCTCTTGTCATACTTCAGGATACCCTGAGGAAATTTAGAAGCAAATTAATCAATGTTTTATGGTCTATAACCTCATACTTGATGGATCACCTGGGGCAATTCTGTTTCTGGAACCAAAATCTTATTCTAGAATCAGAGTTGAAAACAATCATGATTCCAGAAGTGACATTGAAGGGGTATAATTCCAGAATTGAAATCAAAGGTGGATTCTGATTTTAGAAACATAAATGCTATAGGGAATGTGGGATTGCTTATGGGAATCAATATTAAAAGAATTAAGTAGCCATGTACATTATATTAAAATGGGAGTGAACACCTCAAGATTGGTCTGTTAATCAAAACACCTGTGTCATCCATGCTTGAGCATGGATTGCCAAAAACTCATTGCTTTCAACAGATTTGGAAGTTACAAAATAAAACAATTGAAGACCAGTTCCAAAACTGGAATCAGCTCATGTGACTAACTGAACAAACTTTCAACAAAATGGAATAAGAATTGCTATAAGGAATTGGTTTAAGTGTATTGATAGGGCTACTGGATTTGATTGCAACCAACCCGAGGTTTGTGATGAATGATCATGTTGACCCTACACGTTACTGTGTCTCTTGCTATTCCAACTTGCGTCATGGAAAGTGTTTTTGTTTAATTTCATATTGCGGTCTTTATTTGTTAAGTATTTTGCCAAACATATTTGTTTTCACCATTTAATTACTCGAATTGAATAAAATAAGTGATACAGAGTTTGAATATGAGTCTATGTTCACTATGTTGCACAATTTTTGTTTGATATTTAAAAAAACCCGGCATGTTTGGATTACTGTAAGTGACTCACGGATCAGACAGTATACTGGTGCAAACAAACCTTGCAATGTTTCAATGTCTCTTTGTATTCTTTAGCTCGAATGGCGTCTCTTGCCAACTTTAGTGTTGCTTTCAATTTCTTCGCATCCATTGTTATTCTCACCTGTAATTACTGCACATTATTACAGGTAATATTTTTAGTGTCATCCTCATGTGCTTGGGTGCAGTGCTGATTACAGGAGTACTGGCACTCTGCTTTGTTGAAACGTGAAAGTAAAGCTGAACATGTTAACTGTTTGCCTGCCAAGATAGACAAGTGGGTGATATTACATGTAATGTTCGGGAAGTAGGCGTAGTTAGTAGAAAGAAAAATATCACCAACATGGATTCTGTTTAATGATGGATATTTTCTTGATGAGCTCAATGTCTTATTGAAACAGTCCCCTGGCCTGTGTGTGCAGCCCGATATGCTCTGCATCACCTCCACAATTCCTCTAGCGTGACAGGCCTGCTTCAAACATTAGGATGGAGGGCCCTAGTAGAATAGACACTTAACTATGCATGATGAATAAGATAGTATATGGTTATTATGGTCTAGTCGGAATACCAGCAAATCAATACCTTGACCTTGTTCCTATAAATGTTGTCACTAGACATTTATTGCAACGGAATTCTGTAGCATAAGATAGTACTCACTCCAGATGTAATTACCATTAATTTTATATTCTTTTTTCCAGATTACCATTCGATTATGGAATTCCTTCCCTCAACGCATCATTAGTGTAAACAGACTGGGATGCATTGCAGAATAACATCCAGTATGCCAGACATTTAAGTATCCACAATTCTAGACTAGAGTCTAGAGACTAGTCACTAGTAGAGTAGAGACGAAGTCTCACTTGTGCACGCATTTCTGTTTATTTACATTATTTGTGTTCATTTTTTAATTGCACTCTGTACATGTATATGCCTAGTTCCTGTTCGTTTGTCAGACCACCGCCTGTATCCTCAGCAAGTTGATGGTAGGCGGTATACCGGTAGAAGAAGTTTAGAATTGACTGACGAGATCGTGCCTCGTCTTCACTTGGATTTGGAAGTTGGACTTCGTCTTGGATTGGGAAGTTGGACGATGATAAGAGACAGTCAAATATACAACGCTAAACAAGTGCATGTCTTGATCAATAAACAATGTATTGACATATGTGCATTGTTGTCTGACTGAGAGAACAACAGAACCTACGCGTGCATGCCGCGTACCAAACATTATGTTGAAACCGAAAACATAAGACACTAACTCACTGTGACTTGACACTGACAGTCGACATCACAAATTATCACATTCGAGTTATACGGTAGATGTCGCACCATGCAATTGTTTCAGACATATTCGCCAGGTGTCGCGGCATATTGTTTGCTTTTAGGGGATTCCCCCAAAGGACGACAGGCTTCGAGAACACGCGGAACCAGCCGCGTGTGTCCAAGCGTGTCGATTGCCTAGCAGCCAACAACACGCAGTGTCAAACCGCGGGTTGTTTACCACCGCGACGTCAAATGTTCTAAAGAAGCGGATTACGAAAAAATGTCGGCTCCTATAAATGTGTACTGGGTTGTTGAGAGCGAGAAAGTCAAGCAATTCGACTCCACGTATATTCGCGGCCGTCTTCTCGGAGAGTGAGTATAACCATAAATCATAACTGGCAAACTGCCAGAATAAACAGACGCATAATATTATATATGACAAAATGTCACATTATTATGAATGCAATTGCGGATACTTTTTGAAGGGATCATGCAGTACAATTATGGATAACTAATATATGGCATACACGTGTATAACGAAGGATACGTGTGATGGCAGTTTGTCCCTTACTACAATAATGTATTATTATACTACAGCTGTACATTGTCTATTATATTATCATAAACATATCGTTTATGGTGTCAGTTTGAACATGCTTGAGGAGCCGATATAACGTCGACCGATTGTCTGTTGACAGAGGTAGCACGTGCAAAGTATACGAGTGCAGACAGCGAGGCTCAAATACGAGATGGGCGGTCAAAATAATGGAGAAAAAGGCAGGTCACGTGTTTGCATTATGACATGACATATATAATTATTATAGTATGTGTGCGCGCGTGTTTCTTCTTTGTGTGTGTGTGTGTGTGTGTGTGTGTGTGTGTGTGCGCGCGTGTGTGTGTTGTGTATTTTGTGTGTTTGTGTGTGTGATCGCGTGCGTGCGTGCATGTGTCATGTGTAATGCGTGTGTGGGAATGGTGTGAGCAGGGTGTGTGTAAGCATGTGGGGTAAGACCTCATTAAGGATTCGCCCGCCCTTGAAAATACCGTTTTGGTGTGATGTGTGAATTTTTTTCGAGCACTTTGACATGGCACATGTTAGTTCAGTGAATACTGAATGTACTACTGCATTAGATCGTTCACGAGGTAGCAATAAATATACGCTAGTCACCCACGTATTCGCACGGTGGCTATTTTGTAGAATGCACCAATATTTCAAAATCCGTCACCAGATTGGGACAAAATTGAGGGGTGTCAGGTTTGGGTGGATTTTTCGGAAAAAAGAGGTATGAGAATTTCATGAGTTTTCCACAGCACTTGACAATGGAAGGTAAATATGCTGTGAAATTTTCATAAAATTGTATGACAAATTTTGTAGGAAATGAAGGAAACATTATAATGGCTGCCAATGTAAAATCTAAATGTGGTCTTACTCCATGTGCATTGTGTACAGTGTGTGAATTATGTGAGTTGTGTTGTACCGGTATGTTGTTTGTTCTATGTATATATGTGTGTGTGTGTGTATGTGTGTGTGTGTGTGTGTGTGTGCTTATGTGTGTGTGTGTGTGCATGTGTGCGTGTATGTGTGTGTGTTCTGCGCGTGTTCTATGTGTGTGAGCATACACATGTGTGTGTGTGGGGCGTGCATGTACACATGCATATTGTGTGTGCTGTCTGTGATGTATATATGTGTGTGTGCTGAGCTGCGTGTGCAGTGTGTGTATCGTGTATGCTGTGTCAGTTGTGTGTTGTACATGTGTTGTACATGTGTGTGTTTGTTCGTGTGTGTGTGTGTGTGTGTGTGTGTGTGCATGCGTGTGAGTGTGTGTGTTGTGTGTGGGCGGGCCATGTCATTATGTGATCACATCCACATATACCTATATATACACCTAACTTTAGATATGCACTCATGTATTCATTCAAAGTATGCACATTCAGATGCACATGTCTATGTTATTTCTGCAAAGAAACACAAAATATACTCAAACTAATGTCTGTACTTGTCGTTTTTTTTTACATTTTTCATAGGTATCACGTGTTGTTCTCCTCTAGTTTCCCTGTCTATCAGGGGTGAGGTTGGCTTCAATTCTCATCCTTGATTTCTGTTTATTTTTTTCTGCTCTCTCCACCAACCGTCTCCATTCCCCTCTATCTTTCGCTTTTGTTCTCCACTCCTCTCCCAGTCCTTCCAAAACTCTTTTTATACAGTCCTCCTATCACAGTTAAGATTGTCCATGCCCCTCCACTCTCCGGGCTTCTACTCCCATTCATTCCATATGTCCAGCTCACTTTAATCAACTCTGCACCAGCTTCTTTTTTAAAACTTTCATTTATGACAGCTTCCTCTCTCAGCTCTTCCATTCTTAACTTTTCATTTCTTTTCATTCTCACATTTCTTCTGACCCAGATGGTTTTGCAAACCTACATCCTCTCCTTGTGTTTTTCTGTGATTGCCAGTCTGTGATACCATACAGGTATGCTGGTATCACATATGAGCAGAGCACTTCTCCTTTGACCTCATGTGATATGTGTCTGTCTCCCATCACACCTTTGACTCATTTTCAAGCTTTTGCCCCTGCCATTATTCTCCTGCGAAGTTGGTATCTGAGTTGCCATTCCTGCATATCGCTCCACCCAGGTATACAAAGCTGTCTGTTGGATTTATTTCCTTCCCTTCCAGGTGTATTTCCAGCTCTTTAATAATACCTCCATCTTCTCCAGACTTACTTTCAATCCATGTCTGCTGAACATATCCTTCCACTCTGTCAGTTGTTCTTGGAGATCTGCTTCCCCATCCACTACCAATGCCAGATCATTTTTGTACAGTAGCTTCCAGAGAATATCCCCCGTACCAGTCTTTCTGCTTATTAGTTCCACCACTGCGATAAACAACAGTGGGCGTAGTTCACTCCCCTGTATCAAGTCAACATTCATTTTGAACTCTTCTGAAACTCCCGGACCACACACCATTCTGCCCATCATTTCTTCCACCATCCTGACCTCTGTCTCAGAGACCCCAACCATCCTAATGTCACCATTGTAATCTCTCTTCGTTTGGTGTCATATGCTTTCTTCAGGTCTATAAATCCTACCACCTCCTGTCCTTACTAACATACTATCCTGTTACAACTAAGGACTTCATTTATGGCTATGTACTGCACTATAGCTAACTTCATTATTTACAATTTTCAAGAGATATCTGCTTATTTTTGCCATTTAAATGAAATATAGTATTATCTTGTTAATGAGAATATTAGTTATAATTAAATAATATACGTAGTATGTATACTTTGTATGATGTATCCATGTATACATACATAAATATGTATATATATATATAATATATATATATATTTATATAAATATATATACAGCTGTAATTAAAATAATACATAAATTTAAACAATTGTATTGAAGTGTCTCTGATTAGACCCCTAAATCATCATCAGAAAAGATTTAGCTTTCACATATAGTTTTGCCTCAAATATTTGTACACATTTATGAACATGTATATTATATATTTGTATATCTATTGTCTGTCATTATCATAACATTTAAACACTGCATGTCATTTACAGCAGCAAACCAGCACGTCGTTTGCACTTGCTGAGATTGGAACATTGCTGAATCTTAACCACACAAATGTGGTAAGTTTTATATATTTAAAAAAGACAAGATCTACAAAAATGTGACTAACAAAAATATGTGTAGTAGTTTTATTGTGTACACCAGTGATGGTACTTTCCTAGACAATAATACATAATAACTGTACAGTACGACTTCCTTCACTCCAAGTTTAATAACATGAATGCTCATCATGACTGTAACCTCGAGGGTGATTCATCATGATGGCTTAACTTAAATACATGGGTAACTCTGTGTTTCCACCCAACACTGATTTAATGATGTTATACTGTATGTTTATTTATTAATTTATTGTCTTTTCTTCACATTGGAAAAGTACTTATTATCAGTTTTAGAACTTACAAACTCACACACATTCACTGACACACGCACGCATGCATGCACATGTACAAACATGCATGCACACAGACATGGAGGCACTCATAAACACCACCATCACCATAATGACCAACACCATGTGCGCACACACACAAGTACAGTTGGTCAATCCATTAGAATGTAATGATGGCCACCATTGATCAGTGATCAGCACCCATGATGTGTCATGAATTATATATACATTTTTAGAGCTGTTTACACATGGCAGTGTGACATAGTATATTTGCATACTAAAACCAATATAATGATTACTATCTCCGCATGTTGTGTGACACCCAAATATAAAACCTTGTTGATCGTAGATTCGGATGAAAGAGGTCTTTGAAACAGAAAGCCAAGTGCATATTGTTCTTGAATTAGTGACTGGAGGAGAACTATTTGAAAGGTGAGCAAGCCAAGGTAGTAACACTAAGTATGATTGTTAGTATTTCATGATATGTTCAATATTTTAATTAACTTTTTTGGTTTACATTAAACACTTTTCTTTACTTATTTATTTGGAGCTTCATAATCTAAACTATGGCAATGACTGAAAAAACAACAGGAGAGGATTTAGGTGTGTGAACACAGCTGGGTCAGAAGAATTGTGGGAGTGAAGAGAAATGACAAGCGAAGAATGGAGGAGCTGAGAGAGAAGATTGGTGTAAAGGAAGCAGAGGAGTTGCCTAAATTGGGCTGAACATATGGAGCGAACGGGAGAAGTTGGTAAAGAAAGTAGATACCCAGTAAGTGGAAAGGAAAAGGAGACAAGGATGACATTGACTGCATTGGGAGAATTGTGTAGAGAAAGATTTTTGAGGGATTGGGAGAATGAGCAAAATATAGAGGGGGGTGGAGACAATTGAACAAGAGACAAGAACAGTGAGTGGAAAGAAAAAGAAAAGACAAAAGAAATCGAGGACGAGTATTGCCCAGGACAGGCAGGGAAACAAGAGGAGAACAACAACGTAACTGCGAGGACACGGACTACTGAAGACAGTCATAATTATATGCTGTGCAAGTGTGTGTGTGTGTGCCAGCTTGCACAAGTTATTCAATGGCAAATGAATAGAGGCATAACTATATTGCACTTATGTATACATGTTTATGTACATAGTCTCATTCTGCCCAACATGATGTTATGAATATGATTACTCTTTGAACACGAAACACACATTTGAAACAATGCCAAAGGTTGACACAAGCCAATATAATAATAAAACTAGTGATAATAGTGAACTTATGAACTGTATTATCTCTATTAATTTGGTTCAGTTCGGACAGTCATGGTCACTCTAAATTACATACTTAGAACTTCCAAACGATAGAAATTTGACAATATGGAAACATTTCTGTTAATGAATGTGTTAATGACTAGTATTGATTCGCTTCTGATTTATTTTAATTATGATATCATATTTGTAAGCCATGTGAAACACTTTTACTGTGGTTCATGATTGTAAGACTTAATTGTATGTATATATATTTGACTTGAAATCCAGTGCACATGTTACAGAATTGTCACCATAGGAAGCTACAGCGAGAAAGATGCTGCTTTCTGTGTGCGTCAGATACTGGAAGGACTCAAGGTATGGTACACATGTCAACTGAACAGAGAGATTGGACGTGCAGTGATTAGTGTCACCATGTTACCTATGCACTGCCATCAGTTTTATCCATGGCTATACGCAGTCTTGAAGATATTATGTCTTAACATCGGCCTGTCTCATTTACAGCAAATAATGGATCTTGATTTACAAAAGAAACATAATATATTTTGCACTACATACATTATATCTTGATTATTGCAAACTGTCAAATATACTGTGACTCAAGCCAAAAGCAAGTAAAAGGTCCTGTGGTATTAATTAGTAAAAAGCAGAGGTGGTTCCCCTGTTATGCAGTTTCAATTACAACATCCATATTTGTTTATCCAATATAAATTTATTTAGTCTGAGTTATTGTGTGTATACATATTTGTTAATTAATGTTTAAACTAAGGATTGAATGATTGAAGAAGAATATAGTTGAACGATTTACTTTGTTTACAGTTGTACAGATAGTGGTCCATTTGATAAAACAAAAATTCCAAGATGATGAACTATATTTCTGGTGTCGTGATATGTTGATAGAACTTAAATACAATATTAAATGTAACGTTATCGTACACATTGTAAAAAGTACTTTATGTTGTTCTTTTTAGTATCTCCACAACAAAGACATTGTTCACCGAGACTTAAAGGTAATTATTGTGACTGGAACAACTAACATGCTGCTTTAATAATGTACTTATTCACAAATTAGGCAATGCCAATACAGCTGCCTTTGACATGGTTACGTTGTTAGGTACAGTGATATTACAATTTGATAAAACATTGTATGAGTGTTGGATAATATCATCAGTTAACATTTGTTTTCAAAGTCAAGATTATGATTGCAGTTACAATTCACTAGAAAGTAATCATAATTGTGCTCACAATTACCTGTGCACAGATGTATTGTTTTAGCTGGAATTTGACAATCTGTTTTCCTATGCTCAAATTCTCAGAGGTCAGCTTGCCACACGTCATTGTAATCTGTGTGTGAACTAAAAGTACTATACCACCAGTTGTACTCTCAGTTGCACAATAGGTGGGTCACATATTACATTACTGGATCAATGAATGATCAGCGTGATCACCTACTTACTTGTACACATGCTAATCCTCTAATACCACACAGGGAAGCCACTAATCTATCACCTCACATGTCACGAAAAGTTCACTGTGTATTTTCATATAATACAGCTATTGTCCGTGTGGGAGACTACCTTTGCAACCGAGTGTTAGTCAATTGAATACGCATATTATTGTGTGTTTTAATGTTATCTATTATTACTGTTACAGTAGCAATCAAGTTCTTGTTGGCTTATCAACAGCCATTCTTTGAAGTCACAACACTTTTTTTCACGCACGCACGCACGCACGCACGCACACACACACACTTCTCCCTTACATTAAATCACGGATTTGTTGAGGGGAATAACTTTACACATACACATCAAGCCATGGTCGTTGAGGAGAATAACGGTACACATCACGTATAACATCACATTTTCAATATACTTATTGTTCTTCCCTTTGACATATAATTGTATACTTTGTTGTTTTTAATTCATCTTTGTGCCAAAAACATAGTTCTATCAATGTGATACTTGTTTCGTCTGTATTAATCCATGTTACAAACAATGTGTTACTTTCTATTTATATTAATTTTCCTTTCTAGCCTGAAAATTTGCTCTACCAAGATGAAAGTGACAACTCCATGCTAAAAATAGGTATATTGTTACTGACTTGTTTCAATCTCCAACTTGCATGCCAGTTTGACAGAAGCAGTGGCATTTACTCTAATTATGTAATTACGAAACTGTTAATAATTGATTGGTGTTTCACTCAGGGCAGTGCAAGATACTTTCGGAAGTTTTAATCACCACAACATTGACCAACGTGACGGTCAAGGTGGTCGCAAATTATACTAAAATGTTAATGGTAGGTTCAAGGTTGTCATTAACGACAAGAACGTTCTGCCTTATGGAAAGGAAAAGTGAACAGTGGTTTGGAACAAATACAGCGAAGATACATACTGTAATTTGATACCTGCCATAATTAGTCACATTTCTAATGCATGTTTTGTCTGTAATTTCGTGTAAGCAAATCACTGTTTTTGATAATTTTTGCTAATTATTATGCAACACTATTATAATGACAAAGACAGTGCTACAAATACAACGCACATTTCTAACTATGTGTCTCTTTATGCTCAGCCGACTTTGGACTGGCAACGATCGCAAATAACCACGTTCTTCTGCAGACAGTGTGTGGGACACCCGGCTACTGCGGTAACTGACACCGTTCTTGTTATATATATATATATCATCATCATCATCATTGTGCAGCCGTAGTATTCCATGGTTGGGCGAAGGCCTCTGCATGCCGTTTCCAAAATCTGCCTGTCTTGCGCTATCGTTTGCCATATATATGTGTGTGTGTGTGTGTGTTTGTGTGTGTGTATTGGGTTACAGTGGAACATATTTTCTCTGTTACATTGTTGAAAGTTCCGCTTAGTCACTCGTCAGACAGGTACTTATCATCCATGAATCGTGTATGTCTCTTACGTGTTGTACACTCGAATAAAGGTAGTAGCACTGTTGTTAAAATGATGATGATTTGCATAACTGTTGGTTGTAGTCGCTATTACATCGACGTTTTGCTTATCATTTGCTGTTCGGTTAAACGAGTTTACAGATTAACTATTTATTTTAGAGATAATCCATACCATTATTTGATTAAGCTTCCAAATTGATTGCCACGTGTGTTTAATAGTGACGACCGGAAAGTAATTAAAATCACATTTAACACTCTGGTTCCATATAAAACGAATCCCGCTATTGAGCGCAGTCTGTCGGAAGTGCAATTATAGATCGCAGTGGTAAACCATGGAAACGTCACAAAAGTCACAAACATGTTTGTTTTGTAGCGCCTGAAGTACTTAAGAGCACGAGCTATGGCAAGGCTGTCGACATCTGGGCTGTTGGCGTCATTATCTACATTCTGTGAGTTTCAATAAGTCAACTGTATGGGTCGTTGTTCTTGTCTACTGTGCGCAAGTTGATTCCAATCCGGCTCCAGTTTATGGCACGGTTCTCTATAACTCAAAAGCAGACTTGCGCTATGTTAAGTAAATAAAAGGAATGCACGAATTGGTTAAAAAAGAAGCACATATTGTTTAAATAAAGGAAAATCAGGGGATATGGAAAGAAAAATGATGTCTTATCGGTAAAGGTGAGCCTGTTGTACACAAACTGTCTGGCTTAAAATATGTGCATTTTCCGAGTCACCAAATATATGTGCAGTGTACGCACACACATATAGAGCCTATACTTTTGCGACCTTCTAAGTTGTAATTGAAATCTCTGTGTACACAAATATCTGAATATTCATGGGACCTACTTGTGTGGATTGTTTTATGGAATTGTGACCTGCATCTGTCAATGGAACAATTATATACATGTGTAAATGACAACTGCTTTGTCAGAATGGTTGCTTAATGACCGCGTGACTTTTAAAGGAAATCCAAATATCGCGTTGCCAAGGTGTTACAGGCAACTCACTTAATTGTTTCCAAATGAGACAACTAGTTGTTGTATTATTTCAGCCTGTGTGGTTATGAACCGTTTTACCACGAACGGCAAAGCGAACTGTTCAAGAAAATTCTGAAGTGTGATTACGTTTTCCACAAAGATTGTTGGAGCGACATCAGCGACAATGCAAAGGTTTGACGCCAACCATTTCGTTTTATCAAGACATTCTTGACATATCTCACAGACTAGTTCTTTCGAACTACTTTCCAAGATAATAAAATGCGACTTTAGTCACCCCACCTCTGAAAATACGGATATGATTAAGAGTACATTTGATCAATCATCGTGAACGCTAGTGAACTATTTGAGGAAGTAGGACTACTGTTTTCCTTAAACCTCAACGGTGAACAAACATGGCATGTAAATGCATTCAAAAGCAATTATGTTTAACCTACCGGACATCTATTCGCATTAACCCACAACCTTACATGAATAGAATCTTGTCAAAAGTATCAACCTTTAAATGTGAATAGATAAAAGCGTTATTAAAACGCACCCGGCATGGTATTTCGTACACACTGTTGTACCCACATAACCAGTCTCGTTTTTACATGGTTTGTCATCGCTGAATGTCTCACTGCTACGTGGTTTTATACTGAAGGACTTGATAAGTCGTATGCTGGTACTGAATCCCAAGAAGCGACTGACGGCGGGGCAGGCCCTTAACCATCGCTGGGTACAGGGCAGTGGCGCGAAGACCGATAACTTGACAGACACTGTGACGAAACTCAAGGACTTCAATGGACGACGAAAACTCAAGGTCAGTTTGAAGACGTCTGCTTTATGTTCTGCACATCGGAATCAATTCAACGTCGTTTTAGCCTAGATACCAGTGGAATGAAATTCACATTGGGGGGGGGCTGCCGTAGCGTCAGCACCACTTCGAAGAGTGACATCCGAAGTCGGGGAGGGAGGGGGATTGTTTAAATATTTTTTGCCGCCGCGCCGACGTATCTTCAGCTTCTGTCTGTGCTGGGTCGGCTGTAGCATCGGAAGACACGGGCAGGGGGGTGTTCTGTTGAATTTTTTTCCCTGCTGTCTGCCCTCCAATTGCACCCACATTTCACGGTCAATAAAAATACACCACAAAACATGGTCACAAAAAATACACCATAAAACGTACATTTCCACCCGCCATTGGCGCATGCCACAAAAACAAACATTCTCGCTCACATTTACTGGGGGGCAGAACCATATGTCTGCCCCCATCGAAATTCCAGAGGACAGCCTCCCCCTGTTTCCGCGCCTATGCTAGAGACCAACAATTTGCTAAGGTTGTGGCTTAACAAACAAGGAAATGTTAATACAGCAACAATGAAAGTGTTCAAGTTATTTAGGGCCGTTTAATTTTAAATAGACAACTTTGCCTATTTTCTGTCTGCCTATTTTAGATTGATCAAACTGGAGTACGCCTTAAAACTCATACACGTACAGTGTAAACATGCCAAAGCAGCGACTCAGCCAGGGAAGTCAAGAGTCAAGTCGCCGTGAACGTGCAGATTTTGACCTATATGTATTGTAATAACCCAACTGTCAAATGCATTAATATGGTTGTAGAGAACGGCACAATTTGACGTGCAGTCTTTTGTAATGCATGTCCGGACGACTGAATAATTTATTAACTCGACGTGCAAGCGTCTCTGATTAATGAATAGGACATTGTGGGACCTGTGGCCATTTTGTTTACGTGCATTTTACATTAAATCATTATTCTCCCAGGGAATTCTTACTGGACAGAAGAAGAGCAGACACACAGCTTACTTATTATTTCTGGACTAGCCGAGTACATCTGGTGCCTTTACTCTGTTGTGGGTCATTAATTGAGAAACAAAATAATTGCTAAATGCAGTATCAGTATCGCAATTAACCAGACACGTGCAGGTCGCATGTTAACGACGGAAGTGAAAGATTCCCGAGTTCGGGTCATGTGTTTTTTTAGAAGTTAAGAAGAAATATCCATCCCCTGTTTGCAATAGACAGAGCATTTTGTCAAGTGGTAATTATCTCAAATGTATGTCCCTCGCATTACGTACTCAGTTTTAAAAATAGACTCGCCTATATAACATTAAATTATTCGCATATCCCTACACTGCCAATGAAGTTTATATGCATTAAGCTCATGAATAAGGAAACACAAATATGAGGATGTCACCATGTGTCTCGGGATAGAAAAACGTTTGTACAGATTATGTATGTGACACTTGGCAGGTAAGAGTAGTGAGATTAGATTGAAAACCAGAATGACTCGCTGTGTGTAAGTATGACCTGTCATGCCGTACGTTGTACGTTACAGGGCGTGGTGAACGCAGTGATGGCCTTCCAGATAAGTAAACTGAGTACGTTGACAATCCCGGAGAGCGACCCCCAGGAGACACCGGAAGTGGACATTGCGTAGTAACAATCAATCAATGCGACAGCACGCGACATCGTAGTGTAGTTACGAGCTGTGGTAGAACACCGTGTTTTCAAAATGTCATTAATTATGACTACATGAGTGCTATTTGCAAAACGGACTATATTCACATACCAAATGTTGTTGTACGTTTTCTAATAGCAAATTGTAAGTCACATGGTGCTTTCCGGTATTGATGATACTAATAATGTATAAGTTGTGTTAGTCGTATAATATATATATATACACACCCGCACACCCACGCACACACACACACACACACAATGTACGCGTTTACGGAATATTTGATACAATGGTGCAGTTTTAGATTTACACCCGATTCAGACGAGCGATTTCTTCCTTTCATCATGGTTGTAAATCGTTTTTTTTCGGTTATGTTAAACTCCTGGCATATTTGAGTGTTACAACATCCGTGAAGAGGCAATCATCTGTTGTGTTAAACTTGTATGAACCTGCAGTGAATCATGTAAACATGATTGAATATGTATTAGTATCATCTGCAAGCGACTGTATTAAAATAAGCTAACACAAGTTTGTTCGTCTTCGTATTAAGCCGTGGACGTCATGTTGTCACCTGGTGCCATGTTATACATCTTCACATATAACGCGCCTAAATTTGATAATTGAGCCCGACACTTGAAACACGTGCTATTCAACAAGACACCAGTTAGATTATTGTAACCGGCTTCCCCTTCATGTTGATTTCTACTTGAAGGCGTGTGTGTTTGTGTGTGTGTATGTGCGTGTGTGTGCGTGTGTTTAGTAATTGCCTCTGTTATTTATAACGTCCTTAAATGCTGCTTATTTGGCTTCCAATGGATATTGCTGTTTTTATTCTTCTTACATTTCAATAATTTACAACACAATTTATTCACCGTCTCCGTGCCATGCTGCTTCAGATGCGTGGGAATATTTGCCTTTTTTCCAGAAGACTTGAACATATTCGTTCATAGCGCCATCACTGGTACATTGTTGTAGAATTATCAATATTTGTTCAGTAGAAATTAGCACGTTGTTCGCCAAACCTTTTTCCATACATTGAAATTTTTTTATATAGCGCGGTGTCCTGGTCCTTATGGCTGCTCAAGTCATTTTACAATTCAATCTCTGGCAGACTTGTTCATTCGAACACCATCTCGAATCATCAGGGACCCACCTAACCACGTTGCTATCACTACGCGAAGATTATTCGTCACACACATCCAGCAATATCTATAGTTAGATACCCGTCTGGACAGTGTCACAAAATCGAGTGTAAATATTACTAAATTAATAAATTGGCGGTACCCGATTTGACATGACAAGTTATAGGTTCAGGTGCACTAAGATTCGGAGTGAACGAAAAGCAAAACGTAACACCAGAAATGTAGTGCGAGAAAGCTGACATTCCCGTTTAATACAACAACATAAACATATTCAGTTCAGTGATAGTTGGCCAACCGTTACTCTACTATGTCATTATAACACCATACATTGAGCTCGACAAGTACGCATCCAAATACGGATTTACATGTGAGACAATTAAACAGCTGATCACTTACATGAGAAGATCATGCGCATGCGTCAGGTGTAGTCGAATCCGTTTTATCGCTCCAATATTTACCGATATTATTTACGATTTCCAAACGTTTCTCTCGTTCATAAATGAATAAGGCACTCGTATAACTACATCGGAATACAATCCCACGGTTGTAGTTGCAATCTGACATACCTAAACCAAGTTTTTGACAAATTAGCTTCCCTAACAACCAGCCTAAAACCTACAAAACAAGATGGCGAACTAGTAAACAACGGGTATAAAGCGCGCGAAACCCAAACCACCCCCAAATCAAATCATAAATCGGTGCATTCTCCTAGTGACAAAGTAAAACCTATGTTATTATCATTACTAGTTCTGTTTATATACTATCAGAAATCAAGCTGAAATAAACAGTAAACACAATAAACTGTATACCAATAAGTGAGTGCATAGACCATTCCATAGTCAGACTGCACACACGGAAGTGTCGTGTTAGTTGGGTTTTCAGTTTGACTCATGAACCAGTGTGAGCTGGTTCAACATACACACATGTAAATATATACTTTCACATAAAACTTACGTATCATACTATTACAAATCCGGATTGTAGGCTGTCGAAAAACAGCAACAACTAGTCACTAAACCGTTTACACGGACAGATATTTTATAATTATTTTATATTTACTTAGTTGGGTTTTCAGTTTGACTCATGAACCAGTGTGAGCTGGTTCAACATACACACATGTAAATATATACTTTCACATAAAGCTTACGTATCATACTATTACAAATCCGGATTGTAGGCTGTCAAAAAACAGCAACAACAACAACTAGTCACTAAACCGTTTAGACGGACAGATATTTTATAATTATTTATCTTTTATTTTTAGTATTATCTCAGTACACGTTTTAAGTGTGGGTGTGTTTCTTAATAACTACTTGACCGTTTTATCAACTCTAAACCACTACCACTCGAGTTGGTGACATGGCAGGCTCCGTTACGACATACCTCTACAAGATGCACTTTTAGATGTACCCTGTTCATGATTTTATGTCTGCAGATAACTTTTAGGTTTTTAAATGATCCCAATTTAAAAAAATTGGAGAGTTTCCAGAGCAACACAAACGAGACCTATGTCAACGCCAAAGCTAGACAAGACATCCATTCTGTCACGTCCTACTACATTTATAGTCCCATATGGAAAACCATAGCCCAATTGAAATGTCTCAAATCCAGCACCTCCACTGGATTACTGATCACTCCTCTACCGTATAAACCCAGGACAACAACAAAATTCTCCATTCTTCTATGCATCATGCTCTCAGGAGATGTTCAACTAAATCCAGGCCCCTCTAAATGTCACTCATGTAAGAAATCACTAAGGTCTAATGCACTCATCCTAACTTGTAATGATTGTAATAAATCCACACACATCAAATGCGCCAGGATATCCAGACAAGAATTTAACAACACTTACAGAAACCAAAATGTACCATGGCACTGTTCAAATTGCTCAGCACCGTGTGGCATTTGCCATGGAGATGTCCTAAATGACCATAAAGCAATTCAGTGCGACCACTGCCTAAACTGGATCCACTCACAATGCTGTGCAATAGATGACAATGAATACAAACGATTAATAAATTCCTCATGTTCGTGGGCCTGCCCCGAATGCAACAACTTCAACTTCACAAATTCTTTCTTCAGAGATACAGAAATCCCAACGGCAAATCCCTTTTATCCACTGGACAGTAACTGTCATAACCTAAACGAAACCACCAACAACAATACAACTAATAGCAAGAAAGCATATAGACCAAAAAAGAGACCAAACTTCAGATGCATCCTCATAAACTGCCAAAGCGTTAAAAAGAAAGCCTCAGACATCGAAGCACTAAACAATCTGCATAACCCAGACATCATCTGTGGCACTGAATCATGGTTAGATCCCTCAATAAAAAATGGAGAAATATTCCCAAGCAACTTTAACGTCTTTAGAAAGGACAGAGAAACAGACACTACTGGAGGGGGGGTATTTCAAATATCAAAAGATGACCTCATAACAAGCCACCTACCAGACCTAGACACTAACAGTGAGAGCATTTGGACTGAAACCCAGATAACAGGAATGAAACCAATAATCATGTGTACCCTCTATCGTCCCCCAAATGACTCTCATGGAACTCAAATCGAAGAACTAGACCTAGCCCTTTCTAAATTAGGTAACAAGATCAACACACATAATGTCATCATTACTGGCGATTTCAACCTCCCTAACATCAATTGGGAAATTCACCAAGTCACAACTAACAATGGATACAGTACAGCTGCTGCCAATAAATTACTCTCTCTTACAGAGGAACATGGTCTGATCCAACATGTCAAGGAACCCACGCACAGACAGGGAAATGCCAACAATATTTTAGATCTTGTCTTCACCAATAGACCTGGGTTAATAAAGAAGATAAATGTAGTAGACGGAATAGCAGACCATAGCACAGTCATTATTGATGTAAACATTTCGCCCAAACGCAAACATCGTCCAAAACGTAAAGTCTTCATTAGAAATAAAGCCGACAATATTAACATCCAGAAATCTCTTGAAAACTTTACACATGAATACTTCTCTCAAAACCAAAACATGACTGTCAATGACAAGTGGAATCTTGTTTCCACGAAAATCATCAACATTATGAACCAATATGTACCGCACCGACTTACTACTTCAAGACACAATCTTCCCTGGTTCAATAAAGATTTAAAGAAAATGTGCAAAATAAAGAAACAGCTATATAACAAAGCAAAAAGAACTAGAAATCCAGAAGACTGGAAAGAATTCTGTGACATCAGGAGAAACATGCATAAACACCTTCGTTCTGCTAGACTATCCTACATAAGTCAATTCCTGACAACAACAATAACAGACAAACCTAAATCATTTTGGAGCTTCATTTCTAAACTTAGACAGGATAACCAGGGTATTGGGGACCTTAACATTGCTGGTAACATCATTAGCGACGACAAACATAAAGCAGAAGCCTTAAACAATCAGTTCCAAAGTGTCTTCACACACGAAGGAAATTCCACCCTACCAGATATGGCCAGAAGTCCACATGGAGAAATCCCCAAACTAACAATTACACTTAAAGGAGTACTTGATCAACTTTCCAAAATTAACATTTCTAAATCGCAAGGACCAGATGGCATTCCACCATGGTTCTTAAACAGATATGCCTCTCATCTAGCACCAGTAATACATGACATTTTCCAATCATCTGTTGACTCTGGACAAGTCCCCAATACCTGGAAAGAAGCCAATGTAACAGCAATTTTTAAGAAAGGAAGTAGAGCAGAAACATCTAACTACAGACCAATATCCTTAACACCTGTGGTTTCTAAACTTCTTGAACACATCATACATAGTCACATTATGAAACATCTTGAACAGCACCACATTCTAACTGACCACCAACATGGCTTCCGTGCCAAAAGATCAACTGAAACACAATTAATTCAAACAATCCATGACATAAGCAAATCACTTGATGAGAAGAAATCTGTAGACATGGCCATCCTTGACTTCACCAAAGCATTCGATAAAGTTCCACATAAAAGATTAATCCACAAACTCAAACACTATGGCATCACAGGCCCAATATCATCATGGATAAATAGCTTCCTTACAGGAAGAACTCAACAGGTCGTTATAAATGGATCTAAGTCAACATCAACTCAAGTCATTTCTGGGGTACCACAGGGCACAGTACTGGGGCCCCTACTTTTCCTACTTTACATAAATGACCTGCCAGACAATCTTTCCTCAACTGTTCGCCTTTTTGCAGACGACTGCCTGTTATATTCACCGATTAAAACTGACCAAGACACATCTGTCCTCCAAAACGATCTGCTCAAACTTGAGAAATGGCAACACACGTGGCTTATGAAATTCAACCCCACTAAATGTTATACAATGACAATAGCCTCAAGAAAACCGACACCAAATCTCTACACATTCTGCGGACAACAACTTAAATCTGTTGAATCACACTGTTATCTTGGCATACATATATCAAATACATTAAATTGGACAATACAAAGCAACTCGGTCACAAAAAAAGCACAACAGACATTGGGAATGATTAGAAGAAATTTAAATAAATGCCCAACCCAAATCAAGTCCATAGCCTACACAACCCTTGTCCGCCCCATACTTGAATATGCGTCAGCATCATGGGATCCACATTGCCTAAGAAATATCAAACTCATAGAAAGAACCCAGAGACAAGCCGCCAGATTTTGTAAGAACAACTATTCTAGAGAGCCTGGAACGGTAACACAACTCCTTAAAGATCTCCAGTGGGACACCCTCCAATCACGAAGAAAAACCCAAAGACTTAGCATATTATATAAAATGGAACATAACCTCATAGATATCCCACTAGATCAATACACCAAACGCAACACCAGATGCTCACGTAAACATAATAAACAGTTAGTACAAATCAGGCACTCGACAAACATATTTGGAAACAGCTTTTTCCCAGTCACAATAAAAGAGTGGAATTCTCTACCTCCAAGCATTGTATCAAGTACGTCACTGAATTCATTCCAGATTAGCCTAGCCCAACATGTAAAAAATTAATCCATAAGAGCCACCATGCGCACTGGCGTGATGTGTCCATAGGACATTTTGCCAGTCAAAATACAGATACAGATACATGAAGACGGGTATATACCGTTGTAAAGTCAGTTAGCTGTAACCAATGTCTCGTGATGTGCGAATGTCAGCGTTCGGCCGCGTTCGGCGATCAGGACGAAAATCGCACGGCGATCGGCGAACGAATTCACGTAGTCGAAAGCAGGCGACTCGGGCGATAAGGTAGACGGTAGATTTGCCTTGTCGATCCCACGCGAAACACGGAAACGATGTCGAGAGGGTCCTGTCACGCCCACGGAGACCGAGCCACGTCAAACGGAGTCGCAGACGATTCTCGCGCAGTCTTCTTCAAACGTGAGAAATGCAGCGACTCACATCAAATCAGTACTGTTCAAATCGTAGAAGTATTTACCCCAGGCGTTGGGCGGATACACATTTCGGCCCAATTCCTGGAGACGAGAGTTCTCTGTTCAACACTTTCTTCTGCTCAATGTTCGTCTGGCCTCGAATGGCCGTTCTCTCCCTATATTGCCCGATGGCCGGAAGCCAGTCTGATCAACCACGACACTTGACACCAACCAAAGTCGTCCCAGAAATCGGCTCCCGAAACCTTTCACACGTTAACCAATCCATTCAACACACTGAGTTTAAAATAAATTTTGCTAGCTAAACGGCTGGCTATATCTGTGCTCATATAATCTTATATAAACTTACGTGAATTACTTATACAATTAATATCACTGGATTCCCTGTATCGAGACGGATACCATAATGTTCATCGTACATTCCAACTCTCAAGAATTAATCCATAATTTTAATAAAACGCGTACTCTATTCATAAGCTAGGTGTGACCCCGGTGTTTTTCCACACCTACATTTCTGTAAACTATTGTAACTTCATAATATAATCTTCTTATAACCACAACATAGGTAGTTTGCACGGTCACCATATTACCAGTCACATTATATCATTTCTACCGATACCAAATTTGGTATACCTAACGGTAAGATTAGTGGTGAACGCTACAAATGAAATTAGTTAAATCTAACTCGTCGGTAGTTAAAACGTTACACGCCTTAATCGCCAGAGGGCGCCGGCACATATCTCAGCGACAATACATACCAGAGATGGCAGCACCATCCCGTCCCGTGACAATACTTTGTAAACAATTCCACCGTTCTAAAGCCTGATTGAATTCTATACAAACCACTTCGTGACAGACAGCTGAGTGTACGGAGGCAATATGGGGTGAATGGAATTACCCACGTTCTCACACGGAAGGAAGAGGATTCGAACACGGGCTATCTTGTTTGAGAGAGCAATATTCTAAACAATGCTTTAAGACTAATAGAAACCAACGGACAGGAGGTGGAGTTGCACTGTATATAAATAAGTCCCTAAAGCATAAACCCCTACCTACTATATCAAAGTGTATAGATAATTGTGCAGAAGTTATTTGTACAGAAATTACTACTAGTATTGGTAAAAACATAATAGTTGCATCTATTTATCGTGCACCAAATACAGATCTAGTGTTACTGAATGAACATATAGATCACATATTTAATAACTGCAATGACAAAATAGTATACTTGTGTGGAGATTTTAATGTAGACCTCTTGCAATATGAAAATCATGCTGCTACAAACAATTTTATTGATCATTTGTATAGTTATGGTTTACATCCCTTAATAACAAGGCCTACAAGGATAACTACGCATAGTGCAACACTTATTGACAACATATTTACAACTGAGCTACACAGGTCCACAATTAGTGGCTTACTTATAAATGATCTAAGCGACCACTTACCTGTCTTCCAAATTTGTGACTATACGACTAACTTTCACCAAACTGTAAACCAGTCTTTTCAAACAAGATCATTTGACGGAGAACAATTACAGACATTTATCAATACCTTAGAAATTATGAAATGGGATGAAGTTTTGAACAATGATGATGTTAATTCAAGCTATAATACATTTATTGAATTGTTCAAAAATACTTATGATGTTTGTTTTCCTGCTAAAACTATTTCTCGAAAGAATAAAAGGTGGCACAAACCATGGATGACTTCAGGACTAAAAAATGCATGTAAAAAAAAGAACATACTATACAAACGTTTCCTCAAAACAAGAAGTGATACTGCTGAAGTTAGATATAAAACATATAAAAATAAACTCACATCTATCATGAGACAGTGTGAGAAGGAGTATTACTCTAACCTACTAGAAGAAAATAAGCAAAATATGAAAGAAACATGGAAAATAATTAATACATTGTTGAATAAACAATCTTCAAAAAAATCATCCTATCCATCTGGATTTAAGAACAATGGATCAACTATTTCAGGGAATATGAATATTGCAGAACATTTAAACAATTTTTTTATTAATATCGGGCCAACTTTAGCTAAAAATATACCCAAATGTAATGCAAATGTTGTGTTCTTCTTGGGTGACAGGGTAGAAGAAACATTATTTTTAAAACCAGTCACTGATGAAGAATTATTAAATATTGTGTATAATTGTAAAAGTAAAACGTCTAAAGATTATGATGGCATTAATATGTGTTTAGTCAAAAGTATAATTCCTCATATTCTAGCTCCGTTAAAGCATATATGTAACTCCTCACTAGAACAAGGTGTGTTTCCAGATGATATGAAAATTGCCCGAGTGATTCCCTTATTCAAAGCGGGGGATGACCAAATTGTCTCCAACTATAGGCCTATATCTTTACTACCTCAGTTTTCTAAAATTCTGGAAAATATATTTAACAAGAGGATAATGAATTTTCTAAATGCAAAACAAGTTTTGTATTTCCGTCAGTATGGATTTAGAAAAAATATGTCCACTTCCATGGCAGTAATGGAATTAGTGGAGGAAATTACAAATGCAATGGATAAGGGAAAGCTTACTATTGGTGTTTTTATTGATTTAAAGAAAGCCTTCGACACAGTGGATCACAAAATTCTTATCGATAAACTAGAACATTATGGTGTTAGGGGTGTTGCCAAACAATGGGTCAGTAGTTATTTAGAAAACAGGAAACAGTATGTGTGTTTCAACGGTGTGAATTCAAGTTGTGCTACTGTTACATGTGGTGTACCACAAGGGTCAATTTTAGGGCCAACTCTGTTTCTTATGTATGTTAATGACTTATGTAATGTGTCGTCACATTTAAAGTCCATACTGTTTGCTGATGACACCAGTTTTTTTGTTGAAGGAAGTGATTTGTTGGAAATGTGTACAAAAGTGTCAAGTGAAATGAACAAACTACACAAATGGTTTAAAGTAAACAAGCTCTCACTAAACTTATCAAAAACAAATTTCATGGTCTTCAGTCACACTAATGCCCCATGTGAATATAATATCTCCATAGATAACACTAATATTGAACAAATAAATTGTATCAAATTCCTTGGTGTTTATATTGACTGCAAACTTACATGGTCTCAACATGTGAATGTTGTACATACTAAAATTGCAAAGAATCTGTCAGTAATGCGTCGTGTTAAATGGTTGCTGAATGAGACTGCATTGTACACTTTGTATTGTTCATTTGTTCTACCTTATATGGACTATTGTTGTGAGATATGGGGAAACACTTATAAAAATAGAATCCAGCCATTGTATATTCTACAGAAACGTGCAATCAGAATATGCTGTCAGTTGGAGTATAGAGCTCACTCAAAGCCAGCTTTCTTTAAATGTAATGCACTGACTATTTTTGACCTGATTGATTTAAAATCCATGGTCATAATGTATAAAATATATAACAGATTAATGCCAAATAATTTTCTTTCTCGTTTTAAAGTGGTAAACACCACTCATGCCCACAATACTCGTCAAGAAAATAACTTTGAATCTAAGTATTGCAGAACAACTCTGAAAGCGATGTGTATCAGTATAAAAGGTGTAAATATGTGGAATTGTTTAAATACAAATATCAAAAATTGCACTAATGTAATTGCCTTTAAGAAAAGGTATAGATCACTACTGGTCAGTAAATACAATATATAGTACATTTTATTTTATCGCTATAATCGTATTCAAATCTTAATTTTGTATAAAGTATTCTTACATCAACGATACTTATTCCTATTGGTCAATAAATACATTATGTACTCTTCGAATTCTTAAAAATATATATATATATATATATTTTTTTTTTTTACTCATTTGTTATACATCATGTTCAAATCCTTTTATGTGTCAAATTTACCTACATCAAAGATACTTGTTCCTGTCTGATGACTGATGTCATCAAGTCTGCATTGTCTATAATTAGTAAAACATGCTTATTAGCATGTATAAATCCTATGTTAAAATAAGGAGTATTAAATTATACTTCATGTACCTCATTCGTCAAATTATCTTTTAAATTAAGTACATGTATTATGGAAAGGGAAATGCTAACTATAAGTATTGCACTTCTTGCATTTTTTCCTTTCAACATTTCAATATATTATATACTATATTATTTTTTATTTAGTATGCATTATAGGAATTATGCTGTATATGTATGTATGTATGTATGTTATGTTGAATAAAAATAAAATTCAATTCAATTCAATACCCACCAGCGCTCCACGAAGTAAGACACTAATGTAAAAAGAGTGCCATTACGTATTACGTAAACGTACAATCTTTGGTCAATAATTGCATTGTGGCTAAACACCAGTGAGTAAAGTGTAAAGCGCGTTGAGCAGTCTTAAGGACTTGGATACTGCGATATGCAACAACTTATCTTTACATACAGTGTATACGGATAATTCCAAATGCATTATATTTAAAGAGATTATCGATAATCCCGTTTATGTTGCACATGCCAGGGCAAGCATAACAAATCAAAATGGAAGAAGAAGGGCAGTTTCCTGTTGGTAAAAATAGAGATAGGACGTAATATGTGCATGCAGTTATGGAATTGAAAGCTATGGGCGCCAACGTCAATATTTGGTAGCGACATCTAAATAAAACTGTATTGAATTGAAGTTTGGATAGGATTATTTTTTTTTAAGATTGCAGCAGAATGAGAACGTGCTGAACAATGTTTACATATAGTGTATATGGATTACGTTACTAGGACGGCATGACATCTGATAGATCAGTCTTTCCGCTTACAGCTCTCGCGCAAAAAAACATCGTCACCCTATGTTTTTGGTTCAACAAAAACGAATTTCAACAACAAAGTTACGACGGCATGTATGACAAGTTCACATGTGCATAAACCAACGTGTATGCTTCATGGGCGGATCCAGAAGCATACACAGGAGGGGGGGTCAAAAACCTCCAATTGCACCCTTTGACGCTCGCCAAAAAACCTGCACTGTCGGCCGAACCAAATTCTTATTCGGTGGACTGAGCCGGAACTTCAGCACGACTCCGCTGTCGCGCTATCGGATCATGACATCGGAAGATGGGAGGGTGGTGCTGTTGAAAAGTTTTGCCGCCGCGCCGCCGTAGCTTTTTCTAACCTAAACAGGGGCAAATTCCAAATATCTAGGGGCACGCATAAAAAGGTCTAGAGGCACGCTAAATTACAAAGGCCTAGAGGGGGCACGTGCCCCTAGGCCTCCCTTGATCTGCTATGTGTTTTTCAGACCTTGATATTAGTCGATAGGTCACGTGATTTAACAAGATTGCCACCCAGAGAATTAACTCTAGGTGGACAAGGAAGCCCTTTGGCTTATCGAGAGTCCGACCCTTTTATCTATGTGTATCCAGCCCGTCTGAGGTATGTGTCGATTTTATTTTTAAACATATTCACGCTACTAGCACCCACACAATCAGCAGTTAATCTGTTCCATTCATTTACAGTCCTTTGTGAGAATGAGAACTTTCTTATATCTAATCTACACTGCTCCTTTGCTAATGTAAGTTCATGCCCTCTAGTCCTTCTATCTTTCTTAACTGAGAAAAAAATATTTCTATCAACATTTTCATAACCCTTCAATATTTTAAACACTTCTATCTGATCTCCTCTCAACCTCTTGGTCTCTAGTGTTGTTAAACCGCATTTTTTAGGCGTATTTCGTAACTAAGATCCCTCAGTTTTGGTATCATTTTAGTTGCTCTCCTCTGCACTCTTTCTAGCATATCTATGTCCTTCCTGCGATACGGCCTCCACGCTTGAATACAATATTCTAAATGAGGCCTAACTATTGTTTTGTACAGCGGTATTATTAGCTCTTTTTCCTTATACGTTATGTTTCGCCTAATTAATCCAAGGATTTGATTTCCCTTTGAAGCTGCAATTCCGCACTGCTCTGAAACCTTCATATCAGCACTAATGGTTAACCCTAAGTCCTTTTGTTTTTCAGTAGTACTTAGTACAGTACCCACCATTGTATATTCTACCTCTTCGTTCCCATGTCCTGTGTGGAGGCATTTACATTTCCCAAAATTGAACAGCATTTGCCACTTTTCAGACCATTTGATCAACCTGTCAAGATCATCTTGTAAATGCTGTCTATCTCCATCACTTTTAATCCTTCTAAACACTTTTGTATCATCCGCAAATTTCAACACCTTGCTTGTTATTTCATCATCCAAATCGTTGATATATATTAAGAATAATATAGGTCCTAATACTGATCCCTGTGGTACCCCACTCAATACCGATTTCCAGTTTGAAGCCACCCCATCAACTACTACACGTTGTCTTCTGTCAATCAACCATTGTTCTATCCAGTTTATTATACCATTTCCTATGCCATGGGCCTTTAGTTTAAGCAGTAATCTTTGATGTGGTACTTTGTCGAAAGCTTTTTGAAAATCTAAGTAGACGATATCTACTGGTGATCCCTCATCTACCCACTTAGTGATGTCTTCCAAAAAACATAACATATTTGTTAAGCATGACCTCGCTTTAAAAACACCATGTTGAGATGGGTTTATCAAGTTTTGTTTAACAAAAAAATCCACCATGTGATCTTTAATTAGTCTTTCTAATAATTTACAAATCACTGATGTTAAACTCACTGGTCTATAGTTCTCTGACTTGTTTCTCGAACCTTTTTTAAATAACGGTATAATGTTTGCTTCTTTCCATTCTAAAGGAACCACTCCCTCTTCTAATGACAAATTGAAAACTGTTGCAAGCGGTATGCTAATTTGTTCTACAATTTCCAATAGTAGTTTGGGTGGAATACCATCCACTCCAGGTGATTTATTATCCTTCATAGCCCTTATTTTCTTAGCTACCATTTCCGGGGTTACAATTAATTGTCCTAAATAGTCTGAATCTGCCCCCTTGAACTTAGCCTCTGGTACTGGCAGTGAACTAATATCTTCCCTGGTAAACACTGAACTAAAGTACTCATTCAGGTCTTCTGCCATTAAGAATCCCTCTGATATTATATTTCCAGCACTATCTTCTAGAGGACCGACTTTATCTTGAACTTTCTGTTTGCTTCGAACATACGCATAAAAACTCTTGCTGTCATGTTTTATATTACTAGCTAATTGTTGTTCATAGCTTCTCTTTGAATTTCTAATTTCAGCTGTAGCTTGGTTAAGTGCTTCTTTATAACTAAGACTTAAGTGATGTGGCGTGCGGTGTGTCCACACCACTGTAGCTTTCTTTTTTGATTATATTAAGGGCAGCTGGTTTAAGTCCAGACAAGTTGTTGATGGTGTTTCTTACGAATTCATTGGTTTTGTGTTCTGTGTACGATATTTTCAAGATACTTCGTAAGTATTTCATCTCGAAAGCTTGTAACCAGCTCACCGTATATGCATTCACATTTCAGCTTTTACATCCACGGACAGATATTGTCATCACTAGGCACTTAAATAGGTTGATCTTTGTTGCTATAGTGATGTTGTTGTTTTTACATATTTATAAATCTTGCGATAGCTGGTGTGGCCTGGCTTATGCTAGCCATCATATCATCATTTGGTTTACCTTCCAGTGATAATTTTTAATAAATCCCAGTTATTTGAACGATTTTACTTGTTCAAGGTGTTTTTGCTCATCACTATTCTTGTGTTTTCTCGTTACAACTATTTGTCATTATGTTAGTTTTCTCTGAGCTCATTTCCGTGCCATATGCCTTTGCTAGTCGTCAGGAGTGATGTAGATTATATAAATGAGTACCTACCTTTGTCACCTTGGCGGCGTGCTCATCGTCAGAAGTGATGTAGACTATACGAAAGAACACCTACCTTGGCCACCTTGGCGGCCTGTTCGTCGTCAGGAATGATATAGACTATACGAAAGAACACCTACCTTGCCCATTTTGGCGAAGTGCTCGTCGTCAGGAGTGATGTAGACTATATAAACGAGCACCTACCTTTGCCACCGTGGCGGCGTGCTCGTCGTCGGGAATGATGTAGACTATACGAAAGAGCTACTGGTGATCCCTCATCTACCCACTTAGCGATGTCTTCCAAAAAACATAACATATTTGTTAAGCATGACCTCGCTTTAAAAAACCATGTTGAGATGGGTTTATCAAGTTTTGTTTAACAAGAAAATCCACCATGTGATCTTTAATTAGTCTTTCTAACAATTTACAAATCACTGATGTTAAACTCACTGGTCTATAGTTCTCTGACTTGTTTCTCGAACCTTTTTTGAATAACGGTATAATGTTTGCTTCTTTCCATTCTAAAGGAACCACTCCCTCTTCTAATGACAAATTGAAAACTGTTGCAAGCGGTATGCTAATTTGTTCTACAATTTCCAATAGTAGTTTGGGTGGAATACCATCCACTCCAGGTGATTTATTATCCTTCATAGCCCTTATTTTCTTACCTACCATTTCCGGGGTTACAATTAATTGTCCTAAATAGTCTGAATCTGCCCCCTTGAACTTAGCCTCTGGTACTGGCAGTGAACTAATATCTTCCCTGGTAAACACTGAACTAAAGTACTCATTCAGGTCTTCTGCCATTAAGAATCCCTCTGATATTATATTTCCAGCACTATCTTCTAGAGGACCGACTTTATCTTGAACTTTCTGTTTGCTTCGAACATACGCATAAAAACTCTTGCTGTCATGTTTTATATTACCAGCTAATTGTTGTTCATAGCTTCTCTTTGAATTTCTAATTTCAGCTGTAGCTTGGTTAAGTGCTACTTTATAACTGTTGTAGTCTTCATCATTTCTAGTACATCTATATGACTTCCACATCTTTTGTTTATACTTAATTTTTCTAATGGCTTCTTTCGATAAGTGTTTCTTTTTGGACCGTTTTCCTTGTTTTTTGAAGGGTACAAATTTATCGACTATGCACTTAATTTCACTCTTTAATATATTCCAGCATTCTGTTGCCGTCTTATTTTTCAGTGTGTTATTCCAGTCTATCTTTGCTAAATATTTCCTCATGTCCTTATACCTTCCTTTGTGGAAATTTCTCCTATACTGCTTTTTACTATTCCTTTCTGATTTTACTTTGATGGTAAAGTGTATCTGGTTGTGATCGCTACTCCCCAGTGGCTCACATATCTTGACATTGTCAACTAATTCATTCTGTGAGGACAAAACTATGTCTAACACATTCTCACCCCTGGTTGGTTCTAGCACATGTTGAGAAAGGAAACTATCTTGTACTAAAACTAAAAACTTGTGGTCCTCACTCCCCATACTCTGTAGAGATTTCCATTGTATATGCCCGTGGTTAAAATCCCCCATAATAATACAGTCCCGTTTGCTTACTTCCCTTATAGCGTTTTGTATTTTTTCATTCTCTTCTATGCTTATGTTTGGACTTCGATAAACTAACCCAACTGTTAACGTTGAGTTTCCTGTAACTATGTTACACCAAACAGCTTCTTCGCAATCTGCTTCTCTTTCTAATTTTATTTCATAAGCCTGAATAGATTCTTTAATATATAAAATAACTCCACCTCCCTTTCTTCCTATTCTATCTTTTCTAAACATTACATATCCTGTCAGTCCCAATTCAGCATCTGATATATCGGTGGTGGTCCAGGATTCGGTTATACCTATTATATGAGGGTCAATATCTTCTACCATAATGTTTAGTTCATTTCTTTTGTTTACTATACTCCTTGTATTTAAACAAACACATTTATATCCAGCTTCAGAAGAGTTTTCCAGACTGTTATTTGCTGATTCATTTGTGCTGTCTTTATCTATGCCTCCATTTTCAGGCTTTTCTGTGAGTCCCCCCTGCGAATCTAGTTTAAATAGATGCAACCTGTCCCACTGTCAACAGATCGCAGCAGGTTCTCTGAGAAAACTGCTGCCCCCTTTCCACTAAGATGGAGGCCATCTCTCATGTACATATCTTCCCTCCCAACAAAGTATATCCATAAATCTGTGAATCCCACCCCCTCTTCTTCACACATCTGCTCAACTAGTGATGGATACATCGATTGATGCGTGACGTAATAACGCGGTTGTTGGAACGATTGTTTAGAGACCACGTGACGTTTGACGCAAATGTGGGCTGTCGCGTTGCCACGGCGTTACAAGAAGTTGTTTCAAAATCAGACGGCGCATTATTTGTGATTCAGATTTTCGTGCAGACTGTAGTTCATTAACTGTCAGCCATGAGTGTAAACTTTGTGATGACGCTCGTGCTATTCTTCTTAGGCGGTAGGTATATGTAGTCTGTAGAGATGATTTGCCTGGAATATTGTAATTCCAGGGAACGTAAACGTGAGCTGCCGTCTTTGTTTACGCTTCATCTACATCTTACAGCAAGCAATATCCTGTATAATTCTACTAATGTTAAACATTTTAAATTTTATAAATAATCTTTACAATTAAAAATATTTCCCAATTACGTTATCGCTATTTCAGCAGTTTCGCTGATAAGTAATTCAAAGCATTAATTTAGAAACTCCCTTTGAAGTGGGCCAAGTTATAATCCCCACCAACCGATGCTGGAAGACTGTTCCATAGAGTTATGACAATCAAGAGAAGTAGAGTCGAGTGTACGTGTTAAGGTATGGTTAACACGTGTTCTGGATAATGCCGATATCATATATTCTTATCAGTGTCCACTAGGTTGTTAACGATTTTATATAGCATAATTAATAGTAACGCATAATGTCATTTAAAGGTTTCCTACTGTAGATGATCTGGCATGGATGTTACTATGGTGGTGTTTTTATAATTATTCACAAGCCTTGCTGCTTTTTTCTGTCTTATGTTTCGGTCTTTTTTTGCATGAATTCCACTCAGTGGCACAACACTCCAAGTTGGATCGAATCATTGCTATGTAGGCATTTTGATATTGTATTTCTTTAATTTTTGGTTCTGAGATTCCGCCTTAGGAAACCCAAATATACTGTTTGATTTCTTTGTTAATTTATCATTGTGAAATTTACAATAAAGATTTAATGAACCAAATCTACACCCAGATATTTAGATGTAGACGTAGCTTCCAAAGTGCTTACCTTTCAGGAAGTATGAATTGATAATTGGAGATTTTTAGGTTGAAACTCGCATAGCATTACATTTACATGGATGAAATTCCATGGACTATTCTCCTTCCAATTTCCCGGTTTATTGATGTATTGTTGAAGACGCGTACAATCGTTGCTATTGTTAATTTCCTATAATCGTCCGCGAAAAGACGAAACTTTGATGTATTGATAACAATGAGACACAATAATGGACCAGGGATAGAACCTTGCGTTACTCCACTGAGATAGAACTTGTTGTGTAAGGCATGATAATAACAATTCAGCTGCATTCACTACCTCGTATATCGTTATGAAACCGCAGACACGCAAACACGTGTACACATTCATGGACATCTTATCATGATTTTCTACCATTTCTGTCCCTCGGTATTATAGCAAGCACTACGTCACCTCATCCCTTGCTAACTATAACTCATCCATTTCCTCTCAACTATTAGGCCGTCACCAGCACTGAGAACTACCACAACGTTCAAGTAACGTCCTTCCTGTTCTGTTAACCGCCCACTTTCTCCCCCTTCATTCTCAACCTTTCACCCCACGTTATGTCCCATACATGTTTTATTTGTTTATATAATAGTATAGCTAAATATAATTATATATCAATGAAACGACTGTAGACAAGTTGTGTACTACGACAGCGAGTCTCCTCCCTGTGGCCGGTCGAACGACCCTGCTGAAGTACCTCCTGGATACACGGCAGTACGACAGACAGACGTTGCCGACGACCCCGGACCATCCGTGCATTGACGTCTACATCGGGCTCATGTTTCGCCGCATCCTACATTTTGTGAGTTCGTTTGCTTTTTTATGTTTGCCGCGTTTTTTTGTGAACACCAATTCTTCGCCTAATTCACTCTTAAATTATGTCTTTCTGCGCTTGTTACTGGTATTATTTACTGTAATTTGAGTTCTCAATTAACCAACATGTCGTTGATGATGTCATAGTTTTTACAACCTACTTTCAAATGCAAGATCGATGTTAATCCAAGTGAAAGGAAGTGTGAATTACATTTTGGTTGACCTACCATTAATTGCCGTTAAAAAAACCGGAGGTTCTTGCGTAAGACTTGCACAAGCCTTAATCGCGCTGACATATTTGAAACCTTTCTGGAGGGACAACATCACCATGAAAACCGAAGATGAAATTGTATAATTGCCAGACATTTGTACTAATAGCAGAACGTAAAACATCATTAATGAAGATGAGGTGTTTGCGCCGGTGAATTGTATAACCCCTAGATGGATTTGGACACCAACGGGGCATTGCGCAATATAATCAACCAAACATCGGGTGACACTAATATCACCTGTCTGCAGTAAGCAGACTAAAGCTGAGATACTATGAAATTGTCATGAGGTCCACCAGCGTAGTGAAAACACCATGCAAAGGACAATAACAGGCACGAGAACGAGAAATAGGCAGATTCAGAATTGAACGGATAGCAATACCTAGTGGCTAATGAACAGGTCTCGATTTTCATAAAACGCGTGTGTCAACAAAGGATCGATAGCAAATGTGGCGACATGCCGATTCCAGAGAAGGTGTGCAAAGACAAACCGAGGTTATAAAATAGGTGAGAATAATTGCGGTGAGGTACACGCATGTTCGTAAACACATCTGCAGCTACGTAAAAAATTGACACGAAGAAGGGATTTACTTAAAATAACATTAGTTACGACACCTATTCATTTTGTAATAATAAACTACATGATCTGTTTTTCCAGGACGAGCGGAGACAGATATTCTCATCAAGCATATGGATAAAGGAGGTAAGCGAAATATACGACTAGTTACGTGAACTCGTGCGTCTCGAGTCAGCATGCAAGCTAACCAATGCCTATACTAGTTTTGGGTGAACTATTCTTGTGTTCCCTCCCTTTCCAACAATGAGTGTTGTTTGGCAGGTGTTTCAACTACCCCCCTCCCGCCTACTTTGTGGGTATTTGTCCTTCGTTTTTTCGTATCTACATGCTCGAAATCTCTACGGAGTCTCGGGAGAGACGTTTGAGTCGAAGGCCTATTATAGGCGCATCGGCAGTGATTGCATTAAGCTGTGTCATGTCGTGTGTGTGTGTGTGTGTGTGTGTGTGTGCGTGTGTGTGTGTGCGTGTGTGTGTGTGTGCGTGTGTGTGTACGTACGTACGTACATACGTATGTGTGTGCACGTATGTATGAACTCGCTCTGCTAACGTGATTCACAATGATTTGACAAAACGACTATACATAGTAATCTACTGTGCTTAACAAAGATAATCTACTGTCTTTAGCACATGTAATCTACTGTGCTTAGTACAGGTAATCTGCTGTGCTTAGCACATGTACTTGGGCCGTTATTGTTACACCTTATTGCATTCTCTTACATAATTATAGTGATTTTTTTCTCACAGATGACTTTCTATGACGCAGCTAAAGCCATTATGTTCCAAATGTTTTTGAAAGTGGTGACGCCTTAAATAATTGTAAAGTAGTGTCAACTGTGTATAATGGTCTCTTTTTAGAAAAGAATAAATTAATTGCGTCATTTAAAGTGCCATATTGTTTCTTAAATATTTGTTGGACCCATATTCGGTGTGATGTGGTATCAAACTATGCATAATATTGGTGTAATGACATTTATATGGTTTAAAATACAATATTTGAGTTCTGATGATGGTGATTTTATTTCTTTTTAAATACCAATTATTATTGTTACTATGTATACTTTGCTGGCACGATAGGTTTATAGGCAAACTTCTCTGGCAGCCACCTCATATGTGTTGCTTTTGTTTTATTTACGTAACACGTCAATTCATTAAAAAAATATTTCCAGGCTCGGTCACGTGTTGCTACGTGAATGCCAGTCAACGATCGTTCACTAAGCTAACTCTCTACATTTTAAATTGTAAAATATTTCTAAAATTGTATTTGAAAAAAACTATATTGTTATGTTAACCACCTACCAAAGAGTGCGTGCAATGCTGGATTATGTTGTTGCTCAAACAAACAGGCTTGGATTGATCCACTGTTGACCTGGAACCCGGCTGAGTTCGACGGTGTTGAAAAGGTGTCCATACCAGGAAACCAACTCTGGCGGCCGGATCTACGAATATACGACAAGTAAGTCAACGGCACAGGACCAGCTTAGATCTATACGTACACAGTTTAATTTTACGAAGAGGTAGTCGGGGCCCTACGTATACGTGCGTTCATCCGGATTATATTATTTAGCGTTACACTTTGACAGATACTGACTAGGACAGTCGCGAAATTAATTGATTAATTGTAAATGTTGTCATACTGTTATCTTAACAACACGAAGCAAACAGGTGCAGTGTGGAACAACAATTACCTTTGCATTTTTATAATAAAATTCTAGGACATGCACAAAACTAATAACTAATTAATTACTTAACTTTAATCGACCTAACGTATTAGGGAAGACTGAGGACTGTTGTCATTTCTTGTCTTTGTAATAAAATTTACATAATTTTTGTTGTTGCTAAGTTTAACTTTAACATATCATGTATTCCCTATACATATTGATGTAGTTTTATTCAAAATATGATATTTTGATCGTTCAAAATGTGTATCTCCTAAAGACCACACACACACACACACACACACACACACACACACACACACACACACACACACACACACACACACACACACACACACACACACACACACACACACACACACACACACACACACACACACACACACACACACACACACACACACACACACACATATGTATATATATATACATATATATACCTATATGTATATGTGTGTGTGTGTGGGGGGGTAAGTATGTATTTTATAAAAAATTGCTTTAATTATGCTGTAGCGAAAAGTCCTGTCGCTGTAAAATACTGTCGCACCGACCCTTAATGCGCATGTCCGCAAGTAGAAGTTTGTTGTGTAAATAAATATTTTGCCCTATTCTAAATATATTAATCTAATCGCAGTCTTCAAAGCTTTATTATGGATATTTGCGATGGGATGGGTGTAAAAGTATTAGAATATTGTTCATCTGAGACATTTGTAAAAATGATATATGTGGAAATATTTATAAATGCTAGCCAACTAATATGTTCTAAGTTGTATTCAGCACAAGTATTCTACAAACTGCCAAACACATATTTGGTGCTAAAATAATTGAGATTTGTTTAAAGTTACTTAAAATATTTTAGAAAAAAATAAATAAATGTGTTCTTGTAGATGTGTAACATAATTGAATATAATCCTGCAAGAATTATGATCTATACATCATCATTCTTGCAGGATTATAATCAATTACGAATATATTCGTTCATTCACGTACCCATTTGGCATGTTTACTGCTGAGCTCGACTCCACTGGGCTTTTGCTTACATCCGTGTGCCCATGCAGACATTCAGAAATGTACACATGCATACTTAGCTATAATTAAATACTAGCATCCAACCAACCATATAAAGGACTATACACATTTCAATTAGTGGGTATAATGTACTTTATATCTTGTGTGACTGTCATACGGATAACATAATTCTACTCTTATTGACAAGGGAATGTGCAAAATATGACGACATAATTATAAATAATAAATAAATGTATATATATATATATACTGTGCACCACACAATTATATGTATATATATATATATATATATATATATACATATAATTTTGTGGTGCACAATGCACAAGTAACATTCATCAATGTAAACACAGACATATCAATATATTACTAGTATAAAACACATCACAACAAAAGGAGTCGCCAAATTACTCCATGACTTAAAAACAAACAAATCAACAGGACCTGACCAGGTGCCAGCGAGAATCCAAGGTCGGTGGGCCGTATTTTACAGCGGCAGGATTTTTCGCCCCTTGCTAACATATAACAAGCCCTGACGTTTCCCCGCGAAAAACTGTATTTCTGGACATGCGCATTAAGGGTCGGTGCAGCAGTATTATTCAGCGGCAACATTTTCGCTATACCACAACTAAGGATAAATAGGGCGAAACAGTCATTGCTGAAAGTGTTTATGTAGCAACATGAACAGGAAATATTTATTTGTCCCAAATACATAATACAATCGACAAATAATAATCGTTACAAAAAATACAATGTATTGCAATCGAGTCGACATGAAAAAAACCAAAATGATAAACTTGTATATAATTTATAGTAAGAACACAGAGGATTGTGTCATATATAGTAGGGGAGACTCCTACTATAACTAACTCCTACTATAACTAACTATAGTCGCTGTCGTGTAGAAGCCACCCTATGGATTAGAGTCGGTTTTTAAATTAAGTAATTTATAACCAAGGAGATAACAAAACTCATTAGTAAAGGAAATCTAGCCCAATTTTCACTCGGCTTGGAACAGATTGCAACATAGTTTTTTTGGACACAGTGGTGTTCTATGAGGTCGCCAAAACACCACACTAAAAGGCCTAAGAAATCCCTGCATGGCAAATATGTAAAAATTAACAAAGCGGAACTTACGTTTAGTGCATGTAATGTTGCATGTTACTCATGTTCATTGATGTGCATTATTTTAATAAACAGGTCCATCAAGCAAATCACAGTCATCAGTGAAATCTGACATCTATGAGTTGGTACAAGCTGGTTCTCTACACTCGACAGAGCAAGGCAGGCTATGTTGTCGGCAGTTGCACCCCAAAGTAGTGCAGTCTTTCTTGCCATTCAAGCAACTGATACCCAGTAGTTCTGGCAGTGCTGCGGGTTGGTTAGTCTGTAACATTTTCCATCCACCATGTGCCACCCTCGCTCTAATGACTTTATGCTTGTATATATACTTTTCCACCCGTTGATCTGATATTAGTGATATTGTACATGGAGGCTATGGTACCTGGTGGTTGCTGAGGGTGGGGTAATGTTTGTGGTTCCATACGTGGTGTGTTCTTAGATATCTTACCACAACACATGTAATTATCTTAAGGTATCCAGTCCCTCTTTTTTGGCACAACCATATCATTGTAAGAGTGCCTTTTCGCCTGTCTCGATGGTGTCCGTTTTCACTACTCAGGGCATCGTTCTTGATCTTCTTTAGGGCCAAACCCTTCCCCAATACAGACTAGAGATTGTGTCACAACCAAGAATTGGATCAATAAAGAGTATATATGAGTACACACATCTTGACCAAGAACCACCTTAGATTGCTTGATGTTCTGTTCTTTCTTGATACTTGCTTGGGCTCTTATGCCAGGAACAACCCGAGTGCGTCCATTTCAGCATGATGCAGTGTGAGAACTAACAATTCCATGTCATCCCCAATCACAGCAGTGTCCTTGGTTCTGGAATACGCGATACCCGCTTGGTCAATGGGTAGATCTTCCTTGCGCTCCCTGACAGTTGTTAGCCACTGGAATATCAACTGTGGGTATACCATTACCATTACCATTACCATTACCATTACAGATTAAACTCTGATTTTGATTGCGTATCGTGATTCTTGAGCCAACTGCACCGATTGGTCACCTTTCCAGAAGAATTCTATAGATTTACCAGTCCTGGACCCTAGAATATGTTCTCATTTGCTCTTTCAACATTGGCTCATTACTAGTCCGGCATTCCATTGGTAATGTTGAGCTCGGATGAGTTATGAACAAATGGATCTATCTCACTGTCATGTTTCTCATTCATATGTTGTATTCACTGACATTGCAGTCCATGCTATTTTATGTCAGTGGCACATGTCTCATTATTACTATTGAACCACCCTCTAGTGACCATTGACCAGACTCTGACCAATTACTTTTACAGTGTCTGCCTTCTTGTTTTGTGGAAGTGACCACATGTTGTTCTGCCAGTATTAATTTGTTCTCTAATTATATTCACTGTTTGGTGATATTCACTAGCATATAAGTACACAAAAGTTGGTGTCAGTAGGTGGGATTGTTTTCAACTACCTACAGACTGTGTCGACATGCTTCAGTGAGTACATGCCTGAACTGGCTCTGAACTGCAGACAATAGCCTACTGTCTGAATGTCTGTGTACTGAATGTCACTCAAGCATGGCACGCGAGTTTGACCGATTCGACCCAGAAAGAGAGCGATGGTCGTCCTACTTGATGCGTGCGGAGTTCTCCTTCGACTCAAACAACATCACAACAGACCCAAAGAAAAAGGCTGTTTTGTGTTCAACCATGTCATCAGAAACATTTGCACTTCTTCAGAATCTAATGACTAAGGAAGTGACAGAAGCTTCCTACGAAGAAGTGAAAGCGGCGCTTAAACTGCATTTCGAGGAAAAGTGTAACGTTCTTGCTGCGCGCCTCGACTTCTTCCGCACGTTTCAGCAGGAAGGTCAATCCATCACTGATTTCCTGGCCGAACTGCGCACTAAAGCCAAAGAGTGTGACTTCGATGAGCCGTGCTGTGTAAAGTGCCAGGACAATGCACAACGAGATTGGCTTGTCATGGGCTGTAGGCACACATTTATACAGCGGGCAATACTGAAGGTAACAGACGCTTCACTGACGAACGTACTACAGTGTACTAAAATGGCAGAACTACTGGAACGGAATGCACGAAATGCACGAACAAACAAAAGGCCACCCTCAGCAGGAGGTGCACGCTGTTCGTCAAAGTCACCCATCTCGTAAGAAGCAACGCTTTCGAGTTCAACAGCGACCTGACCACGGAGAAAAAGGCCGAGCTAACAGTCAACCTAACAGGAGAGGCCAGAAAGCCTGCTATCGGTGTGGTTCGCCTGCTCATCACCACAGAGACTGTCCATTCGTCAACGCCGTCTGCTACGGGTGCGATCGTAAAGGACACCTACAGGCTGTGTGCAGGTCTTCTGGAAAGCCCGTCAGAAAAGGAGAAATGGCTCAACAAGCGGTCGAAAAAAAAGTACAGAGACTATCGCAGTTGAGGTGCTCTCCACTTCCACACGCGTCAATAAACCGCAGATTTTACTGCAAATCTCAACCGTCGACCTACACTTCGAAGTGGATACTGGGGGTGCTGTGTCGCTCGTTGGCCCGGATATCTGGAAGCGCATCGGATCGCCACATTTGACGTCGTCAAAGATCCGACTTTTCGTTTATGGCAAGCAGCTGATTCCATTCAAAGGACAATGCAATGTCACTGTGTCCTGCAATTGGGCCAATCGCGCTTGGCTGGCAGTTGATGTGAATGCCTTGCTCTACAGCAATACTGCTACTGCATTGCCGTCCACCACTGACTGCAATGTAATCGAAAAGTGTGATCGCGACCTACATAGGGTCCTAGACCAGTATCCAGCTGTCTTCGCGCCCGGATTGGGGCTATGGACTAAGATGAAAGCACGGCTTCTACTGAAAGAAGATGCCGTCCCCAAATTCTACAAACCGAGACCAGTACCATTCAGTCGCATGTATGCCGTTGACAAAGAGCTACATCGTCTCGAGGATTTGGGCATCATAACTCGTGTCGATCACAGTGAATGGGCGACGCCCATTGTCGTCGTGCAGAAGCCGAACGGAAAAGTACGCATCTGCGGAGACTATAAAGTTACTGTAAATCCTCAGCTGCACGTAGATCAGCACCCCATTCCGAGGGTAGACGAACTGTTCGCCAAGCTGCAAGGAGGACAGCACTTTTCAAAGCTTGACATGTCCGACGCATATCTACAAGTAGAGCTAGATGACGCCACTGAGCAACTACTCGTCATAAACACGCATAAAGGACTGTTCCGGTACAATCGATTGTCGTTTGGACCGGCACCAGCGCCGGCCATTTTCTAAGGTAGTCGACAATCTGGTCTCCTGCATTCCATATGTGACTGCCTACTTGGACGATGCGATCGTCACCGGCCGGACGGACGAAGGAAGAACAGCTGCAAAACCTCAAGCAGGTCATATCTGCGTTGAACGAGTATGGAATGAAACTGCGACTTGACAAGTGTGAGTTCTTCCGACAGCAGGTCACATACCTAGGGCATGTGATCTCAGCAGATGGTCTCAAGCTGTCTGAGGAACGCGTCAACGCCATCGTCAAGTTTAAACAGCTGGAAAGCTTCACCGGCAAGCTGAACTATTAAAGAAAGTTCTTGCCATCATTATCTACCATCTGCGCCCCTCTAAACCGACTGCGCAGACAGGACGTCAAATGGGTCTGGTCCGCTGAGTGCAACCAGGCATTCAACCGACTGAAGGAGATGCTGGCCCAGAAAACGCGCTTGGTCCACTACGATCCAACTAGGCCGATATATCTGGCCACCGACGCATCGTCTTATGGCATCGGGGCTGTTATTTCTCAGTGTGCACCGGATGGCACTGAGGAACCGATCGCCTTCGTCTCCAAAACGCTGACGTAGGCAGAGACGAATTACAGCCAGGTGGAGAAGGAGGCACTGTCAGCCATTTTCGGTGTGAGGAAATTCGATCAGTACCCGAGTGGTCGCCACTTCCAGCTCACCACAGATCACAAACCTCTGCTGGCCATAGACCAGAGAAGAGTTTACCAGTGATGACGCTACAGCGACTGCAGCGATGGACACTGATAATGATGGGCTACGATTACCACATCGTCTACAGACAGTCTGCTGATCACGCCAACGCAGATGGTCTGTCTCGCCTGCCTATTGGTCCCGATCCGAGCTTTGACAAAGAGGAGAGCATTGCCGAAATCGACAAGGAAGTGAACTTGCTCGACATTTAGGTCATTCTCAATTTGCCGCTCTCTGCGAAAACTGTCGCCGACTACACCAGAAAGGACCCGATTCTGGCAAAGGTGCTAGACTTCTTTGCAAGTGGTTGGCCGTCCACGTGGCCGCATAATCGGGATAAGGACAAAGTTCGCACTTACCTGAACGCCCAGACGGAGATCACATCGAAGGATGGTGTCCTTCTACGCGACTCCCGAGTCATCAGTCCGGCTGCACTTCGAGCTAGGGTCCTCAACATGCTGCACTTGACGCACATTGGAATAGTGCGCATGAAGTCGCTCGCACGCATGCATGTGTGGTGGCCTAATATCGAGGTCAACATCGCCGCCCACTGCAAGGACTGCACAGCTTGTGCCGAAATAGGCCCAAATCAACCTGAAAATATATCTGCATGGCCCGTTCCGGACCGCCCATGGTAGCGCATTCATATTGGTTTTGCCGGTCCGTTCCTAGATGACATGTGGTTGGTCGTGATGGATGCCCACTCGAAATGGCCGCACGTTCTTAAATTAAACAAGTATCCGACATCTGAGACTACTACGTCCGCGCTCGATGACTTGTTTCTGTATGGGGCCTGCCTGAGACAATTGTATCCGACAAAGGCCCGCAGTTCGCCTCAAAGACGTTCGCTGACTGGTGCAATGCACACTCGATCACACATCTGACTTCTGCGCCATTTCACCCACCATCGAACGGTGAAGCTGAACAGCTTGTTGGTATTTTCAAACAGGCCACGAAACGAGCTGTCAGAGGGGAGAGGAAGTCGAAACATCTGGCATTGCGAGAATTCCTCCAGCAATACCGTGTCACTCCAAATTGCACGACTGATCGTACTCCAGCAGAACTGATGCTCTGACAAAGAGAAAACACAGAAGAAATCAACATTGCCAGCCAAGCCGAAATTCTCAATCGGTGCATTTGTGCATTACAGAGATTTCACAAAAATCGTCCAAAATGGGTAGCTGGAATAGTGACTGGTCATGTCGGAAAGAAAATGTTCCAAGGACCTGATGGACATTGCCGCCGACACGAAGATCGGCTGAAGTCGCGTTCCGTTCTAACAACGAACCGCCGGCGCAATCTGAAGCGTTCTGCTGCACTCGCGACTGAACGTCCTACAAAGGCGGATCAGCAGCAATATGACAGCGGTGTTCCCGACTTGCCCGTTCCCGACGTTGACGAACACCAGCCTGACGAAGCCATGAACGATGAACCGCCTGTCCCTGTTGATCAGCCCGTGGTACCTCGTCGTTCGACTCGCGTTAATTTTGTTATTCCGCCGAAGAAGCTCATTGATGAATGAGCAGCGAACAATCTGGAAGGGAGGACTGTCATGTTTCTCATTCCATGATATATGAACTATGTTGTATTCACTGACATTGCAGTCCATGCTATTTTATGTCAGTGGCACATGTCTCATTGTTATTATTGAACCACCCACTAGTGACCATTGTCCAGACTCTGACCAATTACTTTTACAGTGTCTGCCATCTTGTTTTGTGGAAGTGACCACATGTTGTTCTGCCAGTATTACATTTTTCTCTAATTATACTCACTGTGTGGTGATATTCACTAACATATAAGTACACAAAACTCACTTAGATAGCTGATCAGATCAGAGGCGCTACTGACATATCTAGCTTGTCTAGTTATTGTTATGTCCATGTGCTGGTCACTAGTCTTATAGGAGATGCCGCTGAACGTCTCCATGGCGTCGTCGATATTTGCATATGCTGGCGTGGAACGGACCCACACCAGGCGCTGAGTCTCTGTCATTCCGTTTCCTCGTGTCAGGCATCCACGTGTGTCGTCACAGTTCTCGCCAGTATGTGTCGTCACAGTTCTCGCCAGTACTTACTCAATGATGAGATCTGTAGACAGTCCGGCCAAATACATGTTAATGTGCCTCACCATATGGTATCCTTCTTTAAATTTCTGGTGGACATCTTGGTGTGTTTATGGCAGGTTAAGCGACATTTGCTGGTACACATATGCCGGTATTGCATATAGTATGTCACTGTATGTGTTCAGGTACTGTGAGGTATGGCAGCATTTCACCTACTGATTGAAGATGTAATCTCCAGAGTCCAACGTGTTCATGTATTGCACCCAAAGCGTCGTTGTCCACGTAGTGATAATTTCCTTCGTCTCATTCAGTTTACTTTGGATTATCTGTAACACCACTCCTCTTCCGCAGATAAAGTAGAAGACACTGTTCTCTCATACAGTTCTTTAGCTATTGTCAAGTCGGTCGTGAAGGTAACTGGTTGCCCAGCTGATATTCCCTGCGCATCTACCTCATGATCAGCTCTTGCTATATTTCCTTCTGGATCCTCTACAATATTTTTTGGTTGTTACTGGCATGTTGTATGCATTAGCCCCAATGATGGTGTTCAGTGCTGCATCTACAAAATGTGGTCACACATAGCTCTAGACACCGCCTTGTCATGTAGCTCATGCTGTTACTCGCATATACAACTTCCGGGAGCCTTTGCAGTCCCTAACTTGGCATCAGGCACCCGATGCTTCCCATGAAACTCATCTCCATGTGAAAACCTACATGTCTTAAGGACCATGCGCTTGAGATCACTGCAATCTGGCTGGTATCGGAGAATTGTCAAGGCTTTTTAATGTAAGGGCTGGTCTAACGCGAAGGCTGTAGTGACATGATATTGTATTGTCTGATCAAGAATAGCTACAGGATGGACAACTGAGATCAAAGCCAATAATTGGGAATATCATTACAAAGGAATGTCCGTGGTGTTGGCCATGATACAGCATCTGCACCGATCCGGACCATGCTGGCCTGGGGAGTGAAGGAGTAGGCAGCTCTTCCACAGCACATCTAGTTGTGACATTGTATCTTCAGCAGACATATGTGCAAGTGGCAGATAATTGCGAGGTGACATTGTTGGAGGCATCTTGAAATACTCATCGTTTATGCGACCATCTGCAGGAATGTCCAAATCCTACCACTTAGCGAACATGAAAAAACAAAGCAGTGGAATTTATATAAATCAATGATTGTGGCAGGGTCGACAAATAGGAAATATATTGTTAAGCACAAAATATGTTTTAAATGTTGAGCAACTGCCCTGTCTGTCGTATCCTAAATGCGGCCCTGTTTTTATAGTAAATATATGGTGAAAAGTGGCTATTTGGCGGTCATTTAGGAGTTATGCAAATGAGCTACTCACCCAATCACATTTTAATATATTCCAAATGCATCCTTGTGTCCAAAATCCCTTATTATAATTATCCGTTTCTAAAGTATGTCATCGGACAGCAAAGATATGGCAACATTTTGATTGATGGTGGCCATATTGTATTTATGCTCATTTTACATATTTGCCATGCAGGGATTTCTTAGGACGTTTAGTGTGGTGTTCTGGGGACCGGATAGAACACCACTGTGCCAAAAAAAAATGTTGCAATTTGTTCCAAGTGAAACCTTAGTTGAACATAATCTAATACGACAGGGCGCAACGTGCATTCAGCGACGATGTTGTGGCCGACGTGTCGTACCAGGGAGAGGTGCACTACACCTACCCGTCGACGATCCACGTATCGTGTGCCCTCAACACCTTCCACTTCCCGTTCGACGAGCAGGCGTGTCCCCTCATCTTCGGATCGTGGGCGTACGAGCGAGAAGTGCTGGACGTGCTGCCATTTCCGAAGAAATCCGTCGATATGAAGGTAACGAATCGCCGGAAACCTTTCTTTCTCATCTTTAGATACCATCTCCACTTCGCCGTGGGTCTTCACCATCAAGTTCCAGTACTTGCGGTGTTCTGCCATTTCTGGGGTCATGTATACAATTTGATCCTCTTTGATATAATTTGTCCAACTTCTCTTAGATCGTTCGCTTTTTCTTTTACAGGTACTTTCATTTGCTTCATGTTAACAGAGATATTACTTTCATCACGTCTCCCGACGTTCCATACCAGTTAAGCCTCTTTTCTCTCAGGAATGTTGCCATTGCCTGTACTTTGACTTCTTCTTGAATGTCTTTGTTTCTGACACGATCTTTTCAGGTCTTATCCCTAACCATAGGAACATCCTCATTTCTGCTACATGCAATCGTTGCTTGTCTTTCTTTCTGACCGCCCAACATTCTGCTCCTTATGTCATTGTTTGCCTTTCAGCTTAATGGGAACCTTTTTATCATGCAGCACCCCTGTCAATTGTTTCCGTTTCGACCAAGCTAGTTTCACTTGGTTGCATTGGTTACTCTCTGACCTTCCTGATGAGTTAAAAATTGATCCAAGATATGTGAATGTTTTAACTGTTGGTAGTGTCTCCTCCCCAAGATGGATTGATTGTCTCCAGTAATAATGTTTCTTCCCGTGGCATGCTATATACTCTGCTTTTGTCCTGCTGACTATCAATCCGTGTCTTTCAAATATATCTCGCCATTTCTCAAGTTCTATCTCAACTGCTGCATTTGATGATTCACGTAGAACTAGGTCGTCGGCAAATAGCATGGCCCAAGGTTGTTCTCTTTCGATTTCTGAACCTCTGTGATGATGATGATGAAGAAGAGGGAGCTGAAAGCTGATCCTTGATGCAGTCCTACCTTAATGTTGAAATACACACACACACAAACACACACACACGCACACGCACACGCACACGCACACACACACACACACACACATTATACACCTTCCGACAAGCCTCCGTTGTCGACAGTACTATTTGAAACACGGCGAGTGGGAGCTGGTATCAGTGAAGTCGAAGAAGGGCGAGACGAGGTCCCACGGAATCGACAATACAGTCTTTCCGAATGTCACCTTCTGGCTGCACCTGAAGAGACGATCAGACACGCTTTTCTACTACATCTACTTCCCGAACGTGCTAATGAACCTGCTGTCTCTCTTCTCATTCCTACTGCCGTGCGACTCGATGGAGAAGATCAACCTTAGTGGGTATACAATCGGACGCTGCAGTTCTGTCACATGAACTTTTTTCTGACTAGGGTATTTCTATATGAGTCTTATTAATTTTGTTGTAGTTATTATTATTACAATTTTTTCGTTTTATGTAGTTTTGTCAATGTCAGTTGTTGTTTGATTTCATACAGTGTTCCGCGTTTAATGTATAATTCTATGTTATCCTCCTCCGAAATATAATAGTGACATTGTTAACCAGAACATCACTGCTCTAAATCGTGCACCAATAATCCGCTTTCACAGATCTACATTTGTATCTGACAATTGGTGAGTTATTTCGCCAACTATGTATTAAACCATTTAGTTTATGCTGTGCCCGATTATGGCATTGAACGCAGCATTATGATAATTTCCAGAGATACTCATACAGTGCCTCCAAAGTTAGCGTATTGGTAATTATGTATATGTGCATCTGTATTGTATATATATATATATATAATATACACTATGTGTATATATATATAATATATATATATATATAATATATATATATATATTCTTGCAAACTGCTATATGTTGTAGGTATATCGATTCTGTTGACGATGACCGTTTATATTCTAATGTTACCAGATATTCTGCCTATGAGCGGGACAGTGCCAATTGTCGGTGAGGCGATTGCAAAAATACGGTTCAAATTTATAATGTTTATCTTTACAGGAATATTTCTTTAAATGTCAAACGTTCGTGATAGTTACTGCTTTGACAGGTTAACGTATTCTCATTAAATTCATCACCAGCATAAACACAATACTGAAGAGGGAGAGGGAGAGGGAGAGGGAGAGGGAGAGGGAGGGGGAGAGAGGGAGAGAGGGAGAGGGAGAGGGAGGCAGTTCATATATGTCCGCTGGGAGTTTCTTTAATTAAAGTAAACTTGTGATTTATCAGGGCAGTAAAGGCTTCGCGCGGCGACTCACAACCGCTAAACAATCAAAGCACGCTGCGTAATCAAACCTTTGTTATTTTAAAAGACAACCGAGGCGTTCTTTCTTCTTGCTGCAGTTCACTACATGTCCTACACGTACATACTCGTCGGCGTGGCCCTCACGATGAGCATCATCGTCCTGAAGATCCACCACAATGGCCATCACGATAACAACATGGAGGTGCCGCCGGCCGTGCGAGAGATCTTCCTGCACAAGCTTGCTCGGCTCGTCGGCATGCATCGCTACGTGACAACAGACGAAGACCATCACAGAACGGTGATCAATGGTCTCTTCTTCCAAAACCCGGCTTAATATAATAACACTTGACCTATCCATCACTTGATCTGTTGCCTAACAAAAGCTTCGTCAAACCATCAAAACATGGATGCCGAACACGCGGTGTATTCAGACATTCCGACGTATATTTTGTTGATATTCTGGCTCCAAAAGCTTGTTTTTAACCAAAACACAACACAATTTTTAATGCGACAACTGAATGCAGGGATTTTGATCTAGGAGATGTCATGCCGTAATAATAATCAAGGAGCCTCTATTTGGACAGGAGGCGTCACTGAGCGAGAAAATGGCAGTCTACACTGAAAGTTTTTGTCCGCCATTCGGGAGGCAAGCGCATGCGCCTGAGGGATCGGCAACGTGCGATGTTAGCGTATTTATTAAGTCACCTCATTTCATCAGAATAATCACCAAGCTGTGATACGTCATATAAAATTACAAGTATTAAAGTAATCGTTGAAGTTTGTTTAGCTATCACAATTCAAAATAATGAAATTTGCAAACAAATCACGTAGAAACGTTGCAATTATTTATTGAGCCAACTGAACTTCGTCGGGTTTCATCAGGCTGTACCACTTTTTATATAATTAAAATATTTAGTTTTAGGTTATCGTTGAAAATGTTGAGCAATTATAATGCAAAGAACTGCATTTTCTGCACGCGTATGGTCTGGCTTGGCGCAACTCCAGAATGGCGGACGAACTGCTTGCGTACTTTCCTGCACCGTCTTGTATTGACATACGGTGTTTAATAATAATATAATTCACACATACGCACGCGCACACCACATAATAACCGTTATGGACACTGTTGTCAAAGGCAAAGTTTGACGGAGGTCCACGATATAGCGGATCAGTCAACTGGTGGACCTAGTACGTCGCTGCTTATGTACCACACAATCATAATTAGGCACGGTCAACTTTCCACCAAAAATATTTTTATTTACGTTACAACGGCGGCACGATACCTGCTAAATAAATCGTTTACGCCTGCTGTTCTCGTTTAAAAACCTTGCCCTAAGTTTTTGTCGCAGTAAAAATATATGGTGTTACAACTTCAACAAAATATACCGTTATATATATGTGTGTGTGTGCGTGCGTGCGTGCGTGTGAGTGTGTGTGTCTGTGTGTGTTTGGCATCCATTTTGAAATCTTCACGGACGGAATTTTTGTTAGGAAATTATTATAGAGCACGTGATGGATATGTAAATATAGTATCAGAGGTTTTGGGGAAACAAGATAAGAGACCCATTAGTTTCGAATGATTGCTGTTGTTCTCCTCTTGATTCCCTGTTTTCAGGTATGAGGCTGACCTTGATTCGTTCCTTGATTTCAGTATTCTTTTTCTTCTTCTTTTCTCTCACTAATCTTGCACTGCTGTCTCCACCAACTGTCTCCATTCCACTCTGTCTTTTACTCTTCTCCACTCCTCACCCAATCCTTCAAAGTCTCTCTTTACACAGTCCTCCCATTGCAGGCTGGCCTTCCTCGCCGCCTTTTCCCCATCCATTCTCTGGGCATCGACTTTCTTTGCCAGCCGATCTCCCCCCATTCTCTCCACATGCTCAGCCCACTTCATTGGACTTCTCACCAGCTTCTTCTTAAGGTTTTGTTGTATTCCAGCCTCCTCCCTCAACTCCTCCATTCTTCACTTATCAGTTCTTCTCACTCCCGCAATTCTTCTTACCCAGTTGTTTTCACAAACCTGCACCCTCTCTTGTTATTTCCCTGTCAGTGACATCGTCTCTAGGCCATACAGGTATGGCGGGGTAACACATAAACAGAGCACCTTTATTTTGAGTTTACGCGATATGCGCCTGTCTCCCATCACACCTTCAACTTTCCTCCAAGCGTTTGCCCCTGCCTTTATCCTAATAAAATGACAAAAAAAGATGTGACTTTGACCCAAACACCTGGAAATCTGAGACTCTATCACATACAAAATGGCAGTCGATTACTGAAAACGGTACAACGTCATAACATAACTCAACGACGTGCAATTGTATATATGTATAGCAGCCAAAATACACAGCGTCCAAATGGTATATGTGTCGGAGCGGTTACAGTGTCGGACTGACGAATTGCCTATGTTCTGGTTTCAGGTTCAAATTCCTTCAGAATAATTTAATGTACTTGATTTTTATCTTCTTTTATTTAAGATACATTTTATTTTGTATAATACTATTTTATAATGTAATTTCGTAATCACAAACGTGCATAATATATAAACATTCACTATCTGTTGGATAAATCCACTTTCAGTCCGTCAGACTCTCTTTTCGGCGAAGTCACACAATCGGGCGAGAGTCGGTTAAGCGAGAGTACGTGTTTGCAAGCAATTCGTTCCACACTGTTCAACCATGTATACACTTCTATAACACGAACGTGAACTGTCTTTGTTTTCGTCGACTCCTCGACAGCACCCTGGCTGCTGGTGTGGCTGCAGGTGTTGCCGCAGTGTCGCCCAAGTAACTCGAGTCGTTTGCGCTGTTGCAGCTGCAAGCGTCCGTGAGTAAAGTGAGCATCGTGCCCGACGACGATGTAGACTCGGTCGACGAAGGCCGCAACAACGAGAGCGACAGACGACGCTCCTCCTCCAACACCGGCATCCTCAGCTTTCACGACATGCTCTTCTCGAAGAAGATGCGCGTGACACGTAACTTCCTATGTCAGCACAAGGAGGTGATCCTCGCGAAGATACTCAGGCACAGCGAGGAGTTCTTGGATCGCGAAGTACGGAAGGTCGGTGTAGCTAGGATAGCATATGTACGGAAACATGCGGAATGGGGAATACTTATGCTGTCACGTTACAACTGGGAATTACCTATCCACCTTTAACTAACAACAAATTGTAAAACGTTATAGAATTATATAGAAAATATCTACAAAAACCAATAACATTTCTGTAGAATTCTGTAAAATGTTATGTGGCCATACAAATTATTCATCATGTTGTGCTTTCAATTATTTTTTAATGCTCACCATTTCTGAACGCAGCAAAATCTGAAGTGCTGATCAATCTGAAATTATTTTCTTGGTAGGCCTATATAGAACATATATGCTTTTTTCAAGAAGAGCACAATTTCATCATTTTTCTACACTTATCCGCTGGACTAATGTAGATAACCCCGACCGTAACTATTTGCATGTCATCGTCAGAACAAGAAGTGGCAGGTGTAGATAACCCCGACCATAACTGTTTGTATGTCATCACCAGAACAAGGAGTGGGAGATACGACGTGAGTGGCAACAACTGGCGATGGTCATCGAGCGGCTGTGCTTCTTCGTTTACTTCGCCATGTTGCTCGCTGTTTGGACATACACCTTTCATCAGCGCACACTCGGCATGACGGACGGCGCCTCCAAACAGACACAGGTCGACGGGGAAACGTGGAACGTCAACTAGGGCCTTGGGATGGGAGATGTATAGCAGGCGGGTGTTGTGATGGGGATGGGGAGGGGGGTGAACGATAGGGTAAGGAGGAAGAAAGGGAGGACGTAGGCGGAGCCGGGTGAGACATCAGCGTGAACGTGTTGGAGAAAAGACAGACACAGAAGAATAAAAGCGAAAGGGAGAAAGTATGAGAGAGGAAATGTGAAAGAGAGAGAGGGGGGGGGGGAGCGCGAGGGAGAAAGGAAAATCAAGTGGAAGAATTTAATAATGTAATTGGAGGGTGAAGTGAAATAATAGGTGATTTATGGGAATAAGAGGGGGAATGAACTACAAAATACAAGAATGCAAAGAAGATAAGAAGAACGGGAAAGACTTAATGATGATAGAGGTGGAAGGAATAGAGTCAACGAGGAAGACAGTGGGATGCTATTACTTGAAAAGAATATTATAATTATAGTCATAGGCGAGGCGTGTTGGACGTGTAAATGGACGATAGTCCAAAAACAAATCCATCGACGAAGATTACATCGGGCAACAGAATGTGCGGTAGATATGGCGATGTTGCTTCTGCAATGTGTACACATGCGTGCGAGCGCGTTTGATGGTGTATGATGAAGGTGCAGGAACGTTATTGTGGCAAACAGGTTAGTTGCAACGCCACCAGAGCGTTCATCTTAGGTTGTACTTAGATAATTGTAAATAAAAACGTGTGTTCTGTTGGATTTCCCCATTCTTGCACTTTACGTCTTGCTCACTATTCCAAGCTAATTCTAATTACCAACTAAGCAATATTTTTATGTAGAATAAACCTCCTCATGGCACATTGGTCAGTCTTGACACAACACGCCTTTTAAAAGCAAATTATCTATATTTTTAACAGTTATCTTGCTGCACGATGATCATACAATACACAAACATATTATTAAGATGCGTCGGCTTCAAAAAGATCTGACTTGACCAATAGAGAAAACCAATAGACTGCCAACTGGCAGCGATCACCTATTTCTGGTATTCTGCGCATGAGCATCCGCCGTTCATGATAAGACTTCCGATTCCGTGTTGAGATGTGTAGAACACGGCGTTTTCTCAACACGGGAGGGTAAAGTTGTTATGTTGTTGGGTGTGGTACGTTTTGGGGTAGGCGGAAAGGCCTGACATTTCACAAGTTTTCCTACAAATGGAACATGTACGGTAGGAGACGCTTGGCGCTTTCAGATATTGTCTGTTTGTAGCCGGTTGACATAACGACGTAAAGTGTTTTAATCCTAACGGTCAGTGAGTTGATTTTGAACAGTTGGTGAGACTTTTTAAATATAAAATGCGTAAATAAAAACATTGGTGTATAATGCTGTTTGACTGCGCATACATGCTGTTGATGTTTGCATGTCACCAAGCCCTGTCTATGTGGCTGTGCCGTGGCTGGGCCCAACTGCTGCAGTATGTGCTGAATTACCTATATTTTATTAATTATGTAATCCATGTATTAAAACGTGAAATTAAAATTAGCACAAACTAACGGGCGGGTCCTGGTATCCAGATGATCATGTCAACAAACATTTCTAAATAATTTTTAATACACGTAAAATATAGTAAATGCAAATAATATACGGGCAATTATTAACATAAAGCCATCGCAAATTGTTTGTCCTTTGACTTTTCGTTGAGATTACAGTCTCCGGAACGTTGTTTTATTAGTTAGGTTAAACTGACGTGGATGCCGTGCGAATGACGGAACGTTGACATGTGTAACAATGGGGTGTATATGTACGACGTGCCACGGTAGAGCAATGGTGCCTGCTAGTATTATCACGGATGTGCCACTCCTAATAGCTGTTTTGTACCAGTTCGATATGTTCGATTCAACATATATATATATTATACGACATACGTACATGTAACGAGTAAACTTTCTGCGCCGTGGGAAATAATAGTTGCAAATTAGTCGCCGACGAAAAGTTGATACGTGTACATACCGGGCTAAATACACTCACCTCAAATTCAGTCCAACAGTTGTTCATTGAGAAAACATTCCTGAGTATTACACACACACGCACACACACGCACACACACGCACATACACGCACACACACACAAATACACACAAACACACACACGCACACAGACATACACACACACTCACACACATACAAACACACACACATACACAGACACGGACAGACACAAACACATGCACAGACACACACGCACACACATACACGCGCTCACGTACACAGACATACATACACACTTACTCACACATACACACAAACACACACGCGCGCGCACACGCATACACGCACGCACACACTCACACGCACACATCCTGCTCGGGCCTACGATTGCGCTGTACTATACTATAAAACTATAATAATAATTATGGTATATAATATGCATACAGGTTTTAAGGTACATGTCGGTGACAAAGTTATCAAACATACATTCCATTTCTATTGCGCATGAGCAATGACGTCACTTATGGTGCCGCCCCCCGAAGGTGGATAGCAGATGAACTAAAGAGAACTGTTGCGGTGAGTTTGAATACTACGGAACGCCACCTAATGGGAAAGCGTATACAAAACTCCCCGTATAAATGTACCCCCCAAATTTATTCCGCCAAATATCTGTCCTGCCAGCGAAACCTTCCAGAATGTACTACGTCAACAAATGCTCCACAACAACATTGCGCCAACCTATTTCCGCTTTAAAATGTACCCCCAAAACAAACTGAACACAAATGTATTCGTGGTAATTGCGGAGAGGTGGTGGGGTTAGTTTTTAGTGTTTCCATCTTTTAACACTGGGGAGGATTTGTTACAGAATTGTGGCTCTTAACAGAATCCAAAACAACCCTGTTTGCGTGATGATGTTCATGTCTATTAACATGCGTTTGGTGTACCATCATCTATATTTAGCTTTTTGAAGCAACTGAAGCAGACCTTGTAGGTAGTCATGTTTTTTGTCTGTTAACATGAGTACGGTTTACCCTCATCTATATCTAGCTTTTTGAAGCAACTAAAGTAGACCTTGTAGATAGTCATGTTTCTTGTCTGTTAACATGAGTACGGTGTATCATCATCTATATCTAGCTGTTTGAAGCAACTAAAGTAGACCTTGTAGGTAGTCGTGTTTCTTGTCTGTTAACATGAGTACGGTTTACCCTCATCTATATCTAGCTTTTTGAAGCAACTAAAGTAGACCTTGTAGGTAGTCGTGTTTCTTGTCTGTTAACATGAGTACGGTTTACCCTCATCTATATCTAGCTTTTTGAAGCAACTAAAGTAGATCTTGTAGGTAGTCATGTTTCTTGTCTGTTAACATGGAAGCCACGTTTTTGCATATGTGATTTACACATTGATACCATACCATTGCCATATGACTTTATAATTCTTCACAGAAGGAAATGGTTAACTTCGAAGCGAACGATTATTGTTGTATCAAGACATGATAATCAGCTTTATTTTATTTTCAGAAAGCTTTGCAACATGATACAATAATTTTATACAATAGTTGAAAAATCAATAGGTATAAAACATATTACCGTAATGAGGTAATACTTTGTTATTGTTCAACTAATAACATTGATACTACACCATGTATATCTAAACACCAATGCAAACATACGATACAGTACACAGATCAAACAGTTCAGGCCTCGACAGCTCCCACTGAGTATACAGTATGCGAGTGCGGTCTCTTTAATGTTGTTCACTTCCGGTTCTTACGTGGTTCTTCGTTATTTCGAGCAGTTCCCTTCCAAACGCCGCGGCCTCAACAGTATGACAAATGGTCAAGCCGCAATTCTACACAATAACAACCAACTCTGGTTAAAACTCAACCCATATAATTCCATTTGATAAATAATAAACATATGCACACAACTGACTTTCTATGCGACTTCTGAACATCAAAGAATACTTTTGAAATAAGAAAAATCGCATATACTCTATGTTAACACGTTTTCGAATAAGCAAAAGTATAATTATTAAAAATTATGTAAAATGTAATTATAAAACTGATTATAATATGTAAACATGCAGAATAATGTATTCGTAACGCCAGAAGGAATTCGACTTTAATAATTATTTATTTGTGTATGTAATACGTACTGTTGCTATGGTTTCATGAATACCTATTGATCTAAATGATTCATTGAAAGCATGTGATAATAAATGACTTCGTGTTTACCCCCTTCAAACATTGTATATTCTCACTTGTATTATAGTTAAACTTGTTTGGTTGTCTTGTCTTGTATAGATATTGTTATCAATATTCTGAATAAACGTTCATTCATTTATCCATTCATTCATTCATTCGTAATAAATTATAGTTATCATAAACTGGGAGTTAGTATCGGTTTAGTAAAACCGATGACTGCCAATATATATGCTAAGCTGCATGATGTGTGGATGCACATGAACACATGCACCCACACAGGCACGCACGCACGTAAACACGCATGCACGCACACAGGCGCGTATGTATGCATGCATGCAACAGTCCACTATACGTTCACTCTTGAAACACAAACATTCTCACAGTACAGTTAATAACATTTACCAAGGTCGTCATCCAGGCCCGCCCTTCTCAAATAGTTAACTGTTTTAAACATCACATTTACATTTCTAACATTGATCTGGCTACGTTCGAGCTTGCGCGAGCATCCTGTTTACGTTTGTTACACTAATCCTCCTTTGACGACTTGCATCTCGAAAGCCAACACTTTCGGGAGTTCGTTTACTATCCAAGGAAGATTCCTCAGACGTTGTACTGGTAATCAGAGTTTCCCCACTCTTTTTTTATGAACATGCGAATTATTTGAAACATCTGTGGCTGTTCCCTTGAACATCCGCTTAAAAATAATTAACTATACATCTTATTATATCAACGACTATCACATATTCACCCCTAATAACTGCTGCTCCCGTCCCTACAAGACGACTCCAATCCGTCGTAATATGACTTCTCCCATAAAGCTTCTCCCATATCTCCCATATCTCCCTCTATCCCCGATGATACGATGGGGCCCAACGTGTCCCTATGTATGCAATACGAACCTGGCTCCTTGTGTACGGCCGAAAAGTGTACACTCATAACAATCCACTCAAGAGAAGTTAGCAGTGCGAAGACGTACAAGAAGAAACGGTCGATGACCATTGCAAGCTGCTGCCACTCGTCAACTACTCGCTCCTGCTCGTCCTGCCGACAGAACAAACACGGGCAATTACTGCGGCGCTGCACCAGTAGCTGTATCAGCACCGTCGTCATCATGGTCAGCAAAATAACTACACCGACAATAATAATAACAAAACAATAAACACTACAACAACTACACCATTAACAACAACAACAACACTACCAATAACAACAACCACCAACAACAACAACCACCATCATCAACAACACCACCACCAACAACAACAACCATCAACAACATCACCGCCACCACTAACAACAACAACAACAACCACCACCACTACCGATAACAACAACCACCACCACCAACAACCACCATCACCAACAACACCACCACCAACCAACAACAACAACACCGCCACCACTACCAATAACAACAACACAACAACCACCAACAAACAACCACCACCACCAACAACATCACCGCCAACAACACCTCCACAACTACCAATAACAATAACACAAACAACAGCAACAACACAAACAACAACAACAAACTCTAAAACAACTACAACACAACCAACAACTACTACAACAACAATGTGTGCGCATATGTATATTTGCTTGCGTGCTTACGTGTGTGCGTGTGTTCGTGCGTACGTGTGTGCGTGCGTGTTTGTATGTGTACGTGTGTACGTATACTGATGACGGATCGTCAGAGATTTAAGCAACTGCTCCGACGGACGGCCCGCGAAACAGCGTAGATGTTGTTCAGATGTATCCGGTATTTAACCCTGATTTGTTCATGAATTTTGCTTAAAGTATAAAAATATGCACGTTTGCTGAAACATTTATAAAATTGACATTAAACGGGACTTGTCTTGGTGCAGGCTTCGAAAAGTCTGTTTTCCGGAAATGCCGCGAGGGGCAGAATCGTGACGTCAGTTGTGGAAAACATTCCCGGGATCGCAAGCGTTCTCGGCGGCTGGATTTCCTTGGTGGATATTTGAACTGGTAGACATTCGTTCACATACAGAAATGATGAACAAATGTGTTGTTGGAAACTGCTAAAATTCGAATCTGACTGGCTATTCAGTGCAAGAATTTCCGAAAGAGCCAGTTACTCGGCAGAAATGGGAACGTTTGTTCGAAACGGTAGGGCCGACTGGACCCATGCTACGGCAACTAGCATTATTTGTGGTTCGCATTTCGTTGCGCCTGACCACTTCGAAGGCTTCGTACAATGGAATATAGGTTTCAGGCGTAAGTCAGATGTAAAAAAATCTGCCGTTCCTTCGAAGAACACAACAGAGGCGAAGGCGAATCGGTTACCGGCGAATCTGCGCAAGTGGGCCCGGTCAGTTGTCGGGGCTTCTTCACTGGTTCATGTCTACATACGGTGCCACAACGTGCTGACTAACATCAACATTGTCGATCTCGGCAATGTCATCCTCACTGTCACCGAAATATATATGATCAAACGTTTCGTGATCCTCGTCAAAATTGACATCGCTCTCTGATCTACTCGAGTAAGCCGCCATTTGTATCGAGTTGTTTACATGACACCGCGCGACTGCGCAGGGCCGCAGGCGTGAAGCCGCTGCACTAACTCACGGCGGAACCACGACTGACGTCACGTTTCAGCAACAAATGCAAACCCGGCATCGCTCGGGAGTTTCCGTTAAATGGCAAATTTAAAGGCTCTTTTTATGTTGTATGCTCATATACGATATTTCAACATTTTGGCAATATCATCATTTGAAAGGCCATCAACCATTTGTTATTAAGGGACAGAGCACATTTTATTCCAGGATATGGCCTTTAAGTATTAAGTGTCGTGTCTCCATACAGCCCCTTCTGGGGCTAACCTAGGAGTTGTTACACGGCGACAACTATATACTTGCCTTATCTCGGAATCTGTTTGATATCTCCGTCATGATACGTAACTGTTCTACCATCAGCAAATAATGGTCATTCTTCAGATCTGAGAACGTGACGAGCGTGCTGCGACGTTGCGTTGTATGGCGACGCCGTAGCACGGATCGTCCTCTCGTTGGACAGCGCTCCATTGTTGGTTCTCCGTCCGAGTCGTCCGACGTCTTGTCCACTAGCACAGTGGGCAGTATTGTCTGGTAGCGCCTCGGTCGGTAGTCCCCGGATGGATCGTTGTCCTCGCCAGAGGACATGACGGGCGAGTGAATACGGACGGGCTTCAGGGAAAGGAATTTTCTCCGTTATTGTGAAGGAGAGCTACCACGACTAGCGCTTTGCTTATAGAACAATCGAGTTTTCTTCAATTGTACATAGAATGAGGAAAGTGGTTCTCGGCGCATCAGAGCAAACGCACGTACAATGCTCTAAAGTTAACGTATTAATACATAGATTAGACAATCAGAGACGGTTTATTCATATTATAAAATCTGCGATACTACACAGCGTAGGTATACATTTTCTATGCAAACCATTTATCTGCAAACAATAATTTAGAAAACGAGTTTATTACACATCATTTCTTGGGCAAAGCCCGAGCCGTTGCTAGTAGCAGTACTAGCTAATATATTTTGCGAATTCCAGCCGCGATAACTGCCCGTTGTCATGGTTGGGTGAGCAACCAAACAACCGGTGCTATGTACCAAAGAGCTTTTCACAAACACACAGACACTCGGAACGGGTTTCTGCTCGTTTGACGAAGATTGTTCCCAGCTATATGTACGTAAGTTGTCTATCGATATGATGGAAACGGTTTATGTATCTTGAACACTTGAACATTCGCAGTTCGATTACTCATACATAGGTTAACACACACACAGTGTGTGTGTGTGTGTGTGTGTCTGTGTGTGTGCGTGCGTGCGTTCGTATATTGTCTTGCAACTCTAGGAACAAGACCGCCAAATTCAACAAACTCCAGAAGGTAATTGGAGATTGGCTTGCTTATCGAGAATCCAACTATTTTTAATTTGATTTATCTTAACCAACATATGCAACTCACCCTAAACGAAGATACCAACGACTCGCGTCTAACCAATCCTTGCAGACCGATTAAATTAGCGATCTTGAATAGGAAGACATGCTTAACCCATTTCGGCATTGGCGTGATGTTGCTACGGATGGCGTTATAATGCAGCGCTAGTACGACGATGGAGAGGACACAAGCGAGCAATAACTGACCCATGAAGAGTATGGCGAAAATAACTGGAAATAAACCAGATGAGGGCCATTACAACAAACCGTCTGTTTTATTAAAACAAAAACAGTTTAAAAGGTCGAAGAACAAAGCCAACGAGTTGCTTAAAGTGTATATCATGGTAATTATGCAATTTATATATTTCCCACATATTATATTAGCTACGTTGACTTCGTCAGATGCTAGTAACAAATCCATTAATGGACATGGTTTGTTTTGTTCATCCAAGCCGTGTTAAAAGCATTATGTTTGCCACACATGTTTGCTCATGTTGAGTGTTTAATACACAGTGTACGTAACCGTAGCGTGTTCGTGCATGTTACCGTATGTATATTAAAAAAAAATCGAATTGCCTTTTATTTAAAACGTTGTTGTTTTATATATGGTTGGCTGCTGTAGGAAGTGCACATTTGTGAAATGTAATACGGAGCGCCACACACGTGCACTCATGCACACACGCATAAAACACACACATACGCACGCATTCATGTATTTACACACACGCACACTCATACATACACACATGCACGCACGCACGCACGCACGCACACACACACATACACACACACTCATAAGCACGTCAAATCGGCCTCCGTTCACAATAACATATGGCGAGGTATAGCCAGAGATAAAAGAAATACCGTGATCTACGTACCTATTGGGGGCGGTTTGTCTGATAAAGACAATAAGTCGTGCAGCAGCAGCATATACACGATTGCCTTCATTCCAAGGCCAATACCTATCCGCCGCACCGGAAACGTGAGATCACAAGTGGTGACGATGTCGTAACCACATCGTAGCGATTACAATAGTAGTGCGAGAGGGCGGTTCACGGTGAGTGTGAATATTGTTAGTTACTCTTCCGGTGGTGAATTGGTTTGAACTTGGTGTAGCAAACTTGCGAAAATTATGGAGTATATAAGGATATTTGATCAAGATAAGTGATATTATTGAGTGTATATCATACATAACGTAGTTGTAGATATATATTAAGCAATATAGGGAAGTTTAAAAGAAGGCGATAGGCGAGCGATAATTGGGGAAATTAATGTAATCGGAACGTTGTTTACAAAGTAGGACACTGGGGAAGGACAATAGAATAGGGTTAGTTGAGATAGTCAATGTAGTTAGATGAGTAATAACTAATTAAAACCTGAAATAACAAACTTAAGTGTATATTGGTACACGGGAAACAGTCTTTGTAAAGACTACCTTGAATATAAACCTAACTTTAAACTTACATAAATACATCGTCGTCGTAAAACACGGTGTGTCACTGTGTGTTAACACATATAACTAACCATAACCTAAACAATCTGGTGTAAATTGTACAACTATAAAAACTATTTTGAATATAAATAAATCCTTATATGGCAACTTGCAAGCTGCAACTCAAGGCAAGACGACACTAAATTAGTTTGCAAAGACTGCCAGAGCTGGGTGGATTTTGCATTGTCTGGCAGTCCAAAATCATGGGCAGAGACCAAAGAAGACGGATTCACTTTTCGGTGTAAGGGGTGTTTGAGGATGGAATGTCTGATAAAGGAGGTGTGTAAGTTGATGGATATAGAGAAGGAGATGGAAGTGAGGCTCAACATGGAAATAGATGGCACAGAGAGGGATGACACGGAGAGAGTTGAGAATACTACGACACAGAAGTAGCAGAGTTGTGACACGGAGACTGGAGAAAGGAGACTGAGAGGAGGGAAGGTGACAGGTGTGAAGGAATAAGAAAATGAGAAGAAGACAGAGGAACGGAGGAAAAGTGTTCTGCAGAAGAAAAGAAAACGGGTCAGGTGGTCAGACTGTAGAGAACAAGGAGAGACGCCACAGCGATACAGGTGGTGAAGAGGTAGATTCCACAGAGGCAGTTGGTAAGACTGTAAACCAGAAGACTGAGAAGAAGACAGAGTGTTCAGCAAAAGACAGAAAACTTGACAGACGTGAAGGTGACAGGGGAGAAAGTGACCGTAGAGAAGGAGGTAGGAGGGGAAAAGGGACTGGAGAGGAGAGAAGAAATGTGATGGGAGGAAAGATGAAGGGACGAAAGGAAATGAGATAAATGTGCTAGAAGAGAAGATGACAGGAGGAAATGGGACAAGAGAAAAAGCGACAGGAAAGAAAGGAACGGAAGAGAATGTGACAGGAGAACCTGCTGCGATCTGATGACAGTGGGACAGGTTGCATCAATTTACATTAGCTGGGGGGACTCACAGAGAATCTTGAAATTGGAAAAAATAGCTAAAGACAGCACAAATAAATCAGCAAAGAACAGTCTGGAAAACGGTTATGAAGCTGGGTATAAATGTGTTTGTTTAAATGCAAGGAGCATAGTAAACAAAAGAAATGGTAGAAGATATTGACCCTCACATAATTAGGTATAACCGAATCATGGGCCACCACCGATATATCGATGCCGAATTGGGACTGACAGGATATGTAATGTTTAGGAAAGATAGAATAGGAAGAAGGTAGAGCTATTTTATATACAGTTGTATTAAAGAATCTATCCAGGCTTATGAAATAAATTAGAAACAGAAGCAGATTGCGAAGAAGCTGCTTGGTATAACATAGTTAGAGGAAATTCAACGTTAACGGTTGGGTTAGTTTATCGAAGTCCAAACATAAGCATAGAAGAGAATGAAAAAGTACAAAACGCTATAAAGGAAGTGAGTAAACGGGACTGTGTTATTATGGGGGATTTTAACCATGGTTATATACAATGGACATCTCTACAGAGTATGGGTAATGAGGATCACAAGTTTTTTAGTTTTAGTACAAGATAGTTTTCTATCTTAACATGTGCTAGAACCAGCCAAGGGTGAGAATGTGTTAGACATAGTTTTGTCCTCGTAGAATGAACTAGTTGACATTGTCAAGATATATGAGCCACTGGGGAGTAGTGATCACAACCATTTTACCATCAAAGTAAAACCACAAAGGAATAGTAAAAAGCAGTGCAGGATAAATTTCCACAAAGGAAGATATAAGGACATGAGGAAATATTTAGCAAAGATAGACTGGAATGACACACTGAAGAATAAGACAGCAACAGGATGCTGGAATAACTTAAAGAGTGAAGTTGAGTGCATCGTCGATACGTTTGTTCCCTTGAAACAAAACAAGGGAAACGGTCCAAAAAGTAACACTTATCGAAAGAAGCCATTAGAAAAATTAAGTACAAACAAATGATATGGAAGTCATATAGACGTACTATAAATGATGAAGACTACAACATTTATAAAGAAGCACTAAACCAAGCTACAGCTGAAATAAGAAATTCAAAGAGAAGCTATGAACAAAAATTAGTTTGTATTATAAAACATGACTGCAAGAGTTTTTATGCGTATGTTCGAAGCAAACAGAAAGTTCAGGATAAGATCGGTCCTCTAGAAGATAGTGCTGGAAACATAATATCAGAGGGATTCTTAATGGCAGAAGACCTGAATGAGTATTTTAGTTTGGTGTTTACCAGAGAAGATGTTAAATCACCGCCAGTACCAGAGGCTAAGTTCAAGGGGGTGGGGCAGAATCAGACTATTTAGAACAGTTAATTGTAACCCCGGAAATGGTAGCTAAGAAAAACATTCGGGCTATGAACGATAATAAATCACCTGGAGTGGATGAGATTCCGCCCAAACTACTATTGGAAATTGTAAAACATTTTAGCATACAGCTTGCAACAGTTTTTAATTTGTCATTAGAAGAGGGAGTGGTTCATTTAGCATGGAAAGAAGCAAACATTATACCGTTATTTAAGAAAAGGTTCGAGAAACAAGACATAACCATAGACCAGTGAGTTTAACATCGGTGATTTGCAAATTATTAGAAAGACCAATTAAAGATCACATGGTGGATTTTCTTGTTAAACATAACTTGATAAACCCATCTCAACATGGGTTTCTGAAAGCGAGGTCATGCTTAACAAATATGTTATGTTTTGGGAAGATATTACTAAGTGAGTAGATGAGGGATCACCAGTATATATAACCTACGTAGATTTTCAAAAAGCTTTCGATAAAGTGCCACATCAAAGATTACTGCTTGAACTAAAGGCCCATGGCATAGGAAATGGTGTAATTAACTGGATAGAAAAATGGCTGATTGACAGAAGACAACGGGTAGTTGTTGATGGGGAGGCTTCAAACTGGAAATCAGTTTTGAGTGGGGTACCACAGGGATCAGTACTGGGACCTATATTATTTTTAATATATATATATATATATATATATATATATTAAGAATAATATATATATATATACGATTTGGACGATGATATAACAAGCAAGGTGTTGAAATTTGCTGATGAAACAAAAATGTTTAGAAGGATTAAACGTTATGGAGGTAGACAGCATTTACAAGATGATGTTGACAGGTTGATCAAATGGTTTGAAAAGTGGCAAATGTTGTTCAGTTTTGGGAAATGTAAATGCCTCCACACAGGACATGGGAACGAAGAATATACAACGGGGGGGGGGGGGGTACTGTACGAAGTACTACTGTAAAAGAAAAGGACTTAGGGTTAACCATTAGTGTTGATATGAAGGTTTCAGAGCAGTGCGGAATTGCAGCTTCAAAGGGAAATTAAATCCTTGCAATAATTAGGTGAAATAGAGCGTATAAGGAAAAATAACTAATAATACCGCTGTACACTAGTTAGGCCTCATTTAGAATATTGTATACAAGCATGGAGGCCATACCGCAAGAAGGACATAGATATGCTAGAAAGAGTAAAGAGGAGAGCGACTAAAATTATACCAAAACTGAAGGATCTTAGTTTTGAAAAACGCCTAAAAGGATGTGATTTAACAACACTAGAGACCAGGAGATTGAGAGGAGATCAGATAGAAGTGTTTATAATATTGAATGGTCATGAAAATATTGATAGAAATATTTTTTCTCAGTTAAGAAAGATAAAAATACTAGGGGACATGAAGTTATATTAATAAAGGAGCAGTGTAGATTAGATATAAGAAAGTTCAAATTTTTACAAAGGACCGTAAATGAATGGAACATATTATCTGCTGATTGTGTGGGTGCTAGTAATGTGAATATATTTAAAAATAAAATCGACAGTTATCTCAGAAGTTGTGTTAGCACCTTCCATCCCAACTTCCACCTCTCACCTATTTCTGAAGCAAACCTCTTCCTACTTCCTATCTCCCGATAGTTTTTAGGACTAAACCCCCGCCTCCCAACGCCTCTTTAATATATTGTTCAAACAAATATCGAAATATTTTGAAACGCAATTTGGAAATGTAAAGCGAGCTCATAAAGAAAGCTTTTATGCATATTACCACCAAGAAAACTGTCTCGCTGAAGAGCAAAACAGGATAAACCATCACAGAACCAACAACTAAGTTTCTTTTCACAAATGAAGTGCGGCACTAGTTAACATTTCAGTTACTTTGGCCGTTAATAGATAGTCATAGTAGTCAAGACTTGCGCCGCGTATCGCAGTCTCAGAGACGTTCATTCGCAATAGACGAAGGCACTCACCCACTGATATCTTCTCCGTCGAATCGCACGGCAGTAGGAAGAGGAACAACGTAACAATGCTGACAACGGCCAACGGGTACATGACGAATATCTCCAGCATCTCATGGTAGCGTTTCAATTTCACAACGAACGTTGCCGTTGGGTACACGCTGCTACCGTGGCATGCAGTATTTTTTGTCGAGTACGCTATGTACAATTTCCATTCGGAGTTTTCCTGTTGGGTAATAAAAGTCCTAATGATGGGAAGTTGTCTGCGGTACACCGTACGCGCGTGAGGTAAATACTTCGGGAAAACGGTCGCTGCGCCAAGGACTTGACAACATAAAGTAGGCGTTGACGCAATAATGCTTATATCTAGCGACATGCAAATAGCACAGCAATAGGAATATTATTTGACAATTCTACACTATCACGACTATGGCCTATCAATGGACGTGAATTTCACATTCTCTTCCACCTTCGTCATTTTGAACAAACGAGTATCTGCGAACGCGTTATGGTGTTTATGTCATAATGCTGTGTGTTTTCTACCATTTGGTAAATATTACTATCACGACTGTCAACTAACATTGCTTCGCACACTTGCACGCACACACGCACGCACACACGCACGCACGCACGAACACAGTGGCGGGAGGTCCAAGGGAAACTTTGTATGTACAATTACTAGATTGTGCTTTTTTTCTGTTTAAATAAGTGTTCCCTCCAGACAGACATGCTCATTTGAGCACTATCTGTCTTCTCCGGAAAAAGTCCATGCATTTTGAACAGATCCGGTGATTTTCATAACTGATTAGTAATCCGATATGAACCGAGTAGTTAATTTATTAAGAAGTATCATGTCAACGCTACATGTGTTCTAGTTACATTAAATGTCATTTTTGTTGTCTCATCTCAACCAACTCCTAGACGATATATGCATGTGGCTACCCAAATATTTGATTATGAAAAGGAATGAGTGTGCTCGTTATTTACAGCAATGCTTAGTTCTCGGAGAAGACACTATTGTCTGTGTCACGTGTATGGTGTAGGTAAAATCATTGTAGAGTTGGATGAATAATTTTAATATTTCCAATTAAGAAATTTATTTTGTGATACCTCGTAGAGGCGTAGGTTGACGCCGGTTTCTCCTTCTGGCACGAAGATCTGTAACTTGGTGCGGTTGTAAGACAGCGTGCCGAATACAATCGGGCACGCCTGACGATCGTAAGGGAAGGCATTGAACTCTAGCAGACATGACACAATAAGTATGGCCGGGTAAGCGAAGTGGATATGTCCCGTGTGGTACGCCACTGCCGTGGCAGACCTGTCGATATGTGCACTGGATGGGTCTAAACTGGAAAAAAACAATAGACATTTAGATGATATCCACCACCTATACAGGAAGAGAAGCTACATGTAGCAGAACACAATTCTTCACAAGAATTTGTAGAGTAACGCGAGGCGATAGGAGCTATATGAAAGAAATTGCGACAAGAGATTGGCACGAAAAAACACCTACAGATGAAAGTAGCTGGAAACCGAATGAGATGGGCAGGACATATGCAAAGAATGAGCTATGTCAGACTGTGAAAAAGAGCATGGAAAGGAGAAGAGAGTGGCAAACGACGAAGAGGAAGAATAAAGCTGAGATGGAATGCCAGCATGAAAAGGGACCTTGAGGAGGACATATGTGAATAGCCATAAATGGAAGGTCATTGGGGACGGCAGTGAGAGATGGAGAGTTAACACGAAAACCGGAAGAAGCTACGTATTAAGTTAAATGAACCCCATCCAGCATGGGAGCAATGGGAAGAAGAGATAATCATCGCTTATATTGCCTATACATTGACACTACACAAGAAGACGAAAATAGCTTTGCATCTCTACCTGAACACCATAAAATCAGAGATTGTCTGGGGCCAAACAGGCTGTTCATCTAGTAAAATGAATTTTTTTTCTAAAATGGTCCAATAGTAATACAATGATTATATACGGGAGTGAACCATCAATACAATAAAGGATTGCGTACAATTACTGATGCACATAAAAATATTATAGTTAGCAAAATAACAATTGTTCATATTCACGGGTAACGTACTCATGGAATAGAACGACTCCTTACGAAAATGCCTGGCTTGCCTGTAGCAAAACGAATGGCTTTTTGGGGTTATGCACCTCAACGAGTTAATACAAACTAATCATGCGACTACAATCACGTTGCTACCGTCAGTGGTTTGTTAGGGAAAACAACTGTTAAACGCACAGCTACCAAATGTCATGAACCGCGCCATTATTGGCAGAAAATGACGTAATTGAATCTTTGTACTTTCTGAAGAATTCACACAGAATGGTTTTCGACAATCCGACATATGGCGTCTGTGTGCATGCGATACATACATATATATATATATATATATATATATATATACACACATATTTATTTCAACGAAATTAGTTTAGAACTAACTGAATGCATTTTTCAGTCACATCACGCACGATGGCCAGTGTGTGTGTGTGTGTGTGTGTGTGTGTGTGTGTGTGGGTGCGTGCGTGCGTGCGTGCGTGCGTGTGTGTGTGTGTGTGTGTGCATTTATCGTCTTTAAAACTGTGCCCTTTTATGGTTGAACAAGTGTCCTTTTGGGACATTGACCGACAGTGGAAATTCAAGACACAATTAAGTTGAATTCCAGCTCACCTGTCGTATAACGAAATATCGGGTAGCCACAAACGCGAACTTGTAATGTAGATGTGATCAGTTTGATTATAGGCAGCCGGTGTCCATGATAACCTCCCGTCATACCAAGTCTACACACAAAATATGTATTGATTAATGCTTCCGCAGATATAACATAGTGGAACCTGAACTATGTTCAAAACAAGGTGTTTACACATTTGATTGTAATGTAGTGTGTGTGGTGTGCGTGTGCGTGTGCGTGTGCGTGTGTGTGTTTAAGAGCGTATGGTGTGTTTGTGTGTGTGCGTTTCGAACACCTCTTTCAGCGCTTCTTGAAATATTCTTATTTGTTCTCCGCCATTATATCAACTTCGCCCGGTAGCTATATCCCAAACCCAAGCCTTTGACTTGTGGCAGTTACGACCCGACAGGAGAATCGTCGGCAATTATGTCGAACTCTGGCCTCATATTGGCTCTAATTTTCAGATATGTGAACAATTGCCGATCAGCTAACATAGTTACATTCACTACCCACTCACCTTTCTCGCTAACCTCACCAACTCTGTTATGCGAGCGGTAGACATCATCTAACGGACCAACTTAAATGTCCCCCCACACATCCAAATGTTATATCGTTCAAAATGAGGCCTGTCGTAAAGCTGCCAAGTGGTGCAGTAAGCGTGATACGAAGGTTAAACACGGTAACCGTCAAACGATGAATTTTCAAAACTGGGCGTTTCAGCAAACCTGTTAATGGAGAGTGTCTGCAAGCATACCGATCTCGATTCCCTTCCCTATCACTAACGCGCTGTGCGCACTACGTCATCGCTTGTTGTGTTTATGCGATCGGTTAAGTGTCGATCGGATAGGTAAATACGTAACCGGCAGGGGTGATCGGTAAGCGCAATCCCTATCAATGTTACGTTAAAATTATGGATGAATCAAAGTAAACAATATGACAGCATTGTACATACAACTGTTTTTGACTGATTAGCCGCCTCGGTTTAATTGCAGTTGTGTTTAATGCATCAGAAAAAAATATTTTTAAGACCTGTCTCAGCATGGAATACATAACGGTAGGGGCACAAATCGTGCGTGCAATCTTTTTTGTTGTTTTCACAAAAAGTGATCAAATTCTTCCGTAAGATATCTATGTGCTAAATCTCTAACACATATTCCGTTAAATTTGTGCAAATAAACTGTTAGAAAAGTTGTCTTATATACTTACGAATATAAACAGGCAAATTCAAATCTCGTAAAAGGCGCTAAAAATCGCGCGTCCTATCTTCGCTGTGATGTGCTTTTGTACATAATTCCAAAATTATTTAGATGCATTATGGTCTGTCTATTTGAGCTTGTGATTAGGACCACGTATCCAGCTGGGAAAGGCATAAATGTATGATACGTTGGCGAGTGAAACGCCGTGATGCAGACCCTCCTGACAGTTACGTATCTCCAATAATCGACACCAATTGCGCAGCGCGTTAGGGATAGGGAAGGGAATCAAGATCGGTATGTTTGCAGACACTCTCTAAAATTACAATGGTCACGTATCTACTTTACTTAATTACAAAATTGGTCAAGTCGTATATATATTTTGGGTAAGTCCATTGTCTCTACTCAAAACGAGGTACGACATGGAGCTTTACGTGGTATGGTAAGGGTGGAGCTAAGGTCAAACTATGTCACCAGTCAAGTGATGAACAATCGAAGTTACAACGACTGTGCACCTACTTGAATTCCATGAACACATCACTGAGTGAAATAACAATTTATTCCAGTCTAAATGAGGCATGACACGTCAGGTAATGTATTATGTCTGAAGTGACGTCAACTGATAAATGTTCGAAATTGTACCATCACGCTAACGTTGTGCAATATCAATGATTGAGTATCTACGTTACACAAATACTCATGGCCAACGTCTTACACCGTTTGAAAGCTTGCTGTCTACCCGTCAAAACAATGTATAACAAGAATACGTGGTGCACTATGTGTGTAGTAAAAGTCAAACAAGGTCACCATCAAATGATGAATGTTCAAAATGACGGCGCTCCACAAATGCTGTACAGGTACAATGTTGTGCATATTCTTTGTCTACCTACACGAGGTATCCTTATACACCATTGTAAACCTTATGATCTCCCCCTCAAAATGAGGTATGACATGGAGCTATCGATTGGTGCTCTAAGTGTGAAGCGAAGGTTGAACTTATGATTTTTTCGTATTAATTTTATTCAACACCAATTATTCTAACAGTTTATTTGCAATATAACGACTATATCACTATGAATGCTTTATAGAATATCAATATATTGCATTATATGTTACCCAGATATTTATCAAAATAACATATTCTATTAATTATAGCAATTACGACCTCATCCAAATGCGATAAAAACAGTCATCCCACAATTAGGAGGTAGTTTTCACTTATTTGTGGTTTACTTACAAAGAAACGGTTCTTTCACCAAATACATACATAACATAGTAGCATTCAACGTTGCATGCCATGTAACATCGTGATTATTGAATACATCAGTTTTCATTGTTGACCGCCATGAGCGATATCAGAAATGCTGCTAACTGTGAGTGATTGCTAAAATCCATTTCTATTTGATACCTGACACCCTAGCTAAAAATGTATTAGCGACGTACATACATAAATAATTTATACTAATAAATTATCATCTAATTAAACTTTCATTTAGATGCGTGTTCCCTATTACCTCACTGACTGGCATTTTATTCTTCATTCAATAAAAGGAGGCGAAGTGTTTGACACTGTCGGTATGTTTTATTTCACCAGGGCGGGACATTTGCAATGGACCGAGCCCAATAAAGTCTACACGAAGGAGAAGACGACTCAAGACGACTCAAAATGCGTCGTTTGTTAAGTATCCTTGAACAATGGAAAACTATCAGCAACAACGCATACCAGACACAAATCATTGTTAGAGGCTGCGGAAACAAAGCCATACTCGAGGGCCAATTTCCACGGGGGACAACACGATGCGGAACATTAATTATGCGGAACTGGGCCATCAACTAGAAGACATTCGTTACATTCGTACTGCACCACTTGATAGCCCCATAGTATACCTCGTTTTACTGGAAAACAATCGGCTTTTCAACGGTATGTGATATGGCCACGAGTATTTAGATAACGCAGATACGCATTATAAAATAGAAAACAACCACTGTAATATTACGATGTTTGCTGAAGCGCCCAAATTGGAAAATTCATCATTTCACGGTGACGTTGTTTGACCTTCGATTCACGCTTAATGAAACCAATTGCACCAATTGGCGGCTCTACGATAGGCTTTGTTGTGACGGGGAGATACACAGTGCTTTCAAACGATATAAAGCACGAGTTTGTGGGGGTGGTGGACATATAAACTCCTAAAATAACTCCCTTTTGGGGATTTGCCGCTAGCCTATGTAAAACTCCCATTCTGCGTTAAGTCAGCAGGAATGATGACATTTTGCAGTTACATTTAAAACCATTACATGTAAAACCACCTTTTTGACTTCGTTTATTCTCTCTTTACCTGTACGTGTGTGTGTGTGTGTGTGTGTTTACACACGCATACGCACACACACACGCACACACGCACAATAATAGTGATAGTAGTAGTAGTAGTAGTAGTAGTAGTAGTAGTAGTAGTAGTAGTAGTAGTAGTAGTAGTAGTGATAGCAGTAGCAGTAGCAGCAACAGCAGCAGCAGTAGCAGCAGCAGTAATAGTAGTATTATAGTAAGCAATGACATCTCCAAACATAAAATTACTAACTTGGTAAAATAATATTACTGTAATAACATTACATTTCATGAATACACCACCACACAGTCTAAACTTAATACACTTAAAACAATAAAACAATAAAAATATACAGTAGTACTTAAATAAGTACAATAAGACAATACTACTTCAAAACAAAACACGTACCTTTCTTATGTTTGCTACCAGTGTTAAACTCTGATCCTTTTGATCCTAACAGGTGAAAGTAAATTAAGTTAACACAAACAAACATACACACGCACACACGCACGTACGCATACATACACGCATCAATGTAGATAAACTCATACATACAAACGCACGCACACTCATGCACAATCATGCACGCACACTCACTCAAGTGTGTGCATGCACGATCACCGGTCAGAACATACGCCACGCTCACAGAAGACTGATTCTTTCCGCAGATACCGCAATAAATCAGTATTACTGGTCGGGGAGGGTCATTTTTGGTGACGATTTAACAAAAAGGGGTCTAGTCCGAATAATCTCCCCACACACATATATACATACATATTATATATATATATATATATATATATATGTATATATACATATATACATTGTATATATATATATATAAATGTATATATACATATATACATTGTATATATATATATATATGTATATATATGTATATACATTGTGTATATATATATATATGTATATATACATTGTATATATATGCATATATACATATATACATTGTATATATATGTATATATACATATATACATTGTATATATATATATATATGTGTATATATATACATTGTATATATATATATATATGTATATATACATATATACATTGTATATATATATATATATATATATATATATACACACACATATGCTTACAGTAATCATTGATTGCCATGTAATTGGTATAGCGGCAAAACGAGGTGGCGTCAGAATTCAAACGATGGGCTTCATTTTTTGAAAGGCGGTCGTAAAGGGGTTTCGTTCGATCCACCCAATCTCTCCTGGTTACGGGCCAGCGTTGGATAACTTGTTGTCGATCGCATCATCTGGGAGAATGAGGTTTATGAATCTGTGAGCGAGACATTTGGGAGGTTTGTACATTTTAACCGAAGGTTGATGGTCGTTTTCGGAGCGTTTCCAACCAAATTGGATTAGGTACACGGAACATTTTCCCCGAAGATATAGTATCTTTACAATTACGAATAATGTGCAATTTTTAATGTATCATCTTACAGTAATCATTGACACCCATAGGCGGATCCAGGGGAGCTGGGGGCACTTGTAATTTTGCGTGCCCGTAGACCTTTTGAAAGGGCCCACGTGACCGTGCCCCCTAGTCCGTTTGGAATATGCCCCCGTTCAAATTACAATAAGGAGAAGTTACCCCAACGCGGCGGCGAAAATTTGTCAACACACCTCCCTCCCCCCGTCTTCGGATATCACCAGTCGAGCCGAGACAGCGGAGAATCTGAAATTACGGCGGCACGGCAGCAACACATTGTATGTACACCATTTCGTTCGGCCATCAGTGGAGGCTTTTGTGCCCGCCCCTAGACTCGCTTTCTGGATCCGCCCCTAACACCCATATAGTTGGCTTAGCTGGGAAATTGTGTAAGTGTGTGTGTGTATGTGTGTGTGTGGGGGGGGGGTTAACAGCATGGCGACGGGAAGGGTCGTTTTTTGAAAGGGGTTTGTTAAGAAGGGGATTCGGTCGATCCCCAAACCCCTGTTATACACCTTTGGCTGTTCTACGTTCTTTGCGTTCTTACATTCCCTGTTACGACCTGAGTAATTTTTTTACAATATCATTGTAACTCGATTCGAAACTCTCAAATATTGTTCAAGGCCACTCACCAAATTGATGATTCGTCGGAGACCTAGCGTGAAATTGACGACGAGAACCCTCCTGCTGTCAAATGTGGGCAACACGGTCTTGTCATACGAGGAAAACAATGTAGACATCAATTTTTTTTGTGCCAACACTTCATTTCCTATGTTCCGTGCAGCTGCTAAAATGGACAAACAAGGTATAGGCTCCAGAGACGAGCCTAATACAAATGAACTAATTGTCCTAATTAAAACTGCAGAATCTTTAGACCATTCACGTTCGAATTTATATGTTTCATGTACCATGTATTATTCATGTAGCGATGCGATGGTATCCAAACTGTAGGCTAAACTACCGTACAGCACTACTAAGTACAGCCTGCCCTCCATGTTTTATGGTGTTAGCATGAAGCGCAGTGGCGTAATGTGTAGAACAGTGGTTCTCAAACTGGGGGTCCCGACCATCTGGGTGGTCATTTGGCAATTTAAGGGGGTTATCTTATGAACTTGTGCATTTTATATTGCGTACACTAAAAATGTACAATTAATCTGACACGATTTACTAGTAAGCAATGCGTAAACAATGGCGGAGGGATCATTAATAGTCTTGTCTCTTTAAAAATAACAAACGAAAAGAAACTTCACACTATTGGGGACAACTCTTTGTACTTTTTGTCTAGACCATGATCAGTCATGTTTTGGGGAGAAAAGTGCAAACAAAATTACATTTCTTTTGCGAGAGATATTATCCACCACAGAATGTGTAAACCTCCTTGATATCAAAGAACAGGTGATATAGGACATAGAAAAGGCTATTTTGTCTGCATCTAACTGTGTGAATCAATCCCTATTCAGTCCTGCTATTAACTGATAATGTTCGTCAGATACATTTACCATGATGTTTTAAATAAAAAATTCAAATGACATCGAGGTAACATCCGAAGGCAAAGATGGGATGAATAAATCCTTTGTATGTTTAAAGCTGCGTGCTGCCCTCAATTCTCGCCATTTTAAGAACCCCTGTTTGCGCAGTCAATAACATGTTTAAGAAATATTTAAATATTCTGCAAGCAAGTCCACTAGCAGTCCAAAGGCAGTGTTGCCAAGACTTAACAGGAAATTTAGCCTTTACCAGTATCACTAACCTTCGATACGCTTTCGCTGTACATACAAAATCCAGAATAAAGAGGCCTTTCAGTGCTATGCAGCATACCCCTTTAATTGAACGTATATTGAAAAAAATTGCTGTGTGCACCAACTAAACAAATAGACTTCAAGTAAATGTGTATCCTCCCCAATCACCGGTTTTTAATTACATTGTAGTTCTTTTGGAATGGATAGGGTGCAGTGGGGGTTCGTTTTGGAAAAAAACAATTCTGTGAAAAACGGGTAATGGCGCAACAAATTTGAACCATAGGGCTAGACTCTAGAGCGATGGAACCTCAATCAAGAGAACCTGGGTTCGAATCCTCTACTGCCGTGTCGAACCTTGGGCAAGTTCGTTCACTCTATGTTGATCCAGTTCATTCAGCTGTATGGATGAGTACCTGACTAAATGACAGTGGTGGATATTTGTGTACGCATAGTCTTCGCGCTTTAATTACAGCGTGGTTAAATTCTTCCCAGATAAGTCGAGATGGTAGGATGATTTAACAGGTCTGCTAGGGAGTAAAGTGAAAAATGCTTTGAGCAGACCTAAGGACAGGATGTTGCGCTTTATAGGAACTTGCGTTTTTGGATGCACTAAATAACATACCGGTGAATACATTCCTCAAATAAATCTTGGAATATTGCTATTTGCTTTACGCAGAGCTATATTTTTGAGTAATGCAATACTTAACATACTGAAATGACTTTTGGCTGATTAAGCTTAACATCGAGTATCGACAATGTCTCTTGAGTAAAATCCACGTTTCGCTCGCTGTTGTCGTATGCACGAAACCTGACTGTTGGCTTAGTAAAACGGTTTCCGTATTTGTTTTAACAGCAATATATAACATACAAATGACCTTGTGATAGACATACTAACCCTGTGCTGTCAGAAGTGTAATCACCATGCGATAGACCATTTTTAGGCATAATCGTGGTTTTTTTAGCAGTCACGTGGATCAGAATACATACCGCTATTAATACACACGTGATGCCAAAACGTGTTGTTACTGTAAGCCATAATTTTAAACGTTCATAAACAGTGCTAGTTGTCATGGAAATCTATTACGTGTTCTCGTATTGTCTGGAATTCCTGGCGGGAATACATTCACACACCTAAACTCGCGTTTATTAAAACACGTTGCTTGGTGAAACATCGGTAGTTTTGCTGTTGCTGTCTTAGGAATGCCCAACTGTTATTTATTACTGCAGTTGATTTGTTTTGGCACGTTTTCATGTTCGACGTCTGGCTGCAGTAACGAGACTAGAACAAAGTTTTATTGATAGTTTTATAACAATGTTAGGTTTCTTCGCGGGAAATTAGTTTACTTATCCTTCGCAATGGAATACACTGTTGTAATTTCGTTGATTTTCATTACAATAATGCAAATTTAATTACAACACAGAGTAACCATTACCGTGTACTATTCCACGCGGGACTCATTCGTGATTAGTAATTGCTGTAATCAGGTTTGGATTTGAATGCATATGCAAATGTTTGAAATGATTCAAATGCAAATGCAAGTGTGTCGATAAATGATTTCATTTAAATGCATATGCAAGTGTTTGAAATTACCCAAATGCAAGTGTTTGAAATAAGCCAAATGCAAATATTTGAAGTAATTCAAATTGCAATTGGAGATCTCCAAATCATGGGAGACTTCAATGCCAAGATAGGATTAACCAACAGCGGTTACGAAGAATTCATGGGCAGACATGGACTGGGGACAATGAGTGAAAATGACGAGATGTTGGCAGACTTCTACGCATTTTAACAACATAATCATTGGCGGTAACGTATTCCCGCACAGCAGAATTCACAAAGCTACATGGATATCGTCAGACCACCGAACAGAAAACCAAATCGACCACATCTATATAGATAGAAAATTCAGAAAATCACTGTAAGACATGCGGGTACACAGAGGAGCAGACGCCGCCTCAGACCACCACCTTGTGCTGGCCAGACTGAAGATGAAGCTGAAGAAGAGAGACGTAAAGAGGAGCACCAGAACAAGATACAATGTGGACTTCCTAAAGGACAGAGTCACAACAGAGACATTCCGACTCACAATCAGCAACAAATATAAACACTTACAAGACCTTCTCGAAGAAGGAACCATGGACGTAGACACCAAGTGGCAAAAGATCAAGGAAACATTGACCAGCACATGCAACGAATTCCTGGGAAAAAATACAAACAGAAGGAGTGGATCTCTATATACACTATCAACAAAGTGCAAGTGAGGAAGGAAAAGAAAGGCGCAATTAACAGCAGCCGAACTAGAGCAGCGAAAGCAGCAGCCTAGGAACAGTATGCAGAGGCAAACAGAGCAGTCAAGAAAAGCGTAAAAACATACAAGAAAAACTTCATCGACGGCCTTGCTAAGGAAACAGAGGATGCCGCAGCACAAAGGAACATGAAACAACTGTATGACACAACAAGGAAGTTAGCAGGAAAGTAGAAGTACGCAGACAGGCCAATAAAAGACAAAAACGGCAACGTACTTACCAGTGACGAAGATCAGTTGAAGAGATGGAGGGAACATTTTAATGAACTGCTGAACCGACCACCACCACAGACCCCACCAGATATCCCATCAGCTGAAGAACTACTCCAGGTAAACTGCAAAAAAAACAAGCAAGGCAGAGACCGAGAAAGCCATTCATCACCTGAAGAGAGGGAAAGCTTCCGGCCCAGAAGAAATTCCTGCCGATGCAATCAAGGCAGACGTAGAGACCTCCACAGAGATGCTGCATGATCTGATTGGGAAATTATGGGATCAAAAAGAAATTCCGACTGAATGGAAAGAAGGATACCTGGTGAAACTCCCAAAGAAAGAAGACCTACAGGAATGCAAGAACTACAGAGGGATAATGCTCCTGTCAGTGCCCGGAAAAATCCTCAACAGAAAACAGCAGTGAGATCACCAGGAAGGCTTCCGTAAAGATAGACCACGCACCGACCAAATAGCTACACTCCGAATCATAGTTGAACAATCATTGGAATGGGACTCATCCCTGTACATAAACTTTGTACACTATGAGAAGGTATTTGACAGCCTTGACAGGGAGACACTATGGAAGCTCCTGCGACACTACGGGATACCAGAGAAATGTATTTCTCTGATACAAAGTAACTATGAAGGCATGGCATGTAAGGTCATTCTTGCAGGACAACTCACAGAATCATTTATGGCGAAGACAGGAGTGAGGCAAGGTTGCCTTCTGTCACCATTCCTCTTCCTGCTTGCCGTAGATTGGATTATGAAAAAGACAACAGAAAACAGAAGAAATGGTATCCAGTGGACACCCTGGAGTCAGTTGGATGACCTGCACAGATGCTGGAGAAAACAGAGCTTCTAAACACAGTGTCAACACAGATAGTACTCAACACCAACAGAAGCAAGACCAAGATCATGACAGCCAACACGAAGAATAACAGCCAAGTCATATTAGGAGGAGAACCACTGGAAGAAACCGACTCCTTCACATACCTGGGAAGCATAATTAACACGAGAGGAGGCACAGAAGAAGACGGCAAAACAAGGATACAAAAAGCAAGAGTGGCATTTCTCATTTTTGAGAAACATTTGGAAGGCAAAACAAATCATGCTTAACATCAAATTGAGGATATTCAATTCATATGTCAAGTCAGTATTACTCTATGACTCAGAGCCATGGCGAATTACACACAAAACACTAACAAGATTACATACCTTCATCAACAAATGCCTGCGCAGAATCATACACCTAAAGTGGTTAGACAAGGTACCCAACACTACACTATGGGAATGGACAAAACAACTACCAATAGAAAACGAAATAAAGAAGAGAAAATGGGGGTGGTTAGGACATATACTGAGGAAACCGGCAACAAACACCACACGACAAGCAATTACATGGAACCCCCCAGGGAAGAGAAGAAGAGGAAGGCAGAGAAAAACCTGGCAGAGAGACACAGAGAGAAAGAAAGCATATGGGAAATTTAGAAAATGGCATCAAACAGACAACCGTGTTTTTATATTTTACACTTTTTATACATTGCACTATAAAAACAAAAACACTTTTCTTGTTCGCCTGCAACGTACCGCCTGTATTCTCAGCATGTTGAGGCTAGACGTGTATTGGAAGAAGACGAAGACAACAGTGGAGGACCATGATCGATGGCCTATGCTCCCAGCGAGCAAACAGGCCTAAGTAAAGTAAGTAAATTGCAATTGGAGGTTTTGCCCCACCCCTAGACTACTATCTCTGGATCCGCCTTTGGACGTGTCCAAGACATTATTATATTAACCATGTAGAAATCTTAACCGTTTTATTATTTGTATTCGCTATCCAATATAAATATTTGGTTAGTAATCTACGTTTTAAACAGTTCCCTTCTTTATATCAGTTGTGTTCTCATTGATAATTTTATCATCAGATTTACTGTAAACAGCAACCAGATGTATCAACACTGTACGAGTCAATTGTTTAAGGCTTGGCTATACAGGGGATTTGTCTAAGGAGGGCTGGCCTCCTTTTTCATACAAAGGGGATTAGTAGCGCAGGTGTTCTTAATTGCCAATCTATATCAATAAACTTTGTCAGCTGAGCAAGACAATTTGATAAAAAAGTAAGTTGATATATGGCGCGGTTTCCCGTCCTTACGACTGCTCAAAGCACTTTATTCACTGACTAAAAATAGAATTGGACATATTTTTTGAAATTAACAGGGGCACGACATTGGAACACACTACCAACATATATTAAAAAAGTAACATCATTGAATATGTTTAAGCATAAAACCAGGACATTTATCATTGGCATTAATTAAACTAATTGTTATGTCCTTCAGTTCGATCAGATTTACTCAGATGGACAAAGATTCAACTTCCAAATTTAATATTTCAATGTCATCCATTTTATTCCCTTCCCAGAATTCCCCGTTTCCGTTACCGGTTCCCTTGTCGTACAGAGCAGCTGCTGTAGCATACGAGTCCCAGGAAACTGCGTGTCTCTAATGCATTTTCTGGTTCCCGCTCTTCCACCACTGCTTTGACTCGATCTTCTGTTGGCCAGATTCCGTTCTGCGACAGGAGTATTCCCATGGACACGATCCAATCCAGATTAAACTGACACTTGGCTGCATTGACTGTCAGTCCACACCTCAGCCGCTGCATGACAGCGTGTAGTCGTTGGTTGTGAGTCTCTTCATCCGGTCCGTGAATGACGATATCATCACTGATGTTTTTAACACCCTCAATACCAGCAAGGGCAGCTGCTATCTCATGCTGATATTGTTCGTTAGCAGATGACACACCGAACAACAATCGCTTGTATCTGTAGAGCCCAGAGTGTGTGGCAAATGTGGTGATGTCTCTGCTTTCCTGTCACTTTAGACCCATTCATGTTCTGCAGCAACTCGTCAACTGTTGGTACCTCCCGCGAATGATCGCCTCATTAGCCCTCCTCATATCGACGAATGTCACTGCCGTTCGATTTCGGCACAATTACCACAGGATTTACCCATGGGGTGGGGCCGTCGACTTCCTCGATGATATCATGTGCCATCAACTCTCTGATCTTATCATCAACCTTGTTCCGCAGGTTGAAGGGAATGTGTCTTAGGAGCTGAGCAACCGGCTTGACCTCAAGGTCGATGTGTAGGGTGATCTGCCTGCTCTTTAATTTCCCGATCCCTCGAACACCTCTGGGTAGTCCAGCTTCAAGTTGCTTGCTACATCCGAGACAGCTGCAACGCCAACTCCAACCTTCAACACTCCCAGTTGTGTGGCCGTCTTCCTTCCGAGCAGTGGGATGCCTCTACCTTTCACAACTAGGAAATCTGCCTCCCCAGTCTGCTTGCTGGCCTTGACCTTGCAGGTGAAACTGCCTTTCACTTGTAGAGGTGCGTCTGATGCATAGGCGTAGTTTCTTTCCATCCACGGCTACGCGAGATTCACACTTCATATTTTGCCGTTTTAACATCTCCCATGTCCCTTCGTCGATGATATTGCTCGTGGCACCGGAGTCGACAAGCATTCTCAACAGCACATCTCCCACTTCCACCTGCAGCATGTTGGAGTCGTCTTCACTTCCGCTCTCCAGACAAACCGCGTATCGGGGTTGTTACGGGTATCTTCATCTATGAGGTTGACGCTTCTTTTTTTGTGCGACACACGGTTGCGAAATGATCTTTTCCCCCACAGTTATGACACGACTGGCCTTTGGCTGGACATTTAGGATCACGAGCAAGATGTCCCGTGTTGCCGCATCTGTAGCAGGTGGTGACTTTTTTTCAGCCGGTTTGTCGCCTTTCCCCTTTGTCCCACGATGTGTTGTCATGTGACACTCTGTTGACATGTTCACCCTCGTTGTTCTTGACAATGCTGATAGCTGTGACTCTACACTCTCACATTGTTCGGCAATTTGCAATGTTCTGGCGAGTGTTAAGCCCTGCCCTTCTTCGAGTAATTTCCGTTTGACGTACACCGATTCGCATTTATTTAGGACAGCGTCTCTCATTTGATTTTCCAGGTCAGCACCGTACTCACAGTCCTTCGCCGCTGAACGTAACCGTGTTGAAAATTGCTGCACAGTTTCTCCCGGTCTTTGTTCAACCTGATGAAACGTCTGCCGCGCAATTGCCGAATTCACTTGTGGAACAAAATACGCATTCAGCGCCGTGACACCTGCCGCTTAATCACAGCGCTGTCCAGTGTTAGGCAGTGTAGCGAATATCTCTTGAACACCAGCTCCCGCTTGGTGTAGTAATAACGCTCTCCTACGCTGCTGTGTCTGTCGATCACGCCGACGTTCATCCGCATTTCGACCCTCATATAGATCATCGCAGATTAGCCCTTTGCCGTCGGCGAAGAGTTCGAAACTGGTTAACCAGCGCTGCCATCGTGGACCAATCGTTGCCGGCTCCCGAAAAGGGTTGAATGTCGGTATTACATTTTGTTTTTCATCCATCGCGATTTCGCCAACAGTTCGTAGAATATTGAATTTACCTCGTCGCCAATGTTATGTCCTTCAGTTTAATCAGATTTACTCATATGAACAAAGATTCAACTTCCAATTTTAATATTTCAATATCATCCATTTTATTCCCTTCCCAGAATTCCCCGGTTCCGTTACCGGTTCCCTTGCCGTACAAAGCAGAATACTCGATCATCCGTACACACCAGTTCAGCTACAAGACACTAATTGAACTATATATGTAATGAATAGTCTTTTAATCATCAGTTTCCCTTACATTATCTCTAGCTTTATTGAAATGAAGTCCTCCTGAATAATAAAATAATAATAATGGTTTATTACAGAAACTATGATACATTCCAATCAATCAATTACATAGTAGATTGCCATGGTTTCTGTAATGAGGGTATAAAGCCACGAGTGGCTGATTATCCCTCACAATACATGTGATACATATGTAAATTTCATGGTGCAAGATAACAATTTGTGTGATTGAAGAAAGAAGAAAAACAGAAACATGAATTACAACAGTAGTAGTTTCATGAATATTCATTTAAAATTGCAACAATGAATGCTATTTATATAAGTCATTAATATTATTTACTAGCAAAAAATTCTTAAGTTGACGTTTAAACGTTACTAATGCATAATTACAATTACAATCCACTGTTGTCGCCATATAGTTCCATAATTTAACACCTCGATATCTATTAGTTTTATATAATACATTACTTTTTGAAATCGGCACATGTAGTAATTCTGCATTGCGTGTTCTATGTTCGTGTAGTTCATTATTTATAATGAACATCCTTGTCGTAACTGACGGAAACATATTCTTAACGATTTTGTACATAAACAGCACAACCGTGTATTCGTAGATTTTTTTTATAGGTAAAATGGACAGATTCTTGAAGAGTTGTTCGCTCTGTATGGAGCTGACATAATTAACCGAATTGCATACTTTTGTAATTTGAATAAAGAACTAAGATGTGTATTATATGCTCCTCCCCACACTTCGACACAATACATTAGATATGGATATAAAAATGTATAGTATAATATTACAAGGGATGATCTACTCAGGGTTTTTCTAGCTTTACTTATAATTCCAACAGCTTTGGCTATTTTATATACTGTATATGAAAATTCCAGGACAAATTAGCATCGATTAAAATTCCTAAGAATTTTGTATTTTCTACTTCAGTATTTTGTAGTACATCAATAAGGATGGCAATTGGATTGGGTACCTTTTTATTTACTGACTTGAAGACAATAAAATGTGTTTTACTGATATTTAAAGATAGTTTATTACTCTTTAACCAAATAACTAATGTTTGCAGTTCATGGTTCATCACAGTTTCTAGCTCGCTAAGACTGTTACCATTTACAAAAACATTTGTATCATCAGCAAATATAATAGGACATAGGATATCTGATACGTTAACAATGTCGTTAATATAGATTAAGAATAACAGTGGGCCTATTATTGATCCCTGTGCGACACCACAGCATATAGACTGAATGTTCGATTTTACTCCATCAAATAAAACATATTGCGTTCTATTAGACAAATAACTTTCCAACCAGGCAAGTGCTCTTCCTCTAATACCATAATGTTCTAGTTTATTAAGTAATATTTTATGGTCAACTGTATCGAAAGCTTTACTGAAGTCAAGAAAAACTCCTAGTAAGTAGTCACCATTATTAATAGCTGTGAAAATTGTATCTACTAGTTGCACAAGAGCCATGTTTGCAGAATGCTTCTTCCTAAATCCAAACTGGTAATCATATAAGATGTTATGTTTGTTTATGAAAGATGTTAATCTATTGTACATTATTTTTTCTAGAACGTAAAAGTATGATATGTTAATTTAACAATATGTGGAGTTATTAAGTCCCAACCAGGGCTTGATATTTTTAGATCTTTGATTATAGTTTCTACTTCATTCAGTTCAACTGGGGAGATAAATATTGTATGGAAGTTTCGATGTTTAATATATATTGACGGGTCAATAACATTTTTGGTAATCTTTTCAGCCAACGATGGTCCAACCTTAACATAATAGTTATTGAAGTAATTGGCAATTACTTTTTTATCGGTTATTAATTGATTATTAATAGTTATCTTCGGAGATTGGGGAGGTTTTTATTGATTATTTGCTTAATAAGTTGCCACGATTTGAGAAGATTTGATTGATTTTGCTTTAATAACTGTTGATAGTGATTTCTTTCTACTCTTCTTAAAATTGAGCTTATTGCGGTAAGCTTTATAGTTAGTTTCATTAGTAAGGGTAGGTGCATTTTTTAGTAGGCGAATAATTTGTTTTAAAATTTTATGGAGGTCTTCAGCCCATGTGATAGCCAATGTTTTCTATTACTGTATTTTTGTTTAATCTTTACATCAGGAAAGAAGTTAAGATAATGCTTACCTAACTGTGAATAGAAAGCAGCATATGCATTATTTGGGTCATCAAGCTCAGAAGTAACAAGAGACCTGTCAGCGTTAGTTAGATTTGTTGCAAACTTTATTATGTTCGGATCGGTATAAAGCCTCTTAGTTGTGTATTTTGTGTTTACATAAGTTGAATAACTATTGTTAACGACATAGAAGACAGGAAAATGATCTGATATATTTGTATATAGTATACCAGAACAGGTTTATGTGCTATTTATAGTTAGGTTAATAGTAAAAATGTTGTCAATAAGTGTGGCAGAAGTAGCAGTTACTCTAGTTGGCTTGCTAATGTGAGGAATATATGACATGGTATACATACATTCAAGAAATTCTGAGCTAGGTACATGTTTATTCACATTGAGCAGATTGATATTGAAATCACCCATGAGATAACACAGGCAATTCTCTTCATGGATATTTTTAAAGATAGCATGCAAGATTGAGGTGAATACATTTATGTCTTTGTCTGGCGGCCTGTACACAACTCCTATAATAACGTTCCTTTTATATGTAAATATACCTTTGTCCAACTCAATAAATACACACTCTATATCTTCATTACTTTGGTCTAAATCTTCTCTTCGTTTGTAGAGAAGCGAATATTTTATGCAGACCGCCACGCCACCACCCTTTTTATTGTTTTTATACTTATTTACAATATGGTAACCTGCAATGTTATAAGTATCAACATTGCTTTCCTGAAGCCACGTTTCAGATAATCCAATTATTGAAAAAGAGTGATTGAGATTGGCAAAGTAATTTTCAAATTGTTGGTGGTGGCGATATTGACATGAAGAACAGATAATGTGGTACCTGTTACACCAAGTTGTATGCATGACTTATTAAAGGTATCTTCTATACGGTAAGTACACTTATTCATGTTTTGAGTGAATTCACAATAGTAATTTGTATCAGGATCAGAGTTAAATAGGATGTATGTAACTGACTCACTGTTAATTTCAAACGGTATGAAAGCTTTCTTTTCTAGTTCTTGGAATGAGAAGGAAATATTAACATGTATCCAACTTTCAGATATGACATCTGTAAATTCACTGTCATTGTCTAGATGAGTGTATGGAAAAATATCAGACATACATTTTATACAATACCAATACTCACAGTAATCTCGAATATTTTGTTTGTTCAATACTGTGATAGAATTAACATGATAATACCCTTTACAAGTAATGCATTGCAGTACAGTGGAGCAACTATGCACTCTCTTTTTATATATTTGGCAAAAGCCTTTATCTCTATCCGTTATCGATCGGTGTAAACATATGTTCTTGCTGTGATTCAAAGAGTGCTAAAAGAATTAGTGAGTAATACATTGTACGTAAATCGTAGGAATAAAGCAAGGTGGATTTCATTACTATCAACATACCTGTATGTTAATTTCACCCATTTGTATTAGAGTAATACAATCATGATCTCCATTAGTAGTGTATGTGCTGCGAATACATATACATTTTGTGTAAATAATTACAAATGTCATACCAATAATTGCATACAGCGAGTCCAAAGTTAGGCAGCCAATTTGGCGAGTTCCGATCGGTTCTTAATTTGGACGACCCGGTTAGAAGTGTCCTGTATCAGGATATTTCCGTCAACAGTTCAAACGTCGTTTAGTTTGCCGGTCTTTTTGGCATTGCGGCACTCGTAAAGTAGGTGGGATCTTTGATTCGTGAGGTCGTCGTTAATGTATACCGGGTGGGATGTTGGTGTTGCTGACGGTCCTGGGGCTGGTTGTTCGTATTTAATGTGTTTCCGTGTCATGAAGACACGGCGTCTCGTTCAATATGTCGCGAACTTGATGAGGATCGGACGTGTCTTACCTGGGAGCTTTGGGCCAACACGATGTATGCGGTCTACTTCCTCCACCGTCAGTGGTGGTAGAAGCGCCGAATTCACCATGCTTAGTGTCTCCTCGAGTACGTCCTCGCCCTCCCGTTCGGGAATCCCCGAAATGCGCAGAGAGTTGCGCCTGGAATATTGCTCAAGGGCGTCCGCCTTCTCTTCAAGGTCTACAACACGATCTCGGAGATCGGCGATCTACTTGTCTTTAGCTCCGACTATTCTTCTGAGGTCAGCAACTTCCTGTCTCAGTTCGTTGACCAGGATTTCCTTGAGCTTATTACAGTGCCTCAAAAAGACCAGATGACAAGTCGACTTCTTTTATCGTCGACGACCCCCTAGATCGACCCATGTTTGATAGACCGTGACGAGGGAATGTCGCAGTCTGTCACTACACAGTTGTTAACATTGTCTAGCTGGTCGCCGTGCTGCGTGGCTTTGGTCGGTGGATTGCGTAATTACAGGGTAGCGACAGTTCAATTCAGGCACCGATCGCTGCTGTCCACCACGCCGCGGCAGAGACAGTGGTCACGGTCGAGTGACGACACCAAGCATCATCGTAAAACTCAGCATTCTACCTACCGCAGAAAGTTTACAACTTCAATGGGCACAGCATCGTGAATCCACCTGCTATTATGAAGGCTCAGATCATGATTCTTGAATGTGTGCGTTCTGTCGATATTTGAAGTATTGTTGGAGCACGAACACAGCGCTGGTCAGGTCCACTATCACACCACGTGACTCAGCTGAAACTATTACATTGACTGAACTGTCTAACTTTTATATATGTAATGTTATTTATAGACAGGAGTGTGATATATTTAGTTTTATGTAGTAGTTTTTAACTTCTCTGGTAGCCACCCCATCTGTGTTGTTTTTTGTTGAAATATGTTGTATATTATGTGGATGAGATAAAATTTACTTTACTTACTTACTTATTTACTATCCTGAAGACAATGACCATACACTTTTGTATTATTAATGGGTACTTTTTTGGGGGACGCATGACCCTATACTGCAGCTGATATACTGGCATGGGATATTCCTGAGTGCACATTGTACATCACCGTCCCATGGTACATTGTCTTATATATGTTCTGCTTCTGCGAGTATACTTGGGCTAATGTTTGAGTCTGGGTACAGACTAATTATTTTCAAAGTTTTTAAAACGCTGTTTGGACGTCAATGATTGCATTTCATGGATATATTTACCAAGACGAATTACATATCTCACTTCCCAATACACGGGGGTCAAGGTCCTGGCTTTTTAATCCGTCAAAGGATACTAGCCCCCAGACAATTAGATGAATAACCAGTTATACACCAGGACAATTAAAAACGTAATATTTTGCAAATATTTTGTAATCAAGTACACAATGTTTTTATTCAAATGCAAACGCTAGTGCTTTTGTTTCAGACATCCAAAAGCAAATGCAAGTGTCTGTGATGCAAGTGCAGTTGTTTTTATCCTGATGTTTAAATGCAAACGCGACATTTTTAAATGCAGACGCAAATTCATTTTGACCAATTATTGAATTGAAGAGTAGTTGAGTTTGGCACACGCGCACGCACGCACGCACGCACGCACACACACACACACGCACACACGCGCGCGCGCACACATGTGTATATGTAATTTTAATAACAACTAATTTTGATTAGATACGGCACATGTTGACCCCACAGAGTAACGATGGACATTAAATAACATAACATAACATAACAATTTTATTTGACCCCCATGTAGGTACACAATTCGTTTATTTTTCTTCATCACTTAAGCTTGTACATTATACAGGCATACATATACGTATAGCATTATATGTTGTATATACTCTTAGAAAATACATACAAACGCATGTACACCTATTATGGTATTGAAGTACCATAGAATGTAATCATATAGCTTATTCAATCGGGGTCCGTAACTCCTATTAAGACACAATTGTCGCTATCATAGGAGCCGCCCTATTTACGTAATGATTTATAAAAATGATGGTCCTTTTACAAGGTGTCTATCTCATGTATGTTTATTGGGAGTGCATGTTTGATATGAGAATGTAAGTTTGGTTGTGTGCTGATCGCCTAAAACGAACATAAAATGTATTGTACGTATTGGTTTTGTTGACATGAGAAGCAATTTGATATATTTGTGTAACAAAGATGTTTTTATATAAAATGAGAAGCCTCGCAAACTGTGAGTGTATTTTTTGTCTTTGATTATATCGGGGTTGTCATTTATAGCATGTGGTAGGCTGTATTTGATACATTTCATTCCAAAGTCATGCTTAGTTGTAAAAGTATGTATATTATTTCTTTCACGAGTATTATAGTTATGTATGTTTACAGTTGAGAGAATTTGCCAATACTGGCGGCAGGTGCTGACATCGTTACACATAACGATGTTATTTATTGTAATGTTTATTTTAGTTCACGAAATATATATATATATATGATGCTTAACACGCATACATAGGCCATAAGCACACATAGCAGTTTTCCAGCCGACGATAAATTGAGCAGAAATTATTCTTACATAGCGCCGTATCGCGTCCTCATGACTGCACAAAGCGTTTTATAAATCAATCCCTGGGAAACCCGTCAGGGAGTAATATGTAAGATAGTGGCATCGAGGATGGAGCGTTGGACCCAAGGAATTCCACGTTCTAATACACTTGCTATTGCTTCGAACTCGGACATGTTCACTCACTCCACATTGCTCCAATTCACTCAGCTGTATGAATAAATACCTGGCAAAGACACAAAGAGAGAGAGAGAGAGAGAGAGAGGGGGGAGAGAGAGATATAGATAGAGATAGAGAGGGGGAGGGAGAGAGAGGGAGAGAGAGAGGGGGAGGGAGAGAGAAACAGAGAGATAGATAGAGCGAGAGAGATAGAGAGAGAGAGAAAGAGAGAGAGAGAGAGGGGGGAGGACGGGAGAGGAGAAAGAGGGCAGAGAAGCAGGGAGAGAGAGGAATAGATACAGGAAAATATGAAGCTATTAACATTAATTGGCGTATAATTATGTGTGTTCTTTCACTGGTAGAACAGTCTATCATTTTGACCTTCCGGGGTTAACCACTCAGTTCTCTCAGGTATGCTGAGAGAACCGAGTCTATCCTCTAGAAAAGAAGAAAGTAAAAATTATTAAAAACACGTAATTAAATAAAAGTATAACTTTCTGAAATTAAACGCCAATTGGTCATATCAAAGACCAATCATCAAAAGAAGCGAATGAACGTACAAATAGGCGAGCGGGCCTCGGCGCTTCGGACAAGACGCACTTACAATGATCCACATTTAGCGTATCAACATACAGCGATTTGCAGAAAGACGGTGTATTATTGATCAACCCAACCGATGATATGTTCTGTCTTCACGTTATCGCCATCAGTCACTCTCAGTGACGTCATATAGGCGGAAGACGAGTGGGTGTTGCTATGCCAACATACAACAGTTAAACACTTATGATGTAACAGAAGTTAAGACGTATAACTACGATGTGGAATTTTCCATTTGGAACAACACTTTTGTTGATTTACGGTAAATGTTTTTACTTACCTACTTACTAAAAGTTGCCATCGTCTCTGCTGTTTTCATCGGATCTCTGTCACCTGTTCCTTGGTTTGAACTTTGGCGTGATACGTCAAGCAGACGCATTTGTATCAGTGCCGGTAACATTTAACGGCAGATGGCACAAGTACGAAGCACTGAAACGTGTTAACATGAACATAGTACCATGCCTAACAACGTGATCCTAGTTCATATTGAGTCGTTTCTCTAAAACCAGTTAAGGTTAGTTAACCATTTTCACAAATAATAGCACTTTGTCTTTGGGTATTTTGTATTTCAGGTGATATTTCGTGATTACAATTGTTGTTGAAAATATTACAAAATACCCGCCACATACTGTAACGAAAGAAATATTACATTCGTGTAGAGGAGAGTGGTACCGATGAGCATAGGGTGACTTTTAACCAACCATTGTAACTAACTATGTTAATACTTATCAGACGTTTAATTTTTCGAGATCTCTAGACGCAGGTCATGTTACTTACAACTCCACGGCTATTTAACTAATTTCCTTGAACCACTTAACACTTTTCTACTAGCTCGCATTTACACATTTACACGCTAGATAATGTTAACGACTGTATTCTGTTTTAATCTATCGCTGAAAACGTGAAAAAAATTTCGTGTCCCCACCTTTCCCTTCATGTCAATTATAATACTTTGGAAGAGTTTCTTGATACTTTGTATTTCCACAAGATACGTAAATGCACAATCGTCGTATATTTCTTCGTTTATGCTTACTCACCCTTCGTGTTGGCATTATCTCTGCGCACAGTCTGTTCACGGTTGGTAGTCACGTTTAGCGGGCATACGATGGAAATAGTAAGGATGATAGAAAACAGAGGCTACGACAACAGAGTGTTACCGATGGGCGAATACAGCAATACCACTATCATCACCCTTGGAATCTCTCTCAAGCGGATTGTCTCTCTGGTAAGATCTCGGAATAGCTTTTATTAAGAAAAGTCCAAAAAGATCTTTATATTTTATTCCCTGGCAGACCTGTTCAATCGAACACCATTTCGACTTCTCTGCGAAGCATCTAGCCGCGCTGTAATTATTAAAATTAAAAATTAAATTAAATTAAAAATATTAAATATTCACCACAGTCTATTACCAGGTACTCATTCATACAGCTGATTGAACTGATAGATACATTTGCTTAGCATGTAGCGATTTATTTTACAATGCATTTCACATAATTTTAAATATGTCTTTCTTCCTGACTACACAAGTAACACGTGATGAAAACTGTTGTTTCTATGAATGTATTGCCACTTAAATGCGTTTAACAAAATAACGTTTTAGTTAAAAATGAAAAATTATATAACTAAAATCCTATCAAAATATTCATAAATGTGCATTATCCATGGTACATGCCATTCAGCATATTGACGTCCACGGTCTGTTTCAGAACGAGAAGGAGCACTATCTGTTCACCAACGTATTGATGCACCAGGTATTGTTACTTGTAACTCATTCACGCACGTAAGCAACGTAGGACCGATGACATTTGAAACGATCAATCACATGTTGTGCTGCTTCACCCTGCCATGACAGATGTTTACACACGCGCTCACATACATTACATAAACAGATCACCACTTGCACACACGCACGCACTCACGCACGCAAGCACGCACGTGCGCACGCACACGCACACACACACACACCAATTTAATCAACTGTAAGACAGACAATTAAACACGTTATGCTAACTAAATCATTTCGAGATGTCAAACAAATGTTTTAGTGTGATATTGTATATATATATATATATATATATATATATGTATGTATATTTCTACTATCATATCAACAGCGGCTGAATATAAGTTGTTGCCCCCATTGACTGATAAGCAGTGAATTATTTGTCTAATCATTACTAATATTATTCACTTATGCATATATGTTTCGGTGAACTAAAATTCACATTATGTGGAAACTAATTTAATTTACATATCACTAGTGTATTGTAATTTGTTAAATTGTTCGCATGACTGTTTTCTATAAATGTTAGCCAAGTTTAGCGATCATTTTGTTCCTATAGTCGGAGTCTTTCATCCCGCAGCAGATATTGGTATTGTCTTTGTAGAATAGCATGTGCATGTTTTATGTAATATTTACAAGTAATTAATATCTGACCCGTGACACAGTGCAACCAGAGTCAGAGATTGGCCAATGTTGTCAAGATTAATGCAACGCCGCTAGTGACTACTAATGCAGAATCGCATTGGTTCTTACGCCTTAATCAATCTTATCTGCCCATTTCGCAGTCTTGGACGGACCCTCACCTACGCTGGAACCCGGCCCTATACAACAACACACAGTACATACACATTCCTGTTTACGCCATCTGGAGACCGGATATCCGGATCTACGACAAGTAAGGCCGTGTCAACGAGATCTCAGTGTTCTAGCGTCTATCGGAGTGGAGCAACACACGTTTCAATCTCTATCACAACCAGCTACGTAGACTCCGGCTCCCTGACTAACACCACTGCTCACTCGAACTCCTACTACAAGCTCTCCCTGTCTGCCCGCTAACATCAAACTGACTGACTGACTGACTGACAGACTGACTGACTGACTGACGGATTGACGGATTGACGGACTGACTGACTGACTGACGGATTGGCGGACTGACGGACTGAGTGACTGAGTGACTGAGTGTCTGACTAACTGACGGACTGACGGACGGATTGAGTGACTGATTGACTGACTGAAGGATTGACTGACTGACTGACTAACTGACTGACTGATGGACGGACGGACGGACGGACGGACGGACGGACGGACGGACGTCTTAGAAAACACGACGTCAGTGTACGCATGTTCCGCAGTTACGACGCTAGTTGTCCATCTCAATAAGACGCGAATCAAGGGCGTCGTATCTTCGTGATTCGAACGTTGAATCGGGAGCCCGGTGCATCGCCAATGTACACGCCCCTGGCTCAACTCCCCGTCGCATGTTTATACGCGATATTTGCGACGCGTTCAGTGGCATCAGAAGCTAAGTACACATGTGCCGTCTCCGTGTAGGGTGAATATCTAGTAACGAGGAACCATGGCGACATTGTTGTAGTGTCGACACCTCGGGGATCGACCAACGTCACGACTCTGTCGTACATATCACGCACACAGGCGTTGTGTCGAACAGCTACCCGCTCCTCGTGAAGACGGCTTGTAGGATACGCGTCTACTACTTCCCGTTCGACACCCAGGTAACGCCAGCTGCTCGTGCTCCCTGTCTGTCCGTATGTCTGTCTGTCTCTATATCTGAATGTATGTATGTCTGTGTGTCTGTATGACTGTATGTATGTCTGTATGTCTGTATGTATGTATGTCTGTATGTCTGTATGTCTGTATGTCTGTATGTCTGTCTGTCTGTCCATGTCTCCATGCATATGTCACCATCACAACCGTAATAAATGTCCCATCGCTCTCACAACAGTAATCATTGTACCGTCATTCACAACCGTAATCGCTGTCGCTACACTATCATGACTGTAAATACTGTCACGTCACTGTCACAACTAATTACTGTCGCGTCACTTTCACCACCATAATCACTGTCGCGTCATTATGGTAACGGTAATCACTGTCACGTCAAATCACCACCATAATCACTGTCCAGTCACTATTACAACCGTAATCACTTAATGTGTCGTCACAAACATCACCATAATCACTGTCCGGCCTCCATTACAACCGTAATCACTACATCGTCTCTATTACAACCGTAATTACTGTCTCGTTATTGTTACTATTCCCGCTATTAGCACTCACCAATGCCCGCTGCCGCGTAGGAATGCAACCTGACGTTCAGCTCATGGTCGTACGACTGGACAGCGGTCGACCTGGTGCCCGGCGGCATCCATCTGGCGGAGTATGACAAGAACACGGCGTGGAAGCTGGTCAAGACTGAGATGGTGATGACCAGCGACGACCACAACGGTTTCGACAATACCATCTTCCGCGTCATCACGGTTACCGTGAAGCTGAGACGCGCCTCCGACATCGTCTTCTTTTACCTCTACTTGCCCATTATCTTCTTCAACATCATCACCATAGCGCAGTACCTCCTGCCATGTGACTCGACAAAGAAAATAACGCTCAGTGAGTGATGTTACATTATCCATAATCTCGGCTTGCAGCGAGAACGGTGGTTACGTATGTGGACCATAGTGTGATACAATAATATGACGCGTATATGTATGTACATAGTTGAGTTGTCTTTACGTAAAATCACGTTATGGATCAGGATACGTGCTTAAAAGGAACTTCTTTGCGATCCTGCTTCTGGCAAGCGTTTTGTTATGCACCTGTATGGAGCGTTGACTATGTGGAACAGTTTGATCGAATCCGAACATCTATTTAGCGTGAGTATTCATGCGGGTAGATTAATGTTTTCTCCTTAGAAGGCTTGACCCTCGATCGCTAAACTTTCAAGGATTCTCTGCGACTTCACGAATACGACGTAAGACTTATATATTTCAAAACATCCCATTTACGTCTTAGCATTTATGGGGTAAATCAGTTGTTCGGAACGTAAAACGTAATGTGCGCATAATAAGTAAAACGTAACCTAACAATCGCAGGAACTAGGCGCGCGTGGCAAATATTTCGGGAAAACGGCCTGCACCATATACTTGACAGCACGAAGTAGACGCAAACACAATAATGCTTACGTATACCCTCATGCCAAAAGCATAACAATAAGAATAATATTTGAAAATTCTACACAATCACGAGTAGGGCCTATCGATAGATGTGAACTTCACGTTCTACCAAGGCATCGAGTCAGGTAACGGACATTTTTGCTAGTGTTCCTATAATAACGAGACCTGAAATAGCGAGACCTGATCGCCCAAATCTGTTTCGGGGAATCACAGTTTTGTACGTTTACCCACTCGATTTTGCAGTGTCAATGACTACCTATTGCGCAATTATTACGTACGTTAGATAGCAATTAAACCTAGTTGAATTTGAACAATTGCGTATGTTGTTTCACTTGCAGGCACGACAATCTTTTTCGGCATGACGTTTTATGTTCTTCTGCTCAAGTCGTCACTTCCTATCGGCCACGACGTCCCGTCAATAGGTGTGTACGTACTCTTCCTGCTGACTTCCGGTCCAAATGTAATTAGTGTTTCCTACAACTTGATGACTTCACGTCCGATGTTAAATAGAGTGTTTCATACACTTACTGACTTCCTTTCCATAGCTAAGTATAGTGTTTCTACTGTACACTTGCTAATTTCTCGTGTTTAACTAAGTAGCGTGTTACCTACACTTGCTGACTTCCTGTCTATAACTAAGTAGATTGTTTCATACACTTGCTGACTTCCATTCCATAGCTAAGTAACGGGTTTCCTATACTTGCTGACTTCCCGTCAGAGAAGAGATAACCTTGTTCCTTGTTTGCCTCGCTTATAGTGAGATTCGTGATGATAATCATGTCCCTTATTTGTCTTGGTTATAGTGAGATATGTGAAGATAACCCTGTTCCTTTTTTCCATAGCTAGTAGTGAGATATGTGACAATAACCCTGCCCCCTGTTTCCCTTGCTTGTAGTGAGATACGTGACTATAACGCTGTCCTTTGTTTGCCTTGTTTGTAGTGAAATACGTGACGATAACTCTGTCCCTAGTGGGGTTGTCCCTCCTCATCAACGTGCTCTTGTTGAGCTTGCACCAGCGAGGTCCACTCGAAGTGAACTTCCCGCTCCCGCACTGGGCCCGCAACCTCTTCCTGCACAAACTCGCGTACCTCGTCGGCATGAGGAGCTACATCACTCCTGATGACGAGCACGCCGCCAAGGTGGCCAACGTAGGTGCTCTTTCGTATAGTCTACACCACTCCTTATGACGAGCACGCCGCCAGCGTGACCAACGTAGGTGCTCCTTCGTATAGTCTACACCACTCCTTAAGACGAGCACGCCGCCAAGGTGGCAAAAATTGGGTGCTCTTTTGTATAGTCTACATCACTCATTGGGACCAGCACCCCACCAACGTGGCCAACATAGGTGTTCGTTCATATAGTCTACATCTCTTCTTAAGACGAGCACGCCGCCAAGGTGGCCAACGTAGATGCTCTTTCGTATAGTCTACATCACTCATTAAGACCAGCACGCCGCCAACGTGGTCAACGTAGGTGTTCGTTCATATAGTCTACATCTCTCCTTAAATGGATTCTTTATAAGCTAATATACATTCGAGGTGTACCGTATCAAAACATATTAATTTCCCATAAGTTCTTTCTCAGCTACTTATGTCTTGCATGTTTATGCATAATTTGGTGTTATCTACGCAAAAAGCCGATAAACAGTTGTGTTTACGCATATCATTTTGAGCTTGTTGCCACGTGGATGATTAATTCTGCAGCCCGAGTATAATGAATAGTCATGCACACGCAGAGAAACACACACAGACCGTTGACGTCACACACACGGCTAACATGTCTGATTTCGAGGTGAGTTGATTCAAGCAATGGCATTGTAAATAAGTAATTTGTAGACATATGTATATTGACAGCTATTTTATAAGTGTAGGTAGCGTATTGTTTATTTATCCTGCTTCCCAATGCAGTCAGCCGAGTGACGTTTCGATTAAAAAGAATTATAACATCCGCCGACGCGGACGGCTGCAGTCGGTGTCAGCTGCCGCGGCGCTGGGACTGTCACTGTCACTGAGTCTGTCGAGCCTCTACTACAGTAAATAACATAGCCTTAGGCAAGGGTCTCGCCTTTCTAGTTAGTAAAACTGCATTGTCCGGTATTTGACATGCAGTGAACGAAAATGCACACTAAAATATCAGTATATGCAACCATAACAAGACGATTAACTTGTTCGTGGATGTAATTTGTTTGCCTAAACTGGCTAAAGGCTAAATCTGGGATTTGGGTATGTGTGTCTACGGGGTTTGCCTTTCCAAATTCCAGTCAGCCGTTTTTGAAAAGTCCCCGTTTCCCCACTTATTCGAACCGAAACATAAAAATGTGAGATTCGTACGTTCACAGACTGTTTTTAATGCTAATGCTTCAATGTAAACGTTTTTAGGTTTGTTATAAAGTACACAATACCATGTTACCACGAATTTTGGACACCAACAGATCTGCACTCTAGTATACATAAGTTTTTATCCATGAATATATCTTTTAAAAATCTAAAAATAGATCAGATCAAGTTGCACTGCTTCATGTGAATAGCACATTTGATAATAATAGTACTCGCTAAAACAAATTAAACATTTATTTTTGAAATGTAACTTTACCATTACTGTACACTTTTCACGAGAGTGGCCCATATGTATAATTATATACAACATTAATTATTAGAGCAAGAATAAAGGAAAATATAGAGTGCACTCTGGATAAGGTCGAACTTCCAGGGACCCATGACAATACTGATAAATGGAATTTCTGATAACTAGAAAGTTATCAGAAGGTCCCCTTATTGGGACATTTGCCCTGAACCGAGGAAAAGATTGACTTAACTTAACGAAAATCCACTTATGTGAGTTCGAGTTATCCGGAGTGCTCTGTATATGACCAATGCATACAGGTAATTATGTAGAAGCAAATTAAAAGTTGGCCAAAGTAATGGATTGGGATTTTAGTCTGACTGAATCAACATAACAAGGTTCTCTTGTATTTCTTTTCTATTTAGCCACCTGTACACTTGGTGATAAGTCCCATAATCCAATATCTAAATTGAATTAATCTGCACAGTGTTGCGTTAGTTAACTCATATTTAGGCTCAATTTCCTAAATTCAACTTTGTTTATTTGTAGGAACATTGGAAATAGCTGAGCTGATGGAAAGAGGACATTGAAGACCTCTACTTAACAGTGCCATTAATTGGACAATGGGTCACCTGACATAAGACGATGTCTGACTTTGTTCTGCCCTATTCTGTTCTGTGCGACATCTACTGGGAAGTTGTACCTCACTTCGAGTTTCAAATGGATGTGTGCATCTAATAGCTTTGTGTATCAAAATGCATAGCAGTGCTATTAATAGGACAATATGTTAACTGACACAGTAGCGAAGAAGTCTGACTTTGTTCTGCCACATTAGTTCCGTGTGGCTGCTGCTGGGAATATGTACATCACTACGTTTCAAATGGATTTGTGCAATCGATCGATTTGTGCATCCAAATGCACATCATCCCGTTATTATGTTGCAAACTAGGAGTACATAATAAAATGTATGCTTTCTTATGCTCATCATGTCTGGATTGTGTTCTACAGCATATTCTTCAAAATTTGTTGAAACAAATTTGTGTTAAGTGAATTATACTGGGAGTAGTGTATAAAAAGGTGTCGACAAAGTTGCTTTTACAATAATTTAGAAAATTAATAAAATATAAATGTTCCACAACATTCAAAATGTTTTAGGGATCTTCTTTACCTAAATACACCAATGACGACTGAAAACAGAAATATGCGTTTTAAAGTTTTGTAATTTTATAACTTTATTTCGATCGTACAATGGCCATTTTTTTTTCTTTTCGAAACAGGAGTTCGACAGAAACAAATTCAATATCTTTTACGCTAAATGATGGGCAAAACAAATAATTATTGCACCCCCAGTACAAAATATAACATGTTTTTACACTGATGCAATATATTTTGTCGACAATAATGTTATGCTCTTTAGAGATCTACATTTTTCAAGCTAAAATTAAACTTTATGTAGATGGGAAATTACATAACTACCTATCCTATCTTAATACCATAAATTATATTAGTGATGTATAATGTATTTATACTGGTTATGGAAATAGCAGCTGGATTTATGGTGCAAATAAAATTGTGTCATTATTGAATGTTTCTCGGCTTCTGTAAGTTTCTGTTATCTAAACGTTTCATTAAAACGTCACGTCAAAATGTATAGCCAGATGTACCTACTGAAAAAGGAACATGATATTACCATAGTTTTTATATTCCGACAAAAACAATGCCAATCATTCAATATGACATCGGCGTCGCCATCGGCGGCTTCGTTCATGGAGAGGTGGTGTTTTCTCTTTTAAATCAATCCGCCTGTCATGAACTGTTGCTATGTTCATTCTCCGTTTATTCCATATATTTTCCTTCTTTCCTTTACTGAATATGTGACATAAACAGCAGCTGGTCCACGTTTCATTTTGAGAATTTTATCGGTCACGACTCATTCACATGGCGGTGGCTAATCCATATACACACATGTTGATGACGTATTTCTTGCATATATTAACTCGGCGTAGCTAATCGAAGTCTGACGGACATTCCCGAATATTCATGAGCATGCCTTATACGGATTGTGAAGGTGGACCCAAGGTAGAAACTCCGCGTACGCAGAGTTATTTTTTTCGATATATTGTCAGGGTCACTAGTGATTTATAAAACATAATTCTAATGAAATAAAGGCATAGAATTACATGAAATAATCATATTAACAGGTTTACCTAATAATTGCGGACATTACAAAGAGATTACAATTCTCAAAGAATCCCTTTAAGGCTAGCACGCCGCCAAGGTGGCCAAGGTAGGTGCTATTTCATATAGTGTACATCACTCCTTAAGACGAGCACGACGCCATGGTGGCCAAGGTAGGTGCTCGAATATGTAGTCTACATCACTCCTGATGACGAGCACGCCGTCATGGTGGCCAAGGTAGGTGCTCGTTTATATAGTCTACATCACTTCTGACGACGAGCACAACGCCAAGGTGCCAAGGCAGGTGCTCTTTCATATAGTCTACGTCACCCCTGACGACGAGCACGCCGTCATGGTGGCCAAGGTAGGTGCTCGTTTATATAGTCTACATCACTCCTGACGACGAGCACGCCGCCAAAGTGGCCAAGGTATTAGCTCTTTCGTATAGTCTACATCATTCCCGACGACGAGCACGCCGCCACGGTGGCAAAGGTAGGTGCTCGTTTATATAGTCTACATCACTCCTGACGACGAGCACTTCGCCAAAATGGGCAAGGTAGGTGTTCTTTCGTATAGTCTATATCATTCCTGACGACGAACAGGCCGCCAAGGTGGCCAAGGTAGGTGTTCTTTCGTATAGTCTACATCACTTCTGACGATGAGCACGCCGCCAAGGTGACAAAGGTAGGTACTCATTTATATAATCTACATCACTCCTGACGATTAGCAAAGGCATATGGCACGGAAATGAGCTCAGAGAAAACTAACATAATGACAAATAGTTGTAACGAGAAAACACAAGAATAGTGATGAGCAAAAACACCTTGAACAAGTAAAATCGTTCAAATAACTGGGATTTATTATAAATTATCACTGGATGGTAAACCAAATGATGATATGATGGCTAGCATAAGCCAGGCCACACCAGCTATCGCAAGATTTATAAATATGTAAAAACAACAACATCACTATAGCAACAAAGATCAACCTATTTAAGTGCCTAGTGATGACAATATCTGTCCGTGGATGTAAAAGCTGAAATGTGAATGCATATACGGTGAGCTGGTTACAAGCTTTCGAGATGAAATACTTACGAAGTATCTTGAAAATATCGTACACAGAACACAAAACCAATGAATTCGTAAGAAACACCATCAACAACTTGTCTGGACCTAAACCAGCTGCCCTTAATATAATCAAAAAAGAAAGCTACAGTGGTGTGGACACACCGCACTCCACATCACCATCGCCAAAGAAATACTCCAGGGCACCGTGAGACGGGGAGACCAAGACAGATGTGGCTTGACGACCTCACAGAATGGACTGAGGTGCCGCTCAAAGATCTCCTACAGGCAACACGAGACCGGTGGCGGCTGATAGTCGACAACTCATCCACACGTGCACCCCAACGATCGTCTCGGTTGAGTAAGAGTGAGTAAGAAACCACAACAAATTCATCATATTGAGCGCAGTGACAGAGTGAATAGAACATCGGACGCTCAATTGAGAGCATTCGAATCCTGTGCTGCCGTGTCGAACCTTCGGCAAGTTCGTTCACTCTACGTTGCTCCAGTTCACTCAGCGGTATGAGTGCCTGTAGACAATGGTGGATATTTGTGTACGAATAGTCTTCGCGCATTAACTGTAGCGTGGCTGAATGGTTTTCAGAAAGGTCGCAATGGTATTCGATTGAACAGGTCTACCAGAGAAAGCGTAAAGCACTTTGAATAGTCCTAAGGACTGAATACTGCAGTCTATAACAGGGATCGGCAACCTGCAGCCCGCGGGCCAAATGCGGCCCGCTGAGCTAGTTCATGTTGCCCGCGGATTAAAAGTGAAATTGTCCAAAATGCGGCCCTCGGGATGACAACAGTAGAAGCACCTTCCACGGTAGGAAGAGCTGCTGCGTCGTCGAGAAAGCTCGAATGCCAAGTAAATGAAAATGCAGAAAACAACGAGCGTCATCGTGATGATTGTGAACGAACTAGGTTCGCCCTCATGGCCTAAACGACTGGCAGTTCCAAAAGCTTCTAGCTGAGATGACTGCGCAGTATCAAAACCTCCTCCACTGCGAAGAGCACTAGCTGTGTCGATGTGCTGAAATATTGGATTATACACTACCGACTGAGAAGCATAAAACTGGGAATGGGAACATAAATATAATTACAACACAAGACATGGTATGGGTGAACTCATAGAACATTTAATCCAAGAGCATCACGTGTTCTATAAGCAATACCTTAATGACAGATTAAACGTCTCCCTCTCTTTACAAGATCTATGACTGACTAAAACTAAGCAACTATTTAATACTAAACACAATAAAACCCCAAGACGTGCCCTCACAATAGCAGGGTGAGTGGGCGGGAAACGTAGGCAGGGCGTACTACGCCCGCGGCTGCCAGATTTGGACCTCGTAGGTGATGGCGCGAAGTCGCCTATATAGGTGCCGGAGCGGTTGCTGATGGGTAATTAACGAATTATCGAAACGTGTTAAACTGCAGAACGTACACATTTAAAAACACGCCAAGCGGCACATGTAAAACTCAAAGAGCAAGAGCGACCTGCATATGGCAATAATACCAAATTAAGAAGAAGAAGAAGAAGAAGAAGAATTTGTTTTATTTGACCCTGACATTTCAAATAATTCATACAATACATCCATGTCAAAAAAATTTAATAATACAAATACATAACCTTATAGTAAACATTGCATAATGTATGATAAATAACGAAATGTAGGGTCAGGAGACTCCTCTAAGACTGTGGTAGTCGCTATCGAGGAGCCACCTTTTGTGATAAAACTTTAACTGAATCAATACATCACCTAATCAAATTCTTCCAGAATAAAAAGAAGAAAAAAGGAAAGAAAAATACGTGTGCATGTGTGTAGTGTGAGCAATCTTACATGCTTATTGAGTTTGTCGTTTAGGCACTGTTTTGTACTGTATCAAGTTGACAGGTGGTTGTCGGCTCTTAATTTTGCATACATATATAGCAATTTTGCCTGGTGCATGTTTCTTGATAGTTTTGTAAAAAATAAAGTTTAACATATTTGGCAAATCCTTGTGAACTGTGTGTACTAAGCTTATCTTTGACAATATCAGGAATGTTATTTAGTAAAAGTGGTAAATTATGAATAAGGCATTTCTTAGCAAATTCATGTTTAATTTTATAAATGTATATTTTATTCTTGACTCTTGTATCATGATTATGTACCTCATAGTTAAACATTATTGGAAAAAATTGGAAAATCGACAACAGAAAACGTGACAAACATGAAGGTGACAGGGAAGAAAGTGACCGTAGAGAAGGAGGGAGGGAAGATGGGACGGGAGAGGAAAGAAGAAAATGAGATGGGACGAACGATGAAGGGACGAAAGGAAGTGAGAGCAAATGTGATAGAAGAGAAGTCGATAAAAGGGACGCTGACAGGAGGAAAGGTGACAAGAGAAAAAGCGACAGGAAAGAATGGATCGGAAGAGAATGGGACAGGAGAGAAGACGACAGGGGGAAAGACAACAACCAGACAGTTTCAAACCGAAGAAGGAGCTATTGTAAGTCAGTGATTGAGGGGGCAATGAGGAAAGAGAGGGTGTTTATGGGCGACTCCATTATGAGAAAGACACTGAGCGAGGGGAAAGACGTCGTTGTTTGTCTACCGGGGGCTAGAATTGAACATGTCACTGACAGGGTAGAAAAGGTATTGGGACATGGCAAGGGGGGTCTATATTGGTACATGTAGGAACAAATAATGCAGACAAGGAGTGAACAACTGCGATAGTACAGAAGTATAGACAGTTATAGACAGAAACTGCAAGAGGATGGCGATCAACGCACTAGTTCAGCAGATGTGTGAAGAAGAGGGGGTGGGATTCACAGTTTTCTCAGAGAACCTGCTGCGATCTGCTGACAGTGGGACAGGTTGCATCTATTTAAACTAGATTCGCAGGGGGGACTCATATAAAAGCCTGAAAATGAAGGCATAGATAAAGACAGCACAAATAAATCAGCAAATAACAGTCTGGAAAACTCTTCTGAAGCGGGATATAAATGTGTCTGTTTAAATGCAAGGAGTATAGTAAACAAAAGAAATGAACTAAACATTATGGTAGAAGATATTGACCCTCATATAATAGGTATAACCGAATCCTGGACCACCACCGATATATCAGATGCCGAATTGGGACTGACAGGATATGTAATGTTTAGAAAAGATAGAATAGGAAGAAAGGGAGGTGGAGTTATTTTATATATTAAAGAATCTATCCAGGCTTATGAAATAAAATTAGAAAGAGAAGCAGATTGCGAAGAAGCTGTTTGGTGTAACATAGTTACAGGAAACTCAACGTTAACAGTTGGGTTAGTTTATCGAAGTCCAAACATAAGCATAGAAGAGAATGAAAAAATACAAAACGCTATAAGGGAAGTAAGCAAACGGGACTGTATTATTATGGGGGATTTTAACCACGGGCATATACAATGGAAATCTCTTCAGAGTATGGGGAGAGAGGACCACAAGTTTTTAGTGTTAGTTCAAGATAATTTCCTTTCTCAACATGTGCTAGAACCAACCAGGGGTGAGAATGGGTTAGACATAGTTTTGTCCTCACAGAAAGAATTAGTTGACAATGTCAAGATACGTGAGCCACTGGGGAGTAGCGATCACAACAAGATACATTTTACCATCAAAGTAAAATCAGAAAGGAATAGTAAAAAGCAGTATAGGAGAAATTTCCACAAAGGAAGGTATAAGGACATGAGGAAATATTTAGCAAAGATAGACTGGAATAACACACTGCAAAATAAGACAGCAACAGAATGCTGGAATATATTAAAGAGTGAAATTAAGTGCATAGTCGACAAATTTGTACCCTTCAAAAAACAAGGGAAACGGTCCAAAAAGAAACACTTATCGAAAGAAGCCATTAGAAAAATGAAGTATAAACAAATGATGTGGAAGTCATATAGATGTACTGGAAATTATGAAGACTACAACATTTATAAAGAAGCACTTAACCAAGCTACAGCTGAAATTAGAAATTCAAAGAGAAGGTATGAACAACAATTAGCTAGTAATATAAAACATGACAGCAAGAGTTTTTATGCATATGTTCGAAGCAAACTGAAAGTTCAAGATAAGGTCGGTCCTCTAGAAGATAGTGCTGGAAATATAATATCAGAGGGATTCTTAATGGCAGAAGACCTGAATGAGTACTTTAGTTCAGTGTTTACCAGAGAAGATATTAGTTCACTGCCAGTGCCAGAGGCTAAGTTCAAGGGGGCAGATTCAGACTATTTAGGACAATTAAATGTAACCCCGGAAATGGTAGCTAAGAAAATAAGGGCTATGAAGGATAATAAATCACCTGGAGTGGATGGGATTCCGCCCAAACTACTATTGGAAATTGTAGAACAAATTAGCGTACCGCTTGCAACAGTTTTCAATTTGTCATTAGAAGAGGGAGTGGTTCCTTTAGAATGGAAAGAGGCAAACATTATACCGTTATTTAAAAAGGTTCGAGAAACAAGTCAGAGAACTATAGACCAGTGAGTTTAACATCAGTGATTTGCAAATTATTAGAAAGACTAATTAAAGATCACATGGTGGATTTTCTTGTTAAACAAAACTTGATAAACCCATCTCAACATGGTTTTTTTAAAGCGAGGTCATGCTTAACAAATATGTTATGTTTTTTGGAAGACATCACTAAGTGGGTAGATGAGGGATCACCAGTAGATATCGTCTACTTAGATTTTCAAAAAGCTTTCGACAAAGTACCACATCAAAGATTACTGCTGAAACTAAAGGCCCATGGTATAGGAAATGGTATAATAAACTGGATAGAACAATGGCTGATTGACAGAAGACAACGTGTAGTAGTTGATGGGGAGGCTTCAAACTGGAAATCGGTATTGAGTGGGGTACCACAGGGATCAGTATTAGGACCTATATTATTCTTAATATATATCAACGATTTGGATGATGAAATAACAAGCAAGGTGTTGACATTTGCGGATGATACAAAAGTGTTTAGAAGGATTAAAAGTGATGGAGATAGACAGCATTTACAAGATGATCTTGACAGGTTGATCAAATGGTCTGAAAAGTGGCAAATGCTGTTCAATTTTGGGAAATGTAAATGCCTCCACACAGGACATGGGAACGAAGAGGTAGAATATACAATGGGGGGTACTGTACTAAGTACTACTGTAAAAGAAAAGGACTTAGGGTTAACCATTAGTGCTGATATGAAGGTTTCAGAGCAGTGCGGAATTGCAGCTTCAAAGGGAAATCAAATCCTTGGATTAATTAGGCGAAACATAACGTATAAGGAAAAAGAGCTAATAATACCGCTGTACAAAACAATAGTTAGGCCTCATTTAGAATATTGTATTCAAGCGTGGAGGCCATATCGCAGGAAGGACATAGATATGCTAGAAAGAGTGCAGAGGAGAGCATCTAAAATGATACCAAAACTGAGGGATCTTAGTTACGAAATAGGCCTAAAAAATGCGGTTTAACAACACTAGAGACCAGGAGATTTAGAGGAGATCAGATAGAAGTGTCTAAAATATTGAATGGTTATGAAAATATTGATAGAAATATATTTTTTTCAATTAAGAAAGATAGAAGGACTAGAGGATATGAAGTTACATTAGCAAAGGAGCAGAGTAGATTAGATACAAGAAAGTTTTCATTTTCACAAAGGACTGTAAATGAATGGAACAGATTACCTGCTGATTGTGTGGGTGCTAGTAGCGTGAATATGTTTAAAAATAAAATCGACACATACCTCAGACGGGCGAGGTACACATAGATAAAAGGGTCGGACTTTCGATAAGCCAAAGGGCTTCCTTGTCAACCTGCCATCTAGAGTTAATTCTCTGGGTGGCAATCTTGTTAAATCTTGTTAAATTATCCTCCAGTTTTGTAAATAAACTGGTAAGTCATTGCGTAAATATTTATAGTAAAATTTTAATTGTTGTAATTTAAGAATGTAATCTACTTTTAACAAGTTGAGTTTTTTGTGAAGTGGTTCTGTGTGGGAAGTATAATTACTTAAGGTAATAATTATCGGGGCTTTTTTGAAGTTTTATTATTCTATTTGATTGAAAGCCCCACGCCATGATGCAATAATTAATGTGTGGCACTATTAAAGAATTATATAATATTATTTTAATATGAAGAGGTAACACATGTTTCAATTTATTTAAAATGCCATTTTTTTTAGAACAAGCATTTGATATTTTTTCAGTGTGCTTTTTCCAGTTTAGATTTGTATCTATAATTAAACCCCAAAAATTAAATTCTTTGACTTGTTCAATATTTACATTGTCTATCTTCAGAGTAAGTGTCTGTATATTTTTCTTTACCTTTTGAGATGTCATGTATTTCGATTTTGCTATGTTTAGCGATAATTTATTTATTTTGAGCCATTCATTTATTTTTAAAAGTTCTTCATTTATTAAGAATTCTAAATTTTCGTCATGTATGTTATCGCTGAAAGTGTTTAGTGTACTTGATAGAGTTGTAGCGTCAGCATAAATTTTGAAATTAAACATTTTACTGGCTTGTGCAAAATCATTGATATATATGATGAATAACAGGGTCCTAAGATTGAACCTTGTGGTACACCTGTTGTTATTGATAACATATTTGATTTTATATTGTCAATTTCCGTATATTGTTTACGATTTGTTAGGTAACTGCTGAATAAGTTCAGATGTGTTCCATACATACCATAATATTTCAATTTGTCAATTAAAATTAAATGGTCAATGGTATCAAAGGCTTTGGAAAGATCTAGGTAAATATTAATGGGTATTTCATCCTTATCCAGTTTGGTTATTATTATATCTATTAATTCTAGTGCTGCGTATTCAGTTGAATGTTTAGGTCGGAATCCATACTGATGGTTAAAAAAAGTCTTTTAAATAAGATGATAATTGGTCCAAAATTTTTTTTTAAAGTACTTTTGAAATAGCTGGTAGAAGAGATATGGGTCTATAATTATTGAATACTGCTGGCTCACCTTTTTTATAAATGGGAATTACCTTAGCAATTTTTAGTTTATCAGGGAATATTCCTGTGGTTAATACTTGATTTGTTAATAAAGTTAAAGATTTGGTTAGTGCAGGTTCAAGCATTTTTAGCAGTTTGGTAGAGAGACCATCACATCCACAGCTATTTTTGTTGGGTAGATTAATTATTGTTCTCTTTATGGTATCTTCTTCAACATATTTAAATGTAAAATTACAGTTTACTATTTTATTTAGATAATATGAATGATCATGAATGCCTTTGTATTTAATATCATTAGCCAGATTACTACCTATATTGGTAAATAATGTATTGTAATTTCTAATTTTTCTCCCACAATAGAATCGGATTCTTTAAAATATTTTGGATATGATTTATTAATTTTATGTTTAGACAGGATTTTATTTATAGTTTTCCAAATGTTTTTTATATCAAATTTAAATTGATTAAAACACTTGTCAAAATATGATTGCTTTGCTTTGCGAAAACGTCTTTTCAAAATACTATTGTATGTTTTTAGATTAATCAATAATACGCCATATTCAGAAGATTCAGGGTTTGTGATTTTTAATTGTTTGTAAAGTTTGTCTCTGTATCGTATTGAGGTTAGCAAGCCTTGAGTTATCCATGTAGATTTGTTATGTTTATATTTATTAAATTTCACTAATTTGCTAGTCATATATTTATTTTTAGCTTGATTTATTGCATTGATGATAATGTTATAATTATGGTTTGGATCAGCATTTGAACTTGTATCTAATTTTTTTAATATTTCGAGATTATATCATTTCTGACTTTTAACATAGCCTCTTTATTTGGTACATTAACTCGTATAAATTTTGTAGTATGTTCCTCTTTTAGAGCAGTGTTCATAAGCATAAAATATGGTTGATGATCAGAATTTTATAAAATTAATATTCCTGCTGTACTTTGCAAAATATGCTTTGTTAAAGTACAAAAAAATTATCAATAAGTGTACCAGTACGTGTTGTGAACCTTGTAGGAAGAGTAATTTGGGGGAAGAGATTAAATGAAGTTAACATGTCAAAGAATGTGCTACAGTGTTGTTGCTCGTTTATTTTTAGCATATTTATATTGTAGTCTGTGAGAATTAATTAATATACACATTATACACTACCGGCTGAGAAGCATAAAACTGCTAGTGTACACAGTACATATACGGTGAATGAGAACATATAAATGTAATTACGACACAAGACATGGTATGGGTGAACTCATAGAACATTTAATCCAAGAACATCACGTGTTCAATAAGCAATTATAGGATGTCCATTGAGCAGACGGCTACAGAAGTACCGTAATTCGCAGACCCCACGTGGAGTTGCGAGAACATCTCATCAATTAGATTTACCAGTTCGTCTCCACTTCCAAGATCCCGTTGCTAATGTGGGAAACACAACTACAAATCGCAAAGCTGAATGTATTTACGAACTTAGGACTCGCAGTGAGGAGTTATCTTATTTTCCAACCCGTTCCACGTGAAACTCGACGATGCACCGGAAGCTGTGCAAATAGAGTTCGCCGAACTACAATGTGGTTCTATGCCGACTATGACATTAGAAGCTGCCGCCACAGAGGTGACGTTTGTAGAGTGTTACTACGTGCATTTGGCGACGGGACATTTTCCTGATGGGATCAAACACGCTAAGCTCATTTCCAATTTGTTTGGTTGCGCAGTATCAGCACGAAGTGTCACATTAATCACGGTGATGCTTTTCTGTACTAAGAATACTGATCACGTGTGACCATGGGTGCTTTTTAATAGTGACGCCCAGGAGTTGTTCACATTTAGACGTTGATGTTTGATGATAATAACACGCCTTATGCGTAAATAAATGGACACAATTTATAAGTTAAATTTCATTGCATATAGTTATAAACTAGATGCTTACATTCAGATTCCAAACATAACATGATGTACCAGTTTTCACGAGGATTAGGCTAACGATAATTTGTTTTCAATAATACACATGTAGCCCGCTGACTTAGTCCAAGTAATCTGTTTGGCCCTCCATTCAAAAAGGTTGCCGGCATCTGCTCTATAAGAATGTACCTTTACCATAGCCGTACCCTCACGGCAACACTGCCGCCAACTTAATTCTCACAGACTACTTTACCGACGACCACCATGGATTCTAACACATCCACCACTTTCTAACAACTTCACAATTTATATATTCACAACGATCACCACCATCACCACCACCATCACCACCACCACCACCACCAACAACAACAACAACAACACCCCCAACACCACCACCACCAACAACAACAACAACACCACCACCATCAATCTTGTGAAATTGTATTAAACCGTGTCGGCGCGTGTGTCCTCCCGCTCGCAGGTGCATGCAGCACGGGCAGCCATCGAGTTATGTCTGACGCCATTGCTGTCAGCTGTATCGAATGTCGCTCCGATGAATGTGGCTAGAGACCGCTACAGAGGTCATTCTTCCTTCATGGTGCAGCGAGTGAGCAAGTTCAAGATCAAGGTATGTCCCCTGATGTTAGTTCACATGACTCACCCACGTATCTATCACCATTGTATTTATTACCTCTAAATAATATTTTTGGATTTCAGATAGACAGCGTGTCATAAAAAATACATACGTTCACGCGCGTACGCAAGCATGAACTCGCGCACACGCGCGCATGCGCACACGCGCACGCACGCAAGCACACACGCACACACGCACGCAAGCACATTGTGTTCATGTATATGCTATGTATTATGTTTTTATCATTGTGTCATAAAGTATCCTCCTAGCGATTCCGGATATTCGTCTGGTGTCAAAGAGATCATATGAACGGCATGACAATGCTGCATTTGTCCGCAGCTGTCGACATATTCCTCAGATCCGAACTGAATTCCTGTAACAAATTACTTCTATAGCGACGATGTACTTTAGGAAGACGAAGATCCAAACGATGACTGGTAGTTAAGGTTTGTCAAGTGTAAGTCAACTATCCCACGTCCACGATACAAAGCTACCGATGTGCTTCAGTAGCAGCAGATGGAGTCGCGTACATAACCTGGACCTAGGGCATAGCTATCAATGCGAGATAATAGTACTGGACGCGGCCCCAACACGCCAAAACGGACCCATTGGAATGCCGTGTCCTTGGTGCAGTTCACTTTCCGCGCTGATTTAATCCAAACAGCGAATTGGGTGACATTCTAAATTTTCTGTACAAAAGACAATTCTTAGGTTCAGTAGCAGCGGTTTTTTGCTATGCCCAAGAGCACCCGGAAACCGTGGCAACAAGCGAGATTAGTACTATGTTGAAGCATGAATTACGCTAACTGTAAGAGCCTTTTGCCCAACATTCGGCTGTGCATCACTTACAAAATAGTCGAGGCATTCATTTTCAATCGTCAGCCTTTTTGTGGAAGAACTCCTCGTCCACTAACAAAGAGCTCTTTTTTTTACAAGAAAGAGACTATCAGACTGTGAAAGTCTTCCAGAAGAAAATCCTGAACCTATCCAAATGTTTAGAAGATTTTGTAGAAGACAGAGTAAATAGCTGGTGATGCCTTTGTTAACCTGTCAGCGGCGTGCGACACAGTCAATCACATGAATACTAGTGAAGACGTTATTCCATACAACCGGAAATGCAGTACTGGCAGAACTCAACAAAACACGCTGACCAGTAGACGTTTTGTTATAGTCCTTGGAAGTAGGCGCAAACAGAGTAATGTATTGAACTAAAAGTAGCGGCCATGATGCCTTATTCTGTCGATTGCCAAAGTTCTCCTGAACCAGGGGGTTTGTTTTGCTTTGGCTTGGAAACGTGACCAGGGGATATGTTTTGCTTTGGCTTGGAAACGTGACCAGGGGATTTGTTTTGCTTTGGCTTGGAACGTGAACAGGGGATATGTTTTGCTTTGGCTTGGAAACGTGTTTTTACCTGAGCGAGCAAGATTATAGCATCCACATGTCTGAAGTTAGATGCAATAAAACTTTACGTTGGTCTCTCCAGGAGTCACAACTGTCATTATACAAAGACATTCTGCTGCTGAGGACATTCAATACACTCAGCGACCTCGAAGAACTCTGGAAGAAACAGGTAGAGGGCGCCTGTTCATCTGTTTTGGTATGATATTATGTGTTCGGGGGTGACTCTGCATGTTTGCTTGATACACCTGTCTTACCGTATTTTCCCTTGCCCCTAATTACCCCCTTTTGTACGCAATCTTTAGATAGTTATTCCCTTCATACTACATGCGCTTAGATTTTTAGCAAATATTAACATTAATACGACCGTATCCAAACTGCGTCGTCTTCAGACGTTAGAATCCATACATGAAAATCGCAGGTAAACGCATTCTGACAAACCGTGTTTCATTGTATCTTTATGTATGTATGTATGCGTGTATGCGTGTGTGCGTGTTTGCGTGTGTGCGTGTGTGCGTGTACGCGTGTACGCGTGTATGTATGTAGGAACAACTACGACAACGTAGTGACATAACGTCACCTAGTGATGTGACGAGTAGCCAGAAAATAGAAAAAGTAAAGATTTTTATGCTCGTCATAAAGTTGTTATAATTGTTGATACCATAAATGGTTTGATGTGTGCCAGGAGGAGCAGAACGAGATGCACGGGGAGTGGGAACAGATGGTCGTGGTCGTCGGCAGACTCGTCATGTTCTTCTACCTCATCATCACTGGGATACTTTGGGTCGTCGTGTTCATCATCGACCAGCCGAAGGAGGACTGAAGCAGAGGAACGATCCACTGGTGTGTCTAGGAAAGGGTGTGGTTGGAGTCACGACCTCCCTTCGCACACTTGTACACGAGATCAGGTTCCCGCAACTTAGGACCGATCTCCCACTTGGTTTCACCCCCACCCCCATAGAGACGCCAAACACTCACTCCTACTATTTCGCCGCCAAATCGTGTATGTTTGAAAGACATATTAGTATGAAAGCTATATTACATGTTTTGTGTAGACAGTATTTTTTATCCAACCGAGATATTGTAAATACTAATATGTTATGTTTCGTTATCTGTTGTAAATCTGTTTTCGCCAGAACTAAAACTGAATGAAATCAAGATGGCATCCGTAGGAGAATGGAGACGTCTGGTAAGTCTGATCATCGGGAACGTCGCTTACGTCATGGATCAACCCAATGATACAGGGGGTTGGGGATTGGTGTGAACTCTCGGCACATACGTAAAATGACTTTAACGGAAATGGTGACTAATTTGTGCGCAACACATACAACAGTCGCTTGTTGTATGAGCGCCTTTTGTAAGGAACTACGACGCTTAGAGGAACAACTTTTGAATCCGTGTTTTACTTGAACGATGGTACAAGGTGTCCGGGTGGATATAAGGAATACTTTATATTGATGTGAAACAATGTTGCCGAGCCCTAAGGAGTTCTCCGCAGAGAACGTCATTCTGCTATTCTGGTTGCTGTCACGTTGCTGTCAAAAATATAACAACTAAATAGTTATTCTATGTTTATTTTATTTTTAGTAATTATGTTACATATATTTCTGAAGTAAAGAAGTCAACACATATCAACAGCACATGTTAATTAAAGTATTGCACTTTTAGTCGTATGTATAGTGTGTATGTGTTTGCGTGCGTGTGTGCGCGCGTGTGTGCGTGCGTGCGTGTGTGTGTGCATAACATGTGCCTGTGTGTAACAACATTTTTATTTCACCTGTACCATCTGAGGATATGCCCAACATACAACTTACAAAGAGTATTAAATGTATTTTAATGTACCAATCAATAATATAGACGCACACACATGCAATCCCATACGCACACGCACACGCACGCGCACGCGAACGCATACGCACACACGCACACACGCACACACGCACACACGCACACACACACACACACACAATACTGTTGCATACATATGCAGGCACACTAGTTTATGAACACACTGCAGATGAGATATCTATGTGCTTTATGCGTGCATCGTCACAGAGCTGGTAACTAAAATAGAAAAGCTGGGCTAACAGAATATTTATACGAGACAGTCAGGCTGACCTAATACTCGCATTACAACGACTGAATCAGGACCGGGACTGAATCACGGACCACCAGCGCGTGACGCACCAGACTAAATCAGGACCGGGACTGAATCACAGACCAACCAGCGCTTGATACACCAGTCTGAACCAGGACCGGAATAGGTGCACGGACCGGGCGGCTTCTGTCACAGCTAGCTGAACCAGGACGGCGACGGACAGTTAGGATTACTTGTTAATGAAGTAGATCAAAAAACAATCCACATGACGACGGTGATAACGGCATAGATGAAGAACAAGACGCGTCCTGTTACCATAGCAACCTGTTGCCATTCCGCCGTGTTGTCTGCCTTCTCCGACTACAACACATTTATCATATACGTCTTTTCATTGGCTGCATCTGTTCAGTGTGAACGTATTTAGGGATTAACCGCGATATTGACCTAATTTGATGTTATTATCTTACACATCAACTAGTTACAACGCTCTTCCTCTCCTTCTCCCTCTACCTCTAACTCTCCTACCCTTCAGTCTATGTCTCCCTCTTTTCTCCTCTCTCCCCCGCCCTCCCTCCCTCCCTCCCTTTCTCCCTCACCCCTACCCCCTCTCTCTATCTGTCTGTCTGTCTGTCTGTCTGTCTATGTCTCTCTCTCCCTTCTCTCTCTGCCCCCCTCTCTCTATCCCTCTCTCTCCCTCTCCTTCCCCCTTATTTCGAGTTACTCAAGTCGACACTGTCCGCTCATTTAAGAACTGGACCAAGGCCAACCTAACCCCAGACTTTCAAGAAAAAGAGAATAACAACAAAATGCTGATAAAAACACGAGAGTGCGCGCACACTCACGTGTAGGACTTCCCCATGAATGACTCCAGATGGCGCTCCAGTATTTGTATGGCGTGCGTCGGTTTCATCAGCGATTTCTTCGGCTTAGTTTTCATCTTTTTCTTCTTCATCGATGTTCCATCGCCATTCGTGTCGTGAAGTGTAAAGTGTCCGTTTCGGTTGTCGTTGGCGGCATCTCCATCGTCGAGGTTCTAAGCAAAGTAGTGCACTATTTTGGAAAGATGTCACGCCGATATGAACACAACCTTGACAGAAATGCAAAACGAGTGATCACTGTTGGACAAGAAAAGAGCGGGTGGAATCAAAACACAGACGCACGCGGTGGTGGTATGGGAGGAGTAGGTTGAGCCTAGGGAGAAAAGGGCTGATATCTGTACCATTACATACCAGGCACTGTCCAGTAAGCAACCATCTTATTTGCATTCACTGCTTACTCCTGTAAGAAAACCTATCCAGCTTCGATCAACTAGTTCTGACCTACTTTTTGTTCCTAGAGTCAACACTAACATTGGAACAAGGGCATTTTCTGTTGCTGCACCAACTCTTTGGAATATGCTCTCTCTTAGTGTTAGATCAGTTTAAAATATTACCAAATTCCGTCGTCATTTAAACATTTATTTTTACAAACTTGCTTATCCACCATAGCTCCCTACGGCCTCGACCCATCTGTTATTTTGAGATTGACCAATCCTTTTGTTTTGATGCACCTCTGAGCCTGGTTTCCAAGGATTTAGGCGTTATAGAAGTTACCTTATTATTATTATATGATAGAAGTTGTGTAGATCATTAATGCGTTTACTGAGATCGACACCAAAGGAATATTCGAATTAACCCAAATCCCTCGTATAGGAAGACACAACAAATCATTAGTAAGCCGCCACAGCCGACTACTGTATTAACCACTGGTTAGGGGACTGTGTATGAGCCAGTAGGCTCCCTGCCCTAAACCCATCCAAAGTCTGATTCAAGGTATGAATTGCAACTTTTCGCTAAATTATTATACAGCTAATAGTGCCTTGGGAATGTCGACACAAACATACCGAAGCGTACACTGCTTCATCTCACAGCTAAATGTTCAACATGTAAACCGTCGAACACCATTTGCTGAATACACATACTGACTGGCAATTAAACTAACTGTATTCGATTAACTTTTTAACTGTATGCGCAACATTGGGGCGTGTAGCTATGGTGAGACCACCGGAAGTGACATCGCTGTTCACCAATTCCCATGGAGGCACCTGGCGAATGATGCGTTGTGTTTGGGAGCGGAGACACACGACGCTAGAGAGGATGTCAAGGCAAGCCGTATGCGCCCACCCTGACAGACGAGGGTTGCTGCCGACAGCGCCGCCGTGGTACAGCGAGACTTGGCGAGGCGAGACATGGCGACACGTGTTTGAGAGCTGCGTTAGGTGAGAGGGATCGAGGGAAATAAAGTGTTAGACGCGAACTAGGACGTAAGTAAAAGTAGTTCACGACACCTACGAAAGTGTGGAGTCGAGTACGAAAAAGTTGGTTTGACATTATCATCCGGGAATTGTTGGATTGAACTGATTTTGTACCGTGCATTTGACTGAAGCTGTACTAAACTGTGGCATCCATTCATAGGAGCGGCTGTCGTAATTGTCTGGCACCTACTCAAAGTGTTGTAAACATGCCTAGATCAAAACAAGTTGCACGGCCGGAGTCTACCAGATCAGACAGCAACGTTGTCGAGGAATTCGACGCGAACCGGTTCAAACTGATTGTACAAGAACTACTAATTGATGAAATCGTCCTAAATAAAATGAAAACGGTCCTATACCCCAAACAACTTAGTGACGGGATGGACTACTTAAAATCAAAAATCGACGAACTCACCAAAGCTTTACAAGAAAAAGATGAGCGAATAGCGGGCTTAGAAACCAAAGTCCAATATCCAGAAATCCAGCTTGATGGATACGAACAATACTCCCGCAGATCGAATCTCCGCTTCCTGGGAGTCGATGAGACCATCAGCGACGACAAAATCGAAGAGTCGGTGATCGACATTGTAAACAATACGTTGCGCGTTTCCCCTCCGCTCCTGATCAGCGATATTGTACGGTGTCACAGAATTGGGAAAAAAAACACCAATCAACTGACACGCAACGCCCTCGCCCCGTGATTGTGAAGTTTCACAACGAACGTCGGAGAGATGAAGTGTTCCGTCAGCAAAGCAAGCTGAAGTCAAGTTCAGACGCAAATCAGATCTTCATTAATGAAGACTTAACGGCCCGGCGCGCTCGGCTTGCCCGCGAAGCACGGATGCAACGAAAACAAGGAACTATCAATGACACTTGGACTTTTAACGGAAAAATACTAATAAAGGATCGGCAAAACAAGATCTTTGCCGTCTCTACGACATCGGACATTCCATCGAAGTTGAGATTTAAATGTGAGCAGCTTATTATTGATGACAGTTAACACTGGAAAAGCTGAGTTTCCTCGATTTATTCTCACCTAAAGCTGCAATAGATGCTAGTCGTTTTATTGCAATTATTATTATGTTCTGTATTGACACAGTGCATGTTTTCATATTCATGCTACAGTTTACTATATCTAAATCTCAAAACTACCAACAGTAACACAATGATGATTTATCTTTACTTAAATTGTTATGTTATACATGATATCACTACCAGCAACTACTTACTGAATTATTGGAGCAATGCTATTTGCAGATATGTAAAAATACCAATAGACTAAATGACAGATTCAGACGAATTATTCCTTCAACATTATGGAGGTGCCCAAAAAAATTGCTTAAATACAATTTTACATTTTAATGATGATGAAAACCTTGAAAACGACAGTTTGCCAATAATGAAATCTTCATCGTATTATGACACCGACAATTTTAAGTCACTGATAAATACCAAAACAAATAGTTTTGGCATACTGAGTACAAATATACAATCTATTAACGCTAAATTCAACGAGATCGAGATCTTTGTAAAAGAACTGCAGCTACTTAACGATGCTTTCAGCATTATATGTATTCAAGAAAGTTGGTTAACTGAACAAGACGATTTATGTAACATCCAGTTAGAAGACTATACTTGCATTTCATTGGGTAAGATTAGTAGTACCAAAGGAGACCTAATTATGTACGTTCACTCAAAATATGATTACCAGGTATTGCAATGTATAAAAAACGAAAATTTGGAAGGACAGCTAATTGAAATCTCTAGGGATGGGCTTATTAAACCTGTGATAGTTGGTAATATATATATAGGCCTCCACGAGACTTAAACTATGATTACAAACAATTCATTGAAGAATTTGCATCATTATTATCACAATTTGACTTCAAAAAATCTGAAGTTATTATTGCTGGGGATTTTAATATCAACTTGCTTAAAATTAATCACAAAGAATATTGTAGTGAGTTTTACGACACCCTAACAGGATTCAGTTTCTTTCCAAAAATAACATTCCCAACCAGATTGTCTGCCTTAAATGGCTCATTGATCGACAATCTGTTTTGTAAAGTTAGTCAATTAATGCTACAATCAATTACAGGTATCTTAATCAAACAATTCTCAGACCACCAACCATATTTTATATTTATTGACACTGCTCCGGTTAAAAAATGTACTCCTAAATTAGTCAAAATACATTTACAGAATGAAACAGCTATGTCAAATTTTGCTTATTAAATAATCAACTCAAATATTATAGAGAAATTAGATAACGACCCGTTGCACGATCCAAATAACAATTACAAAATAATCATTGATGTACTCGAAAAGGCAAATAGTAATCACATGCCATTTAAATTAGTGACGTTTAATAAATATAAACATAAAAACTCCCTATGGATAACAAATGGTATACTCAAATCCATAAAATACAGAGACAATCTATATAAACAGCTTAAGATGTCAAATCCAACATCTATTGATTATTTCATTAAAAAAACAACTTAAAAACTTATAATGGTATCCTAAAAAGAAGGATCAGAATAGCCAAATCTTTACATTATGAACAATTGTTTAACAGGTACAAAAATGACACAAGGAAAACTTGGAAAACTATAAATGAAATCCTGCAAAGACCCAACAAAAAAGATCATTAACTGAATATTTTAGAGAAGGAGAACACAAAATAACTGACAATGTGGAAATTGCTAATACCTTTAATGTATATTTTACAAACATAGGAAAACACCTAGCAAACCAAATAAAAAATACCAGTAATAAAAATCATAGTTATTATCTGACAGGAAGATCTGAAATGCTTTTCCAATTCCAAGAAATAAACGAAGAGTCAATTCTCAGTATAATTGATAATTTCTCTGCAAAAACCAGTAGTGGCTGTGATGGAATTACATTGAAACAAATAAAATATTTAAAATTTATTTTAATAAAACCCTTAACATTACTTCTTAATCAAATATTAAAAACTGGAATTTTCCCAGATAAGATGACAATTGCAAAAGTTATTCCTATCTTTAAAAATGATGACGAAACATTATTTTCATAACTACAGACCGATATCTCTGCTACCAGTAATTTCTAAGATTACCGAAAAAGTTATGCATAATCAGATATATTCATATTTTACTGAACACCAACTTTTTAATGTTAATCAGTACGGATTTAAATCTGGTCACTCAACTGAATATGCCATTATGGAAGTTATCGACCGTACAATAATCGCACTGGATTCTAATGAAACACCCATTAATATATTTTTAGACTTATCAAAAGCTTTCGATACTTTAGACCACTCAATTTTATTAAGTAAACTACATCTGTATGGAATAGGCGAATCTGCCTTAAAGCTAATGGAAAGTTATTTGAAAAATAGAAAACAGTACGTTTTTTACAACGATACCATTTCTGAAACCCTGCCTATTACTACAGGAGTGCCACAGGGTTCTATACTGGGCCCACTTTTGTTTTTAATTTACATAAATGATTTACCAAAGTCAAGTGAAATATTTAAATTCGTAATGTATGCGGACGATACAACTTTATTTACAACTATCCAATCTTTAAACATATGTCCAAAAGACGTCGAACAACTTTTAAATACAGAATTAAACAAGGTAAATGAATAGCTGAAAATAAATAAACTGTCTGTAAATACAAAGAAATCCAAATATATAATACACAAACTAAGAAACAAAGAAGTCAACAGTTTCCTGCTTAATATAGATGAAACCAGAATCGAAAGAGTCCAAAACTTTAATCTTCTTGGGGTGACTTTACAAGAAAACCTAAGCTGGGATATTCATATTAAAAATATTTCAATCAAATGTTCTAAATTGATAGGCATATTAAACAAATTAAAACGATTTTTACCAGTAAATATAAAAGTTACTTTGTATAGCTCTTTAATGTTACCGTACATTAATTATGGCCTAATGATATGGGGTTTTAAATGTAACAGAATCATCAAACTACACAAAAAGTGATGAGAATAATTATGTTTAGCAAAATACAAGAAACTAAACATCCTTAATGTAACAAATATGCTGCACTTACAGAAATTGAAATTATACTATAAATATGTCCATATGACATTACCAGCATATTTGCAAAATTTACCATTTACGCTAAATAAAAATGTTCACAATATTAATACACGGATACATGACAACATCCATACAAATAAAGCAAAACATGACTTTGCCAAAAGATCCATTCGGTTTGATATTCCATTACTAATAAATAATACTGCATCTCACAAAAGGAACACAATTTTAACACATATCCTTCAAGGATTTATTAGTTATGCCAAATATGTTTTCTAAAAAATTACAGAATACAGTGCTCTTTGCCAAATTGTTATATATGTGGACATTCTGAATAACTAACAAATCATTATATCTTGTTTTAATCTTATTACTTCTGTTAATTTACGTATACAATGTACTGTTATTAATATGTCTGATGTAGTTGTAACCATCTGCCCGTTATAAAAGTAAGATAACTTTTTATATTTTGCCGATACTGCATCTGATAGTATGCACTTGTGTTGTTATCATTTTATCGAAAGTGTTTAAGTAAGCCAAATATACTATGTTGAAAATTAATTAAGGGGGTGGCTGCTACGAGAGCGACCAATAATGGTCTTAGTGGCAGTCTCCCTGACCCTTGTTTTTGTCTATCTACAGCTACCTGATAGTTCATGATTAGGATGTTGCTAATTGATTATATCATACATTGATTGTTTTTACTTTTATGCTATATATTCTACTTTATAATACATGTATTTTGTACTTATTATCTCAACACATATTCAGTTTTTCATAATTGAGCTGCAGGTAGTTATGGGTTTTTGATAATGATACCGATTTTGTTTGTACATATGGGTCAAATAAACACTTCCGATTCCGATTCCGATTGGGCGAACGTGGTGAGTAGCGATACCCCGACCAGCACCAGTGACGTCAGCAAGTAACTGCCTACATCGGATACCGTCAACGACACCGACGTCAGCCAGACGTGTGTGTGTGTGTGTGTGTGTGTGTGTGTATGTCTGTCTGTTGGTATGTATGTGTGCGTGTGTGCGTGCGTGTGTGCGTGTGGGTGTGTATGCCCTTTCTACCATTGGAAGTGTCTTTTTGGGACATTGCTCCGGTGGAAATTCAAAAATAAAAACGCTCTTATAGGATTAACATGTTACTTACTGGTGAGTATGCGATGAGCTTGGCGAGATATAGTAGAAGAACGAATTGTGTACACTCATCGCTAGGAATACAATCCTACCTGCGAAACAAACATAAACATGTTAGTATATTTGCTTAATACAATATATTACTATTGTATTACTAGATAAACAAACAAACGTAGGAACGAACGCAGGAAAGAACGAAGGAAAGTAAGAAGAAAGACGGAAAGAACGAACTAACGAAATAACAAAAGAAGGAAAGGACAAACGAAAGAAAGCATTATTGATCGAACCAGCAAACCACTGGTTAATCAACTAACCATCGAACGAACGAACGAACGAACGAACGAACGAACGAACGAACGAACAAAATGTACGGACGAATGAACGAAAGAACGAACAGGTGTTTTTGTGTTTATAATGGTTTCTACAATCGATGTTTGATCCACTGTAGTTATTGATTTGCCAGTGCAGTTACCACACAAGGTGTGATTGTAGGACTAAAGAAGGTGTGGTTGTAGAACTAGGAAAACTGAGGTTGCAGGACTCGAGAAGTTATGGTTGTAGGACAAGACAAGGTGTGGTTGTAGGACTAAAGAAGGTATGGTTGAAGAAGTAGGAAACGTAAGGCTGCAGGACACCGAGAAGTTATGGTTGCTGGACTAGACACGATATGGTTGTAGGACTAAAGAAGGTGTGGTTGAAGAAGTAGGAAAAGTAAGATTGCAGGACCCGAGAAGTTATGGTTGCAGGACTAGACATGGTGTGGTTGTAGAACTAAAGAAATTGTGGTTGAAGAAGTAGGAAAAGTGAGGTTGCAGGACCCGAGAAGTTATGGTTGCAGGACTAGACACGGTGTGGTTGCAGGACTAAAGAAGGTGTGGTTGTAGACGTAGGAAAAGTGAGGTTACAGGACTCGAGAAGTTATGGTTGCAGGACTAGACAAGGTGTGGTTGTAGGACTAAAGAAGGTGTGGCTTTATGAACAGAAAAGTATGGTTGCAAGACTAGATAAGTTGTAGTTGTATGAGTAGAAACGGTATTGGTTAGAAGACTAGATAAGTTGTAGTTGTATGAGGAGAGAAGGTATGGTTACAAGACTAGATAAGTTGTACGAGTAGGGAAGGTATGGTTACAAGACTAAATAAGTTGTTGTTTTATTAGTAGAGAACGTATGGTTGCAAGACTAGAAAAGTTGTAGTTGTATGAGTAGAGAAGGTATGGTTAGAAGACTAGATACGTTGTAGTTGTGTGAGTAGAGAATGTATGGTTACAAGACTAGATAAGTTGTAGTTGTGTGAGTAGAGACGGTATGGTTACAAGACTAGATAAGTTGTAGTTGTAAAAGTAGAGGAGGTATGGTTAGAAGACTAGATAAGTTGTAGTTGTATGAGTAGGGAAGGTATGGTTACAAGAATAGATAAGTTGTAGTTTTATGAGTAGAGAACGTATGGTTGCAAGACTAGATAAGTTGTAGTTGTATGAGTAGAGAAGGTATGGTTACAAGACTAGATAAGTTGTAGTTTTATGAGTAGAGAACGTATGGTTGCAAGACTAGATAAGTTGTAGTTGTATGAGTAGAGAAGGTATGGTTACAAGACTAGATAAGTTATAGTTGTGTGAGTAGAGACGGTATGGTTACAAGACTAGATAAGTTGGAGTTGTATAAGTAGAGGAGGTATGGTTACAAGACTAAATAAGTTGTAGTTGTATAAGTAGAGGAGGTATGGTTACAAGACTAGATAAGTTGTAGTTGTGTGAGGAGAGAAGGTATGGTTAGAAGAATAGATAAGTTGTAGTTGTATGAGTAGGGAAGGTATGGTTGCAAGACTAGATAAGTTGTAGTTGTATGAGTAGGGAAGGTATGGTTGCAAGACTAGATAAGTTGTAGTTTTATGAGTAGAGAAGGTATGGTTGCAAGACTAGATAAGTTGTAGTTGTATGAGTAGAGAAGATATGGTTAGAAGACTAGATAAGTTGTAGTTGCATGAGTAGAGAAGATATGGTTAGAAGACTAGATATGTTGTAGTTGTGTGAGTAGAGAAGGTATGGTTACAAGACTAGATAAGTTGTAGTTGTGTGAGTAGAGACGGTATGATTACAAGACTAGATAAGTTGGAGTTGTATAAGTAGAGGAGGTATGGTTACAAGACTAGATAAGTTGTAGTTGTATAAGTAGAGGAGGTATGGTTACAAGACTAGACAAGTTGTAGTTGTATGAGTAGAGAAGGTATGGTTAGAAGACTAGATAAGTTGTAGTTGTATAAGGAGAACAGGTATTGTTAGAAGACTAGATAAGATGTAGTTGTATGAGTAAAGACGACATGGTTATAAGACTAGATTAGTTGTAGTTGTATGAGTAGAGAAGGTATGGTTAGAAGACTAGATAAGTTGTAGTTGTATAGGGAGAACAGGTATTGTTAGAAGATTAGATAAGTTGTAGTTGTATGAGTAAAGAAGACATGGTTAGAAGACTAGATAAGTTGTAGTTGTATGAGTAGAGAAGGTATGGTTAGAAGACTAGATAAGTTGTAGTTGTATAAGTAGAGAAGGTATGATTAGAAGACTAGATAAGTTGTAGTTGAATGAGTAGGGAAGCTGTGGTTAGAAGACTAGACAAGTTGTAGTTGCATGAGTAGAGAAGGTATGGTTGCAAGACTATATATTTGTAGTTTTATGAGTAGAGAAGGTATGGTTGCAAGACTAGATAAGTTATAGTTGTGTGAGTAGAGACGGTATGGTTACAAGACTAGATAAGTTGGAGTTGTATAAGTAGAGGAGGTATGGTTACAAGACTAGATAAGTTATAATTGTATAAGTAGAGGAGGTATGGTCACAAGACTAGATAAGTTGTAGTTGCGTGAGGAGAGAAGGTATGGTTAGAAGACTAGATAACTTGTAGTTGTATGAGTAGGGAAGCTGTGGTTAGAAGACTAGATAAGTTGTAGTTGTATGAGTAGAGAACGTATGGTTGCAAGACTAGATAAGTTGTAGTTTTATGAGTAGAGAAGGTATGGTTGCAAGACTAGATAAGTTGTAGTTGTATGAGTAGAGAAGGTATGGTTAGAAGACTAGAAAAGTTGTAGTTGTGTGAGTAGAGACGGTATGGTTACAAGACTAGATAAGTTATAGTTGTGTGAGTAGAGACGGTATGGTTACAAGACTAGATAAGTTGGAGTTGTATAAGTAGAGGAGGTGTGGTTACAAGACTAAATAAGTTGTAGTTGTATAAGTAGAGGAGGTATGGTTACAAGACTAGATAAGTTGTAGTTGTGTGAGGAGAGAAGGTATGGTTAGAAGACTAGATAAGTTGTAGTTGTATGAGTAGGGAAGGTATGGTTGCAAGACTAGATAAGTTATAGTTGTATGATTAGAGAATGTATGGTTACATAACTAGGTAAGTTGTAGTTTTATGAGTAGAGAAGATATGGTTGCAAGACTAGATAAGTTGTAGTTTTATGAGTAGAGAAGGTATGGTTGCAAGACTAGATAAGTTGTAGTTGTATGAGTAGAGAAGATATGGTTAGAAGACTAGATATGTTGTAGTTGTGTGAGTAGAGAAGGTATGGTTACAATACTAGATAAGTTGTAGTTGTGTGAGTAGAGACGGTATGGTTACAAGACTAGATAAGTTGGAGTTGTATAAGTAGAGGAGGTATGGTTGCAAGACTAGATAAGTTGTAGTTGTATAAGTAGAGGAGGTATGGTTACAAGACTAGACAAGATGTAGTTGTATGAGTAGAGAAGGTATGGTTAGAAGACAAGATAAGTTGTAGTTGTATAAGGAGAACAGGTATTGTTAGAAGACTAGATAAGATGTAGTTGTATGAGTAAAGAAGACATGGTTATAAGACTAGATTAGTTGTAGTTGTATGAGTAAAGAAGACATGGTTAGAAGACTAGATAAGTTGTAGTTGTATGAGTAGAGAAGGTATGATTAGAATACTAGATAAGTTGTAGTTGTATGAGTAGGGAAGGTATGGTTACAAGAATAGATAAGTTGTAGTTTTATGAGTAGAGAACGTATGGTTGCAAGACTAGATAAGTTGTAGTTTTATGAGTAGAGAAGGTATGGTTGCAAGACTAGATAAGTTGTAGTTGTATGAGTAGAGAAGGTATGGTTAGAAGACTAGATAAGTTGTAGTTGTGTGAGTAGAGAAGGTATGGTTACAAGACTAGATAAGTTATAGTTGTGTGAGTAGAGACGGTATGGTTACAAGACTAGATAAGTTGGAGTTGTATAAGTAGAGGAGGTATGGTTACAAGACTAAATAAGTTGTAGTTGTATAAGTAGAGGAGGTATGGTTACAAGACTAGATAAGTTGTAGTTGTGTGAGGAGAGAAGGTATGGTTAGAAGACTAGATAAGTTGTAGTTGTATGAGTAGGGAAGGTATGGTTGCAAGACTAGATAAGTTATAGTTGTATGATTAGAGAATGTATGGTTACATAACTAGGTAAGTTGTAGTTTTATGAGAAGAGAAGGTATGGTTGCAAGACTAGATAAGTTGTAGTTTTATGAGTAGAGAAGGTATGGTTGCAAGACTAGATAAGTTGTAGTTTTATGAGTAGAGAAGGTATGGTTGCAAGACTAGATAAGTTGTAGTTGTATGAGTAGAGAAGATATGGTTAGAAGACTAGATTTGTTGTAGTTGTGTGAGTAGAGAAGGTATGGTTACAAGACTAGATAAGTTGTAGTTGTGTGAGTAGAGACGGTATGGTTACAAGACTAGATAAGTTGGAGTTGTATAAGTAGAGGAGGTATGGTTACAAGACTAGATAAGTTGTAGTTGTATAAGTAGAGGAGGTATGGTTACAAGACTAGACAAGTTGTAGTTGTATGAGTAGAGAAGGTATGGTCAGAAGACTAGATAAGTTGTAGTTGTATAAGGAGAACAGGTATTGTTAGAAGACTAGATAAGATAAGTTGTATGAGTAAAGAAGACATGGTTATAAGACTAGATTAGTTGTAGTTGTAGGAGTAGACAAGGTATGGTTAGAAGACTAGATAAGTTGTAGTTGTATAGGGAGAACAGGTATTGTTAGAAGATTAGATAAGTTGTAGTTGTATGAGTAAAGAAGACATGGTTAGAAGACTAGATAAGTTGTAGTTGTATGAGTAGAGAAGGTATGGTTAGAAGACTAGATAAGTTGTAGTTGTATAAGTAGAGAAGGTATGATTAGAAGACTAGATAAGTTGTAGTTGTATGAGTAGGGAAGCTGTGGTTAGAAGACTAGATAAGTTGTAGTTGCATGAGTAGAGAAGGTATGGTTGCAAGACTATATATTTGTAGTTTTATGAGTAGAGAAGGTATGGTTGCAAGACTAGATAAGTTATAGTTGTGTGAGTAGAGACGGAATGGTTACAAGACTAGATAAGTTGGAGTTGTATAAGTAGAGGAGGTATGGTTACAAGACTAGATAAGTTGTAGTTGTATAAGTAGAGGAGGTATGGTCACAAGACTAGATAAGTTGTAGTTGCGTGAGGAGAGAAGGTATGGTTAGAAGACTAGATAAGTTGTAGTTGTATGAGTAGGGAAGCTGTGGTTAGAAGACTAGATAAGTTGTAGTTGTATGAGTAGAGAACGTATGGTTGCAAGACTAGATAAGTTGTAGTTTTATGAGTAGAGAAGGTATGGTTGCAAGACTAGATAAGTTGTAGTTGTATGAGTAGAGAAGGTATGGTTAGAAGACTAGATAAGTTGTAGTTGTGTGAGTAGAGAAGGTATGGTTACAAGACTAGATAAGTTATAGTTGTGTGAGTAGAGACGGTATGGTTACAAGACTAGATAAGTTGGAGTTGTATAAGAAGAGGAGGTATGGTTACAAGACTAAATAAGTTGTAGTTGTATAAGTAGAGGAGGTATGGTTACAAGACTAGATAAGTTGTAGTTGCGTGAGGAGAGAAGGTATGGTTAGAAGACTAGATAAGTTGTAGTTGTATGAGTAGGGAAGGTATGGTTGCAAGACTAGATAAGTTATAGTTGTATGATTAGAGAATGTATGGTTACATAACTAGGTAAGTTGTAGTTTTATGAGTAGAGAAGGTATGGTTGCAAGACTAGATAAGTTGTAGTTTTATGAGTAGAGAAGGTATGGTTGCAAGACTAGATAAGTTGTAGTTTTATGAGTAGAGAAGGTATGGTTGCAAGACTAGATAAGTTGTAGTTGTATGAGTACAGAAGATATGGTTAGAAGACTAGATATGTTGTAGTTGTGTGAGTAGAGAAGGTATGGTTACAAGACTAGATAAGTTGTAGTTGTGTGAGTAGAGACGGTATGGTTACAAGACTAGATAAGTTGGAGTTGTATAAGTAGAGGAGGTATGGTTACAAGACTAGATAAGTTGTAGTTTTATAAGTAGAGGAGGTATGGTTACAAGACTAGACAAGTTGTAGTTGTATGAGTAGAGAAGGTATGGTTAGAAGACTAGATAAGTTGTAGTTGTATAAGGAGAAAAGGTATTGTTAGAAGACTAGATAAGATGTAGTTGTATGAGTAAAGAAGACATGGTTATAAGACTATATTAGTTGTAGTTGTATGAGTAGAGAAGGTATGATTAGAAGACTAGATAAGTTGTAGTTGTATAGGGAGAACAGGTATTGTTAGAAGATTAGATAAGTTGTAGTTGTATGAGTAAAGAAGACATGGTTAAAAGACTAGATAAGTTGTAGTTGTATGAGTAGAGAAGGTATGGTTAGAAGACTAGATAAGTTGTAGTTGTATAAGTAGAGAAGGTATGATTAGAAGACTAGATAAGTTGTAGTTGTATGAGTAGGGAAGCTGTGGTTAGAAGAGTAGATAAGTTGTAGTTGCATGAGTAGAGAAGGTATGGTTGCAAGACTATATATTTGTAGTTTTATGAGTAGAGAAGGTATGGTTGCAAGACTAGATAAGTTATAGTTGTGTGAGTAGAGACGGAATGGTTACAAGACTAGATAAGTTGGAGTTGTATAAGTAGAGGAGGTATGGTTACAAGACTAGATAAGTTGTAGTTGTATAAGTAGAGGAGGTATGGTCACAAGACTAGATAAGTTGTAGTTGCGTGAGGAGAGAAGGTATGGTTAGAAGACTAGATAAGTTGTAGTTGTATGAGTAGGGAAGCTGTGGTTAGAAGACTAGATAAGTTGTAGTTGTATGAGTAGAGAACGTATGGTTGCAATACTAGATAAGTTGTAATTTTATGAGTAGAGAAGGTATGGTTGCAAGACTAGATAAGTTGTAGTTGTATGAGTAGAGAAGGTATGGTTAGAAGACTAGATAAGTTGTAGTTGTGTGAGTAGAGAAGGTATGGTTACAAGACTAGATAAGTTATAGTTGTGTGAGTAGAGACGGTATGGTTACAAGACTAGATAAGTTGGAGTTGTATAAGTAGAGGAGGTGTGGTTACAAGACTAAATAAGTTGTAGTTGTATAAGTAGAGGAGGTATGGTTACAAGACTAGATAAGTTGTAGTTGTGTGAGGAGAGAAGGTATGGTTAGAAGACTAGATAAGTTGTAGTTGTATGAGTAGGGAAGGTATGGTTGCAAGACTAGATAAGTTATAGTTGTATGATTAGAGAATGTATGGTTACATAACTAGGTAAGTTGTAGTTTTATGAGTAGAGAAGATATGGTTGCAAGACTAGATAAGTTGTAGTTTTATGAGTAGAGAAGGTATGGTTGCAAGACTAGATAAGTTGTAGTTGTATGAGTAGAGAATATATTGTTAGAAGACTAGATATGTTGTAGTTGTGTGAGTAGAGAAGGTATGGTTACAATACTAGATAAGTTGTAGTTGTGTGAGTAGAGACGGTATGGTTACAAGACTAGATAAGTTGGAGTTGTATAAGTAGAGGAGGTATGGTTACAAGACTAGACAAGTTGTAGTTGTATGAGTAGAGAAGGTATGGTTAGAAGACTAGATAAGTTGTAGTTGTATAAGGAGAACAGGTATTATTAGAAGACTAGATAAGATGTAGTTGTATGAGTAAAGAAGACATGGTTATAAGACTAGAATAGTTGTAGTTGTATGAGTAAAGAAGACATGGTTAGAAGACTAGATAAGTTGTAGTTGTATGAGTAGAGAAGGTATGATTAGAATACTAGATAAGTTGTAGTTGTATGAGTAGGGAAGCTGTGATTAGAAGACTAGATAAGTTGTAGTTGCATGAGTAGAGAAGGTATGGTTGCAAGACTAGATATTTGTAGTTTTATGAGTAGAGAAGGTATGGTTAGAAGACTAGATAAGTTGTAGTTGTATGAGTAGGGAAGCTGTGGTTAGAAGACTAGATAAGTTGTAGTTGTATGAGTAGAGAAGGTATGGTTAGAAGACTAGATAAGTTGTAGTTGTATGAGTAGAGAACGTATGGTTGCAAGACAAGATAAGTTGTAGTTGTATGAGTAGAGAAGGTATGGTTAGAAGACTAGATAAGTTGTAGTTGTATGAGTAGAGAAGGTATGGTTAGAAGACTAGATAAGTTGTAGTTGTATGAGTAGAGAACGTATGGTTGCAAGACTAGATAAGTTGTAGTTGTGTGAGTAGAGAAAGTATGGTTAGAAGACTAGATAAGTTGTAGTTGTATAAGTAGAGAATATATGGTTGCAAGACTAGATAAGTTGTAGTTGTGTGAGTAGAGAAGTTATGGTTAGAAGACTAGATAAGTTGTAGTTTTATGTGTAGAGAAGGTATGGTTAGAAGACTAGATAAGTTGTAGTTGTATGAGTAGAGGAGGTATGGTTACAAGACTAGATAAGTTGTAGTTGTATGAGTAGAGAAGGTATGGTTAGAAGACTAGATAAGTTGTAGTTGTATGAGTAGAGGAGGTATGGTTACAAGACTAGATAAGTTGTAGTTGTATGAGTAGAGAAGGTATGGTTAGAAGACTAGATAAGTTGTAGTTGTATGAGTAGAGGAGGTATGGTTACAAGACTAGATAAGTTGTAGTTGTATGAGTAGAGAAGGTATGGTTAGAAGACTAGATAAGTTGTAGTTGTATGAGTAGAGGAGGTATGGTTACAAGACTAGATAAGTTGTAGTTGTATGAGTAGAGAAGGTATGGTTAGAAGACTAGATAAGTTGTAGTTGTATGAGTAGAGGAGGTATGGTTACAAGACTAGATAAGTTGTAGTTGTATGAGTAGAGAAGGTATGGTTAGAAGACTAGATAAGTTGTAATTGTATGAGAAGATGAGGTATGGTTACAGGGCTAGATAAGTTGTAGTTGTATGAGTAGAGGAGATATGGTTACTATACTGGATAAGTTGTATTTGTATGAGTAGATGAGGTATGGTTACAAGACTAGATAAGTTGTAGTTGTATTAGTAGAGAAGGTATGGTTAGAAGACTAGATAATTTGTAGTTGTATGAGTAGAGGAGGTATGGTTACAGGGCTAGATAAGTTGTAGTTATATGAGTAGAGGAGGTATGGTTACAAGACTAGATAAATTGTAGTCGTATGAGTAGAGGAGGTATGGTTACAGGACTAGATAAGTTGTGGTTGTATGAATAGAGAAGGTATGGTTACAAGACTAGATAAGTTGTAGTTTTATGAGTAGAGAACGTATGGTTACAAGACTAGATAAATTGTAGTTGTATAGGGAGAACAGGTATTGTTAGAAGATTAGATAAGTTGTAGTTGTATGAGTAAAGAAGACATGGTTGGAAGACTAGATAAGTTGTAGTTGTATGAGTAGAGAAGGTATGGTTAGGAGACTAGATAAGTTGTAGTTGTATAAGTAGAGAAGGTATGGCTAGAAGACTAGATAAGTTGTAGTTGTATAAGTAGTGAAGGTATGGTTGCAAGACTAGATATTTGTAGTTTTATGAGTAGAGAAGGTATGGTTGCAAGACTAGATAAGTTGTAGTTGTATGAGTAGAGAAGGTATGGTTAGAAGACTAGATAAGTTGTAGTTGTGTGAGTAGAGGAGGTATGGTAACAGGGCTAGACAAGTTGTAGTTATAGGAATAGAGAAAGTGTGGTTATAATACAATACGAATTGCCTAATAATAATACAATAGGGTTAGAGAATGTGTAGTCGCATGATGCAGGTGTGGTTGGAGAACTAAATAATGTGTTGTTTATTAGACTAGAGACAGTGTGTTTGGTTGCAAGACTAGAGAAGATGTGGTTGTAGGAAATATTATAGGAAATTGGATAGAAGGAATAGATAATGTGTGGTTGTAGGACCAAAGCAAATGTGGTTCCAGGACGAGATGACGTGTGGTTCCAGGACTAGCTAGGTGTGTTTGCAGGATGAGTAATGCCATACGTGCAGGTCGTGAACCCACCGAGTGATACTCTCTGCCCCAATGCGCACGGCAGTAGGAACGGTGCCACAGTGAAGATGTTAATGAACACCAAGGGCGCCAGGATGATCGCTATCGTGCCAATAGCGTTGCGCTGCAACTAAACGTTCCAATATCACGTGCATAGTTTGTCATGCATGCAACCACGCAACGTACACACACGCTCACATGCACATACGCGCACACGCGCACGCACGCACCCACGCACATATGCACATATGCACACACGCATGCACGCACAAGAGATGGGAACCTCTTTCGAGGATACCTGTGGAGATCTCCAAGTTATTGAGAAATATCCCCCCGCCACTGTCAGACAACGGCCATTTGAAGCTGGTACAACATCTGACCTTCAGTGCGTAGAAGACCTTATGCCTTACAATGAATGTGCCTACTCGCAGAAGGAAACACACAAGATCATCATAGATGGCGCAGTTCTCTTTAACATACGCTATCCGTTTTCGTTTTCGGTGTGTACAAAGCTGACACCATCAAGGCCGCCACACGACGGAAAAGAGGGAAGAGCACACACAGACGAAAGGAGTATAGTAAACAAAAGAAATTAACTAAACATTATGGTAGAAGATATTGACCCTCATATAATAGGTATAACCGAATTCTGGACCACCACCGATATATTTGATGCTGAATTGGGACTGACAGGATATGTAATGTTTAGAAAAGATAGAATAGGAAGAAAGGGAGGTGGAGTTATTTTATATATTAAAGAATCTATCCAGGCTTATGAAATAAAATTAGAAAGAGAAGCAGATTGCGAAGAAGCTGTTTGGTGTAACATAGTTACAGGAAACTCAACGTTAACAGTTGGGTTAGTTTATCAAAGTCCAAACATAAGCATAGAAGAGAATGAAAAAATACAAAACGCTATAAGGGAAGTAAGCAAACGGGACTGTATTATTATGGGGGATTTTAACCACCGGCATATACAATGGAAATCTCTTCAGAGTATGGGGAGTGAGGACCACAAGTTTTTAGTTTTAGTTCAAGATACTTTCCTTTCTCAACATGTGCTAGAACCAACCAGTGGTGAGAATGTGTTAGACATAGTTTTGTCCTCACAGAATGAATTAGTTGACAATGTCAAGATATGTGAGCCACTGGGGAGTAGCGATCATAACCAGATACATTTTACCATCAAAGTAAAATCAGAAAGGAATAGTAAAAAGCAGTATAGGAGAAATTTCCACAAAGGAAGGTATAAGGACATGAGGAAATATTTAGCAAAGATAGACTGGAATAACACACTGAAAAATAAGTCAGCAACAGAATGCTGGAATATATTAAAGAGTTAAATTAAGTGCATAGTCAATACATCTGTACCCTTCAAAAAACAAGGGAAACAGTCCAAAAAGAAACACTTATCGAAAGAAGCCATTAGGAAAAATTAAGTATAAACAAATGATGTGGAAGTCATAGATGTACTGGAAATGATGAAGACTACAACAGTTATAAAGAAGCACTTAACCAAGCTACAGCTGAAATTATAAATTCAAAGAGAAGCTATGAACAACAATTAGCTAGTAATATAAAACATGACAGCAAGAGTTTTTATGCGTATGTTCGAAGCAAACAGAAAGTTCAAGATGAGGTCGGTCCTCTAGAAGATAGTGCTGGAAATATAATATCAGAGGGATTCTTAATGGCAGAAGACCTGAATGAGAGCTTTAGTTCAGTGTTTACCAGAGATGATATTAGTTCACTGCCAGTACCAGAGGCTAAGTTCAAGGGGGCAGATTCAGACTATTTAGGACAAATAATTGTAACCCCGGAAATGATAGCTAAGAAAATAAGGGCTATGAAAGATAATAAATCACCTGGAGTGGATGGGATTCCGCCCAAACTACTATTGGAAATTGTAGAACAAATTAGCGTACCGCTTGCAACAGTTTTCAATTTGTCATTAGAAGAGGGAGTGGTTTCTTTAGAATGGAAAGAAGCAAACATTATACCGTTATTTAAAAAAGGTTCGAGAAACAAGTCAGAGAACTATAGACCCGTGAGTTTAACATTTGAGTGATTTGCAAATTATTAGAAAGACTAATTAAAGATCACATGGTGGATTTTCTTGTTAAACAAACTTGATAAACCCATCTCAACATGGTTTTTTTAAAGCGAGGTCATGCTTAACAAATATGTTATGTTTTTTGGAAGACATCACTAAGTGGGTAGATGAGGGATCACCAGTAGATACCGTCTACTTAGATTTTCAAAAAGCTTTCGATAAAGTACCACATCAAAGATTACTGCTGAAACTAAAGGCCCATGGCACAGGAAATGGTATAATAAACTGGATAGAACAATGGCTGATTGACAGAAGACAACGTGTAGTAGTTGATGGGGAGGCTTCAAACTGGAAATCGGTATTGAGTGGGATACCACAGGGATCAGTATTAGGACCTATATTATTCTTAATATACATCAACGATTTGGATGATGAAATAACAAGCAAGGTGTTGAAATTTGCGGATGATACAAAAGTGTTTAGAAGGATTAAAAGTGATGGAGATAGACAGCATTTACAAGATGATCTTGACAGGTTGATCAAATGGTCTGAAAAGTGGCAAATGCTGTTCAATTTTGAAAAATGTAAATGCCTCCACACAGGACATGGGAACGAAGAGGTAGAATATACAATGGGGGGTATTAAGTACTACTGTAAAAGAAATGGACTTAGGGTTAACCATTAGTGCTGATATGAAGGTTTCATAGCAGTGCGGAATTGCAGCTTCAAAGGGAAATCAAATCCTTGGATTAATTAGGCGAAACATAACGTATAAGGAAAAAGAGCTAATAATTCCGCTGTACAAAACAATAGTTAGGCCTCATTTAGAATATTGTATTCAAGCGTGGAGGCCCTATCGCAGGAAGGACATAGATATGCTAGAAAGAGTGCAGAGGAGAGCAACTAAAATGATACAAAAACTGAGGGATCTTAGTTACGAAATACGCCTAAAATATGCGGTTTAACAACACTAGAGACCAGGAGGTTGAGTGGAGATCAGATAGAAGTGTTTAAAATATTGAATGGTTATGAAAATATTGATAGAAATATTTTTTTCTCAGTTAAGAAAGATAGAAGGACTAGAGGACATGAAGTTACATTAGCAAAGGAGCTGAGTAGATTAGATATAAGAAAGTTTTCATTTTCACAAAGGACTGTAAATGAATGGAACAGATTATCTGCTGATTGTGTGGGTGCTAGTAGTGTGAATATGTTTAAAAATAAAATCGACACATACCTCAGACGGGCGGGATACACATAGATAAAAGGGTCGGACTCTCGATAAGCCAAAGGGCTTCTTTGTCCACCTGCCACCTAGAGTTGAAATCTTGCTAAATCTTGTTAAATCTTGAAAGACGTTACTTGCGCCCTCCGCACCCTCTCCCTTTGTTCTCACATGTTTACAGGCTGGTTGGTCTGTTTTTGTTTAGTGCCTGTCGTCATTGACAAAGTTTATAGGTCCGCTTTTCGTTAGTAGGCTTCTTGTATTGTTTATAGTATATGTTACTTACGAAGTCAGTCACATTGTCGGTATCATTGTCTTCTTTGAGTGGTTTCATATCTTATGCATAAGGGGTTTTAGGGCGGTGGTATGTACATTGCGCTTTCCCCTATTTTCAATGTTTCTATACAGATTGCTTCGTTTTCACGTTTTGTCTTATCTCACAAAATATTCAATATTAAGATCAAACTGCGCAAAAGATTACCAACACTAATACTACTACTACTACTACTACTACTACTACTACTACTACGGCTACTTGTACTACTACTACTGCTATTACTACTACTACTACTGCTGCTACGGTTATTTGTACTACTACTACCGCTATTGCTACTACTACTACTACTACTGCTACGACTACGTGTACTACTACTACTACTACTGCTATTGCTACTACTACTGCTGCTACGGCTACTTGTACTACTACTACTGCTATTGCTACTACTACTACTACTACTACTACTACTGCTACGACTACGTGTACTACTACTACTACTACTGCTATTGCTACTACTACTGCTGCTACGGCTACTTGTACTACTACTACTGCTATTGCTACTACTACTACTACTACTACTACTACTACTGCTACGACTACGTGTACTACTACTACTACTACTGCTATTGCTACTACTACTGCTGCTACGGCTACTTGTACTACTACTACTACTGCTATTGCTACTACTACTGCTGCTGCTGCTGCTATTAGTAATAATAATACATTGCTTCGAACGTTCTTATTTCAGACAATCAATGAGTAGGTTCGTATAAAAACAATAAATACATCTTAAAAAGCATATTTAAAAATTATACCTACTGATACCGTAATTTCGACGTACAGTACATGTGACAAGTTGCAATGCTTTGACTAACAGGATTCAGAGACTTTTCGAACCATTTCACATGAGCTCACATTCGCAGTTGCAAACATGTGGTTAGCGTTACATTTCATAGGATGTTCAATATCCTACGTGAATTGCTATAGGCAACAACAAATTGCTGAGAACTAGCTTTTCTACATATTACCCGTATAACACATATGTAAACATTAACGAAATACGCAGTAAATAACTTATTCTTTATAGCAGTTGAGCAAAGGTGACATTTTGGCGTAAAATGTTAATCTTACTTCTTAGAAGTATCAATATGCAGCAGTTACTTCTACCTTCCTCGTTGTTTTCTACAACCACTGTCGGTTGTTTGTTGGAACATCGTTCTTTGTTTCATTTCCATCACTGTTGCATATCTTACTGAACATGTTTAGGCGATTCAAAATGAGTAGCACCTCAACTGCAGTTGATGCGCTGTCACGCCGAATCAGGTGCCAGAGGATCCTCTAATATCACTGGCACTAGCCTGTCATCTTGTCACCATCAAGGTTACAGATGGTTGAATGATTCTGGGTGCAAGAGAGGGTCATGAGACCACATGCCGGCCTGCACACGAGCCATATATTCCTTTCAAACATCTGCATTGGGTAAGTGGGAGTTTGTCCGCGCATTGGTCATGCTGCAGCTGTTTGAATATATTATTATGTCATCTCAGATCCTGACCTTGTAAGAATTTGAGTTTCTCTGTGCTGAACTGTGTGGATAAAAAATTGTTCACAAATCTCTCACACACAGCATATTTCCTGCTAGTCAGGGATATTTGGGATTTTTTGGTTCAGATGCTTCAAAAAGCCCCAAATTTGGCCCAAATGTCGTCCACACCATACAATTTCGATTTCTGACGGGCGCCAAGACGGGCTCCCCCCGGGGCCGCCATACTGGCGAAATCCAATATGGCCGCCACCCGGGTTATAGATCAATCGTAATAAAAAAAACCAAAAGGGCTAGAATCATGAATAATACAACTTTTTCGGGGTTTGTGGCATCGGAGAATCCGATTCTGATCTTATTTCGACGATTTGTGGTCATGGTCACCCCATTTGGGGGGGTCAAAGGTCAAAGATCAGCAGTTATTACTAAAAAAATTGAACAAAGATTATTCAGGAACATTTTTATTAAAATATTTCGGAGATGACATCTGCTGACAAAATGATATAACTATGCCTTACGCCGCTATGTTCATTTAAATGTTCAAAATACAATACATGGGCCGCTTTAGCAACAGTATACCAATGATTACTATTACTACCTATATGTTCTGGCTTGCGCTCTATGATTCCAGCAATAAGTACTACTGGTCATCACCGCCCTCGTTATTAACACACCCGCCTTCGCGTTTGCTGAGGGCGGTGCATCGGACACCGGCGCGGTTGCATTTGCACCTTCCCGTGCATGCCTTGATGCAGCCGCAGTTTAAGAGAATGGCACATGCCACCGAAGCGTCGCTGAGAATGGTCCATAGTGGTTGCCATGTCACGGTGCCATATTTGTGCCAGCCCCACTCACTGAAGTCAGGGATTTCCTGCTGGACCGAGGTGGCCCGACTCCAGTAAAAACTCGCCTGTAGTAGCGCTCGCTTCACATGCTGGAACAGCGCGGCTTGGGTAGGTGGGATGTTTTCCAGCGATCTCCTTCCAGTGGTAAAGAGGCGATGCCTGGCCTCGTTGACACCGGCTGCACCACACCCGTTGTTGTACATGAGTACGATGAGGCGTTCGATCCGCTGCATATGTACGGACTCGAGACTGAAGATGTCAGGGTCGTGCGTGAGAGCCACTAGTGTGTCGGTGAGGTCCGGTATGCTGATCCAGGCTGCACATGCCGTCTTCTTGCCAAATCCAAGAAACTGTGAAGTCGTGTCGCGCCACGTTAAGCTGTTGAAGAGCGATAATGCCAAGGACTTTGACGGACCGAGTTCGGAGTAGATAGTTTGGACTGGAATGTCACGGTATTACTTTCCGCTACCGAAGCCCACCCAGAGCTCCGATAGGCCAAGGGTTTCAAAAAACCGGACTGCGAAAACCACGACATCGTTGTCCACAGTGCGAACGTATGCTGTTGAATGGCCCTGCTCTGCAGCATGTTCCAAATGCAGGAAGATCCTGGTGTCCGCCTCGGAATGGTTGCACGGCTGAAGTGTTGCGAGGTCACAAGGCCTGTTGGAGAGCAAGGTCTCGAAGTGGGTACTCAGGAGGAGCTTTCCGCCCGTGTCAGTCTTGGAGATCTGTATGCTGATGAATGAGAACAGCTCCTTTTTGTTCTCCTCATTTTGTAGAAAGCCGCTGTTCCATTCACACTTCGGAATTGGAGTGCTGCCATCGCCAACTCTTGTTCAATGGCCATTCCCGCGTCGATGCTGCGTGAGAGCTTTGAGGTTATTTTCTTCGGGGTAATTATCCTATACGGCGTCGATGCGTTGTGTACACTCTTCATTTGGGCCTCCAGAAATGGTACGATGTGGAGCGGCACGTACTCGCTGAATGTCTTTGCTGTTGTGGGGCGCACCATGTGGATCACTGCCGCCATATCCAACACCACGACCGTGGCTTGTTTGGCAGTAGGTGCATTGAGGCATTGAAGAATGTCGGACTTCGTCCCAGATCACAGCGACCCTCGATCCGCCAGGCTCGGTGGCTCTCTCTGATTTTCGAACCGAAAGAAGTCCGTCATGTCGGCATCGGGACGCGACTGGAGTGAGAAGAAAAGTTGCGTGACTAAGGTCATGTTCTTCCTGCCTTTTTTTCTTGGGTTCAGGTCGATTGGCAAAGGCTAGCATGTTGCTCCGCGTGATGGTATCAGATACTGGTACTGAGGCATTTTTCCAGCCTTCCCATGACGTATGCTGCATGAAGGGCTTGGCCAGCTTCACGGACAGAGAGGTAGCGACGGCCTGTTCCATGACATTCTGTGTATCGAATGCTACAAGCTCCTGACTTATATCAAGGAAAGGGTTGCCCAGCTGTTCTACCACCTCGACATACGATAGTACATCCTTTCAAAACTTGACTTGCAAGCTGTGTCCTTCCTCGTGATGAGAGGTGGATGACGATGGTTGGTCGTGGAGGGCCTCGAACTCCTCAACCATCCGCGCGCAGTCAGGTCCGGCCACCACGAACAGTGTAAGGGCCTCGAGGTTCTCATAGAGTCCAACCGCTCCACCATGCGCCTTGGAGGCTTTTGTTTGACTGTTCATGTGCTTGGTCCTTGGCCATGTGGCTGAACTTTCTAGCTGATTTCTGCACAACAAAATTGTCCTTCATGAATTCAACAAGCACTTCAGGATGTTTCTCGGTTAGCTCGACCATATCACGTACATGTACCGGCAGCCAATACGCGTAATTCGTGTGGTCCAGGGTGTGAAACCAGCCGCAGAGTTCGTCACATGCTTGCACATATAGTGCGAAGTCTCCCTACCGCAGGAACCGCACAAAGCGTGTCATCAGCAGCTCCAGCTCGATTATGGTTGACCAAAACTTGAACTGGAGTACAATATGGGAACGTCGATTCCACATGTCGATTGACTCAGGTGGGTCCATTACATTCTCGCAATACTCCGAGTAGGCGGTCTACTTGAGCAGGTACAGCGACATGAGGGGGACTTGATGGGCGTACCTCGTGCACTTGATGTGATGCTCATTGAGCGCGGACTGTGCGCGACCGGATGTCAGGACCTCCGCCTGAGAAAGGACGTTGGCCCACCCCGAGTCGCGCAGCAGCTTGCCTATCATAAGATGCATCTTGTCTTCGATGTGCAGCACGCCTATCATAGCAACCAGCTTGTCTTCTCTCAAAGTGTTGGAGTATTGCCAATGGATGAGTTTTATGATAGCATACAGTGGCTGATCTGCATCGAGAATGGTGGTCTGGCCCGGGTTGAGGAACTCAGTGCCCTGCATCGTCAGCTCCATCGCGTGCTTCATTGAAGATGCGGATGCTGCCTTTTCTGGGAAGAGGGGATAGACGCTAATCTCGGCAGGGGGCTTCACCGACTCGTCGCTTGCTAGCAACGAGTTGTACCCCGACCAGGTGCTTCAGCACCCTGGTGACGTGCGCCATCCACGCCCCATCCTTGACCTTGGCACTTCGCACAGCAAGGGGCGGTCTGACTACGCTGTCGCCGACTCTGCGTGCATCCGTTTGAGTGAGTTCGATTGGGTGCTGGATCACGTAAAAGTCTAGTAGCTTGGGAGACAACATGTCGGAGGGGTCAAGCTTGATGAGAGCCCGTTTCACTCCAGGGTTCGCGCTCGAATGATGGTTGGTCACGCTCAGGATATATCCGTGGAACTCATCCAATGATAAGAGTCAATTTACAAAATGGCGCGGACTGGAGTGCCCCAGCTGATTCACTAGCTCTGTTAGCATTGAGGATGCTATCGATTTTCACACATCAATTTTCAAATGTCACCTGAAAAGTAGGAAATGGAAAACTGGTTAGTATCAATAAGCTTTCAAATGACATAAGTTACACCACTATATAGCATGTGTTGTGAAAACTAGACACCCAAATACTAAAGAATGGTTTCAAATATAATTATGACGATTACTGTACCTCCGATAACAATTGCTGATCCAACATGACCTTTAGGGTGACCTTGAGGGGTGACCTTGACCTAAAATATTCGATACAAGATCAGAATCGGATTCCCCGACCACGAAAACCCTTAAAAAGTGGTATTATTCATAATTCTAGCCCTTTTTATTTTTTTTTAATTACGATTGACCTGTAACCCGGGTGGCGGTCATATTGAATTTCGCCAATATGGCGGTTCCGGGGACGCCCGTCTTGGCGCCCGTCAAAAATCTAAAAGTATGGAATGGGCGACATCTGGGCCAAATTTTGTGCTTTTGGAAAAATCTAAACCAAACAGTCCCTATAATGCCCTAACATCCCTAACTATGCTGGATCGTGCCATTTGATCGAAACGGCTACTTTATCTGCACCAGCTGTTCAAGATCAGTACTGCATTGATGCCAAGCGTTGACACATTGTTCACAGCCAAGAGGAGTAATTGTACGTATAGTGAATGTAAAAACTCGTCTGCAGCGTTCACTCCTTGTACAACCATGACAGGGTCTGCCGTTTCGTGTGAGCTTGTGTCTGTGGAGAAATAACATTTATAATTTATCATGAAATGTTCCCGTGTTGTTGCCGAATTCACGACAGTTCTGGTTTGACGGTTGGGTCATTTATTAGATGTCTGTATGCTTTCAATGTCCCAAAAATGTGATATGTTCTCATTGCCACGAAAATGAACAAAATAAACCAGTGTTTGTATTATATCATGTTTATGTTGCGAACAATATATACCTGCGTTATATAACAAATAATCAATCGCGATAATTTCTTGACGCCAACACTTCGACTCTCTACGTTGTAAACAAAACAGTACTGGCAAAAACACACGTGACGCGGGGTATTTCAAATACGCGAACTCGATGCGCGTTGCCTAAGTCCATAAGACTTTAAACATGGTAATTTATCCCCTCTGTTTCGCCGAACCGAAGAGACATTCACCGAATGTGATGTTGCATGTTTGGTTGTCGACGGGGAAGCACAACGCGTTGAAGGGGCAGTAGGTGTTAAGGGTGGCTGCAGTCGAGTACGTTTTTGCCCCCATTTCCGATCGTCACGACATCCATCGGTGAAGTGGTTCCCTGTCCGGTCGGGCTGGCGGGCCGTAGGTCAGGCAGGCAGGCAGGCAGACCGACAGACAAATATATATGTAGATTAACGGCATATTTTTGACAGTGAATCATATAACTGGCTTTGTAGAGTAACACACGTAAGATAAGGTCAATCGCCAGTTCCTGTTTTGTCAAATAAATACTCAGTAAGATATTATTTTAACCATTTGTGCACGTTAAATTAGTTTTTGCTATTGTGTCATCCAAGAACATACTCCATGGGCCAAGACCAGGAATTTCAGTTTTTGGTACCATCTAAGCGGGCAAGATCTAGGTAGCAGTACTCCTCGTCATTTAGAGTTATTCTTGTTTTTCGTGACAATAAAGGGTAGAGGAGGTTTGTGGCCAGGTGTGAACAATGACATTCAACGAGAGGTGTCAAATGGCTTGAGATGACCAAATAGACTGATAATTGGTGTCACAGTAGCGACAAAACAAAACATTTTTAGGCTATAAAATCAACCCATGCACCCAAATAAAGATGCCAACTATCTTAAAATGACCACGCATAATGCCTCTGTGTGCCACTTCATTCAAACACTTTCACTCCCTAGTAGGATGATCTTACGAGAAAAAACATATTACGTTTTATTAGAATGCATTTATAAGTTGCCATTAATTAATATTCCATGACACTCAACCCTATTACATTGCCGCCCAATTAGTAATGACACATATTAAAACATAAAGAATTACATTGTCAAATCATGCGAAAACCTGCACTCAGTTATTCTATGAAAATATGTGTATATTCCTTTTAACATTAACTGTTCTATTCTGCCCAACGTCACGCCCTCGAACTACTTCATGTAATAGTTTCGTTGATGTGGCAGGAGTCAATGTCACGTGACATCTTATTTCTCTTCCACGTAGAGCTGCAGCAGCCATATATCGTCACCTCTGATGTGTACAAAGGTAAAAGGATTAGTACTACTAGTCACCAAAACTCAGACGCTGCTGCAACCGAACGAGAACACAATCAGTTGCTGGTCATACGTCTATAACAATAAAGTGACATTTCAAATATGATTACGTCCCCATCAATATATACTCTATCCAATACAGTAATTACGTCCGCATCAATATGTACTCTATCCAATACAGTGATTACGTCCGCATCAATATGTACTCTATCCAATACAGTGATTACGTCCGCATCAATATATACTCTATCCAATACAGTGATTACGTCCGCATCAATTTGTACTCTATCCAATACAGTGATTACGTCCGCATCAATATAAACTCTATCCAATACAGTGATTACGTCCGCATCAATGTGTAATCAATACGAACTCTATCCAATACAGTGATTACGTCCGCATCAATGTGTACTCTATCCAATACAGTGATTACGTCCGCATCAATATGTACTCTATCCAATACAGTGATTACGTCCGCATCAATGTGTACTCTATCCAATACAGTGAATACGTCCGCATCAATATGTACTCTATCCAATACAGTGATTACGTCCGCATCAATATGTACTCTATCCAATACAGTGATTACGTCCGCATCAATATGTACTCTATCCAATACAGTGATTAAGTCCACACCAATATGTACTCTATCCAATACAGTGATTACGTCCGCATCAATATGCACTCTATCCACTACAGTGATTACGTCCGCATCAATACGTACTCTATCTACTACAGTGATTACATCCGCATCAATATGTACTCTATCCAATACAGTGATTACGTCGGCATCAATGTGTATTCTATCCAATACAGTGATTACGTCCGCATCAATGTGAACTCTATCCAATACAGTGATTACGTCCGCATCAATATGTACTCTATCCAATTGAGTGATTACGTCCGCATCAATATGTACTCTATCCAATACAGTGATTACGTCCGCATCAATGTTTATTCTATCCAATACAGTGATTACGTCCGCATCGATGTGTACTGTATCCAATACAGTGATTACGTCCGCATCAATGTATACACTATCCAATACAGTGATTACGTCCGCATCAATGTGTACTCTATCCAATACAGTGATTACGTCCGCATCAATGTGTATTCTATCCAATACGGTGATTACGTCCGCATCAATGTGTACTCTATCAAATACAGTGAATACGTCCGCATCAATGTGTACTCTATGCAATACAGTGACTACGACCGCATCAATGTATACTCTATCGAATACAGTGATTACATCCGCATCAATGTGTACTCTATCCACTACAGTAATTACGTTCGCATCAATATGTACTCTATCCAATACAGTGAATACGTCCGCGTCAATATGCAGTCTATCCAATACAGTGATTACGTCCGCATCAATGTGTATTCTATCCAATACAGTGATTACCTCCGCATCAATGTGTACTCTATCCAATACAGTGATTACGTCCGCATCAATATATATTCTATCCAATTGAGTGATTACTTCCGTATCAATATGTATTCTATCTAATACAGTGATTACGTCCGCGTCAATATGTACTCAATCCAATACTGTGATTAAGTCCGCATCAATATGTTCTCTTTCCAATACAGTGATTACGTCAGCATCAATATGTACTCTGTTCAATACAGTGATTACGTTCGCATCAAAGTGTACTCTGTCCAATACAGTGATTACGTCCGCATCAATGTATACTCTATCCAATACAGTGATTACGTCCGCATCAATATGTACTCTATCCAATACAGTGATTACGTCCGCATCAATGTGTACTCTATCCAATACAGTGATTACGTCCGCATCAATGTATACTCTATCCAATACAGTGATTACGTCCGCATCAATATGTACTCTATCCAATACAGTGATTACGTCCGCATCAAAGTGTATTCTATCCAATACAGTGATTACGTCCGCATCAATGTGTACTCTATCAAATACAGTGAATACGTCCGCATCAACGTGTACTCTATCCAATACAGTGACTACGTCCGCATCAATGTATACTCTATCCAATAAAGTGATTACATCCGCATCAATGTGTACTCTATCCAATAATGTGATTACGTTCGCATCAATATGTACTCTATCCAATACAGTAATTACATCTTCGTCAATATGCACTCTATCCAATAGAGTGATAACGTCCGCATCAATATGTATTCAATCCAATACAGTGATTACCTCCGCATCAATATGCACTCTATCCACTACAGTAATTACGTCCGCATCAATATGTACCCTATCTACTACAGTGATTACATCCACATCAATATGTACTCTATCCAATACAGTGATTACGTCGGCATCAATGTGTATTCTATCCAATACAGTGATTACGTCCGCATCAATGTGTACTCTATCAAATAAAGTGAATACGTCCGCATCAATGTGTACTCTATGCAATACAGTGACTACGTCCGCATCAATGTATACTCTATCCAATACAGTGATTACATCCGCATCAATGAGTACTCTATCCAATACTGTGATTACGTCCGCATCAATGTGTACTCTATCCAATACAGTGATTACGTTCGCATCAATATGTACTCTATCCAATACAGTGATTACGTCCGCGTCAATATGCACTCTATCCAATACAGTCATTACGTCCGCATCAATATGTATTCTATCCAATGGAGTGATTACTTCCGCATCAATATGTACTCTATCTAATACAGTGATTACGTCCGCATCAATGTGTATTCTATCTAATACATTGATTACGTCCGCATCAATGTGTACTCTATCCAATACAGTGATTACGTCCGCATCAATGTGTACTCTATCCATTACAGTGATTACGTCCGCATCAATATGTACTCTATCCAATGCAGTGATTACGTCCGCATCAATATGTACTGTGTCCAATACAGTGATTACGTCCGCATCAATATGTACTTTATCCAATACAGTGATTACGTCCGCATCAATATGTACTGTGTCCAATACAGTGATTACGACCGTATCAATATGTACTCTATCCAATACAGTGATTAGGTCCGCATCAATATGTATTCTATCCAATACAGTGATTACGTCCGCATCAATGTGTACTCTATCCAATACAGTGATTACGTCCACATCAATATGTTCTCCATCCAATAGAGTGATTACGTCCGCATCAATGTGTACTCTATCGATTACAGTGGTTACGTCCGCATCAATATGTACTCTATCCAATACAGTGATTACGTCCGCATCAATATGTACTGTTTCCAATACAGTGATTACGTCCGCATCAATATGTACTCTGTCCAATACAGTGATTACGTCCGTATCAATGTGTACTCTATCCAATACAGTGATTACGTCCGCATCAATGTGTACTCTATCCAATACAGTGATTACGTTCGCATCAATATGTACTCTATCCAATACAGTGATTACGTCCGCGTTAATATGCACTCTATCCAATACAGTGATTACGTCCGCATCAATGTGTATTCTATCCAATACAGTGATTACCTCCGCATCAATATGCATTCTATCCAATGGAGTGATTACTTCCGCATCAATATGTACTGTATCTAATACAGTGATTACGTCCGCATCAATGTGTATTCTATCTAATACAGTGATTACGTCCGCATGAATGTGTACTCTATCCAATACAGTGATTACGTCCGCATCAATGTGTGCTCTATCCATTACAGTGATTACGTCCGCATCAATGTGTAATCAATACGAACTCTATCCAATACAGTGATTACGTCCGCATCAATGTGTACTCTATGCAATACAGTGATTACGTCCGCATCAATATGTATTCTATCCACTACAGTGATTACGTCCGCATCAATATTTACTGTATCCAATACTGTGATTACGTCCGCTTCAATATGTACTCTATCCTCTACAATGATTACGTCCGCATCAATATGTACTTTATCCAATACAGTGATTACTTTCGCATCAATATGTACTCTGTCCAATACAGTGATTATGTCCGCATCAATGTGTTGTCTATCGATTACAGTGGTTACGTCCGCATCAATATGTACTCTATCCAATACAGTGATTACGTCCGCATCAATATGTACTGTTTCCAATACAGTGATTACGTCCGCATCAATATGTACTCTGTCCAATACAGTGATTACGTCCGTATCAATGTGTACTCTATCCAATACAGTGATTACGTCCGCATCAATGTGTACTCTATCCAATACAGTGATTACGTTCGCATCAATATGTACTCTATCCAATACAGTGATTACGTCCGCGTTAATATGCACTCTATCCAATACAGTGATTACGTCCGCATCAATGTGTATTCTATCCAATACAGTGATTACGTCCGCATCAATATGCATTCTATCCAATGGAGTGATTACTTCCGCATCAATATGTACTGTATCTAATACAGTGATTACGTCCGCATCAATGTGTATTCTATCTAATACAGTGATTACGTCCGCATGAATGTGTACTCTATCCAATACAGTGATTACGTCCGCATCAATGTGTGCTCTATCCATTACAGTGATTACGTCCGCATCAATGTGTAATCAATACGAACTCTATCCAATACAGTGATTACGTCCGCATCAATGTGTACTCTATGCAATACAGTGATTACGTCCGCATCAATATGTATTCTATCCACTACAGTGATTACGTCCGCATCAATATTTACTGTATCCAATACTGTGATTACGTCCGCTTCAATATGTACTCTATCCTCTACAATGATTACGTCCGCATCAATATGTACTTTATCCAATACAGTGATTACTTTCGCATCAATATGTACTCTGTCCAATACAGTGATTATGTCCGCATCAATGTGTTGTCTATCCAATACAGTGATTACGTCCGCATCAATGTATACTCTGTCCAATACAGTGATTACGTCCGCATCAATATGTACTCTATCCAATACAGTGATTACGTCCACATCAATGTGTACTCTGTCCAATACAGTGTGCCGTTATGACTTCATAACCGGACGTTGCGATTACGACTGAAGTATTGGTTTAGCCGCGCTGAAATAGAGGCCTTCCTCGCCGCAACTAGATTGTCGTCGAACCACCAGCCAATCATCTCGTCACACGACAACTCTGGGAAATGTCTCAGGGTTAGAAATAACTCCAAAAATTCTGGTAGTCAGCAGGACTACCTGGTTGGAAAATCTATATTTAATGCACCAAACAACAAATGTACACCAACAACATATTTACACCAACACCAAATGATGTATTTTTGTTTTCAAATGACGCATTTTCCGTTTAAAATGGCAAACTGACTAAAGAAGTCCATTTTTGTTCAGAAAAGAAATATTTTATTTTAAAGTTAACTTTGAAAAATAATACATTCTGTTAAATATCTAAAATAACACAATGTTATGATCTCTGCATCTGAATAATACTGTTTTACGGTGTGGCTAAATTTTCTAACAACATGAATTTGTGCAATATTTGCACCACAGTAACAATTGTACATAAACAATTCAGGTAATAAAATAATTCCTGTCATACAATTACATATAAATGACTGGTTGTTTCTAATGCAGTAGTGCTTAATATATAAGTTAGCAAATGTAAATTATACAAGCAATCATATTAACAATTATGAATGTTCAAATCACTGCTGTTTTATTAATAATTTTGTTCAGCCATTAAATTTTTAGCTAGCGCTATATATGACGCCATCCAACGGAATTTGTTAGAACTACGAAACGCGGACTATCTCACTTTGAGCCGTGTAACCTAGGCTGTTGTTACTCCTTCGCGTTTTGTGAGTTCGAACCGGAATATGTACACTTATGCGTGTTCTAATTATGTGACAACTACATTTAATTAGCAACATGTTTTCCATGCGCTTAGCGGACAGCCAGGCAACGATCGCGAAACGGTTTATGTTTGCGCCTTCTGCGCGCGTCCCAGTTTACGTCGGTTGACACGAGATAGCACAGGCGCCATGATACTTCGCAACGATTTGCGTTACGTTGTTGCATATTAAACGTTTGTTTAAAAATATCTCCAGTTAAGGCATTATCCACATATCTCCCGCATGTGACCGATGAGTAAAAAATATTCCCGGATTTTGCGGTAGTCCGTCGGACTACCGCTGACGCCAACTTCGGTAGTCCGACCGAATTTCTGGTAGGCCTTGGACTACCGGACTGCCGCTATTTCGAACCCTGTGTCTTATTATACCATTATTTTATGATTATTTTGTGTATCATCAACGTATAATTTGTTAGATAAACTTAATTAAATAAATATATAAAATTAAACGAACAATGTGAAATAATGTTCAGTGATCAATGTGTGTATGATTTCTGAGGAGCTTGGCTATTATTAATATCATTAGTAAATAAAATGAACACTTCTACGAATGTAGTCCTGTTGTCGTTTTGTCCGCAATTTGTGAATACTTTCAGGCTGCCCTGTCACTCGGTGGTCCTGTATGACTTAATGAGTATCTTACTGACGGTCTTTACGCCGCACTTTTATTGAATGCACATTTTGTTTAATAAGCGATCTACATGCAAATTAGAATCTCGCTTCAGCCCGTATATCATACAATCGTTGTCGTTGCCTGTCTGACTGGTGAACTGGTGTCCTCACCATTATAATTATAACTAGAAGATAGTGCTGGAAATATAATATCAGAGGGATTCTTAATGGCAGAAGACCTGAATGAGTACTTTAGTTCAGTGTTTACCAGGGAAGATATTAGTTCACTGCCAGTACCAGAGGCTAAGTTCAAGGGGGCAGATTCAGACTATTTAGGACAATTAATTGTAACCCCGGAAATGGTAGGTAAGAAAATAAGGGCTATGAAGGATAATAAATCACCTGGAGTGGATGGGATTCCACCCAAACTACTATTGGAAATTGTAGAACAAATTAGCATACCGCTTGCAACAGTTTTCAATTTGTCATTAGAAGAGGGAGTGGTTCCTTTAGAATGGAAAGAAGCAAACATTATACCGTTATTCAAAAAAGGTTCGAGAAACAAGTCAGAGAACTATAGACCAGTGAGTTTAACATCAGTGATTTGTAAATTGTTAGAAAGACTAATTAAAGATCACATGGTGGATTTTCTTGTTAAACAAAACTTGATAAACCCATCTCAACATGGTTTTTTTAAAGCGAGGTCATGCTTAACAAATATGTTATTTTTTTGGAAGACATCACTAAGTGGGTAGATGAGGGATCACCAGTAGATATCGTCTACTTAGATTTTCAAAAAGCTTTCGACAAAGTACCACATCAAAGATTACTGCTTAAACTAAAGGCCCATGGCATAGGAAATGGTATAATAAACTGGATAGAACAATGGTTGATTGACAGAAGACAACGTGTAGTAGTTGATGGGGAGGCTTCAAACTGGAAATCAGTATTGAGTGGGGTACCACAGGGATCAGTATTAGGTCCTATATTATTCTTAATATATATCAACGATTTGGATGATGAAATAACAAGCAAGGTGTTGAAATTTGCGGATGATACAAAAGTGTTTAGAAGGATTAAAAGTGATGGAGATAGACAGCATTTACAAGATGATCTTGACAGGTTGATCAAATGGTCTGAAAAGTGGCAAATGCTGTTCAATTTTGGGAAATGTAAATGCCTCCACACAGGACATGGGAACGAAGAAGTAGAATATACAATGGGGGGTACTGTACTAAGTACTACTGTAAAAGAAAAGGACTTAGGGTTAACCATTAGTGCTGATATGAAGGTTTCAGAGCAGTGCGGAATTGCAGCTTCAAAGGGAAATCAAATCCTTGGATTAATTAGGCGAAACATAACGTATAAGGAAAAAGAGCTAATAATACCGCTGTACAAAACAATAGTTAGGCCTCATTTAGTATATTGTATTCAAGCGTGGAGGCCATATCGCAGGAAGGACATAGATATGCTAGAAAGACTGCAGAGGAGAGCAACTAAAATGATACCAAAACTGAGGGATCTTAGTTACGAAATACGCCTAAAAAAATGCGGTTTAACAACACTAGAGACAAGGAGATTGAGAGGAGATCAGATAGAAGTGTTTAAAATATTGAAGGGTTAAGAAAATATTGATAGAAATATTTTTTTATCAGTTAAGAAAGATAGAAGGACTAGAGGACATGAACTTACATTGGCAAAGGAGCAGAGTAGATTGGATATAAGAAAGTTTTCATTTTCACAAAGGACTGTAAATGAATGGAACAGATTACCTGCTGATTGTGTGGGTGCTAGTAGCGTGAATATGTTTAAAAATAAAATCGACACATACCTCAGACGGGCGGGATACACATAGATAAAAGGGTCGGACTCTCGATAAGCCAAAGGGCTTCCTTGTCCACCTGCCACCTAGAGTTAATTCTCTGGGTGGCAATCTTGTTAAATCTTGTTAAAATCCAGACGCTAGATGTCAGCACGTGGGTGCGCTAATTCTAATGAGTGAAAGAAAGTCATACCACAATTATTATATAATTATTAAGTAGCTTAATTTATATTATGTATATTGCTAGAAATTGTATAACTATATTACCCGTCATGCATTGAA
>CM034541.1:36161933-36226933 GCA_020002185.1 Paraescarpia echinospica
TGCAACATATAAGGTTTCCATAATGAAAAAGAAGTTGAGAAATGTGCAAGTTTTGGCAAGTAACTTGATATAACGACCAAATTCAGTTATGTCTACAACTTAGACAAATGTACGTATTTGTTGTGGGTATTATTAAAACTATTCCCTGATTTATGGTTCCCGGAATACCGACAAATTCCTCTGTCTCTCGGTAAAATCTCCAACAGCACACCTCCCCTCTTCGAGACAGCGCGGAACCATGGGAGACATGCTGAGACGTGCTGAACCGCTGAAGTTCCGACGAGACAGCGACACACGGGAAGCTTGCAGAATCGCTGAATATCGTGGAATTAAAAAAAGTCGGAAGGTATACAATGATCTACCAATCCAAGCTCTCTTTTCTGCGATAACCGATGGCGCCACATCTCGGATATATATATATATATATCCGAGATGTATATATATATATATATATATATATGGAGATATCAATGTTTTGTGTGCACGCTATGTAGTCGTGTTTATTCGGTACTGTGCGGTGTGTCGCTCCCTTAGCTGCCTGAATTTCAAACCCATTTTGAAACGTGACGGTAACCCGAGAATTTCCATCAAAGAACGGATGGATGCTAACCCTGAAATCTGGGTAAACAGTCGAACATTTTTATTTTAATTCATCCATTCTGTGGAATATGCTGTTAGTGTAAACAATTCAAAACATAAGTTTGGTCCAAACAAATCACACAATAAGATAACGCGAAATATAAATAGTTTCTTGTTAATTTCTCTATTATCTCACGCTTAGTCACGAATTCTCGGAGGGGCGTTTTCTTTATTCTAAAGTATATATGACCCATTTGTGCACGTGCTTCGTGCACTAATTACAGTGTGGCTTATGCTTCCCAGAAAAATTGCGATGATGTTCGATTGAACAGGTCTGCCAGGGAATAAAGAGTAAAGCGCTTTGAGTAGTCCCAAGGACTAGCTACTGCGCTATATAAGAACTTACCTTTACTTTACTACGGTTCGAACGCTGGGGAGCAAACCTTGCCCCAAAACATCTTGGTGCACCTATCCCCAAACCAAGGATGCGCCTGGATATGTTATATATATATATATATATATATATATATATATATATATGGACATCGCTACGCACCTAGTTGGGGGAAATGTCCCAATAATAATGTCTCAAATGAGATATTATAAGACTGTGCCAAGTGCGATGAGTTCAAGAACACGCATACTAAACAAATACGTGACAAGTCTGCCAGCGACTAGAAGTGTTATTGTAGCGGCCAAGATGACCTTAAGCAACGTGAAACGAACTATGACGGTAGGGCTACGATATTGACTAATTCGCTTCCGCGCGCAACAGCCGGGACTCATGGAAACCGACACCACATTCATTGATCGATAAAGCATTCGCAGCGAGCAGAGTCGTCTACTCGTCTTTCGCTGTTTGTAGCCTCCGACGTGAATGATGTCTGCGCCCGGCCCATGGCTGGTCTTCGGCTGTGTACTCGCCTCAGGTAAGGTTCGGTTGGTTGTCGCCTTTACGAACCCAATGATCTTGCATGCTGATCAATACCGTCTAAACCATTGACAGGACGTGCTGTGTATGCCGGTGTACCAGGATGAAAGTGTCCTGTAGTAAATAAATGCGCGCGCAAACGCAGTGAATGACGTGCCCTGCTCTTTGACAGTGTGGCCCAATCAAGTATGCACCAATGCCACAAATAGCCTAGCTTTAGTTTCTATGAGAGATTGTTCCTCTCCTTATTTGTACTACGTTCCCATGTAAATGATAGCAAAGGTTACTACATATACGTGTAGACTATGCTCATGCTCATCAATAGTGCCTTCCCTAACTGGCCATCAAATGCCTACTACTACAACACTAGACAACGTGGCTGAGCTCACTCCTCGTGTCTGAGACGTCTACTCGTTACCATCGATCGAGTCGACCCGGCCTTTGGGTTGCTGGTTGTTGATGTGACGGCCTGTGTGCCCCGCTGTTACCCGGCATACACGGCTGTCAGCCGGCCAGAGATAGCTCTACGCCGGGCGAGTGGATTTTCGGCACAAAGTGGCGATAAGTAAATTCATGATACTATTAGCGCCGTGGTTACATGGCGTGACGCCGTGATAGTTACTTGGCATGACGTGATGACTACGTGGCGTAATGCCGTGATGGCTACGTGGCGTGACGCCGTGGTGGCGTACGTATATTTTATATAAATATTTATGTCACGTTTTTTGTTTTTTGTTTCATTATACATGTATTTGTTATCTTTATATAATTTGATTTTAATATAATTTAATTAATTTAATTTTACTTACATATTTGTTCAATGTTGTGCATTATATATATATATATATATATATACAACATTGAAAAAATATGTAAGTAATAATAATACATTAATTCAAATGGATTTATCCAGATTGATGGCGCTATACAAACATTTTATTACTTATAGTATTAGTTATCTAGTACGGGCAAGCACGACAATAAATTACATTTCGAACAGTCACTGGAGACTCTTGGTGACCCACAAACTGTCTGCCTTGCGACCCAGGGGCATAGAACTATTGCATTATGTAACAGTGTTAACATATGTGATATTGTCCCTAGCGCTGACGGCGGGAGGGCGGAAGAACGGGGAAAGGCGACTCTACGACCATCTGGTTGCACTGGTCGACTCTAACGCCAGGCCACTGTTGAAGGCTGACCACAGCGTCGTGTTGAACGTGTCCATTCTCCTCAAAACCATCATGCACATGGTATGTATATTCATATAGGAATAGGACCCAGTGGGTCCAACGATACACGATATACACTGCCTGCTCGGCGTCCCCCCTACACCCGACTGGGAAGCAACTCAGGCCTCTGGGGTTAGATATAGAGACCACCACTCTGTGAGTCCCCGACAATTTATCTCCATGTGTGGGATCTTTTATATCCCCTGGCGTAGACAACAGATAGAAGGGAACAATGGCTTTAGTGTCTTCCGGAAGACACAGGCAATATAGGGGGAACGGAATTGTCTAAGTTTCGAAACGGCGGCAGGTGGAATAGAACCAACGTCCCCTCGAACGAGAGTCCGGCGCTCTACCACAAGACCCCCGACACACATACACATGTACACATACAGACGACATGGCTACAAGCAACCAGTACTCGTTATGTGTGATAATCTTCCAGAACGAAGATCACAATGTCATTCTAGAAAACAGAAAAACAGTACAGTCATTTATAAAACATGCGTAAGTATATTGGCTTTTACTCTCACGTAAGGAATATCGGCATAAGAAAACCAACTTTAACGTTTCCCTTCTGGCTTTCACGTAACCTTAGATGTGCGAAATAGAAAACAGTGTTTCCCATGGTATATGACAAGCGAGGCGGGCCACCTCGCCGTTTGTCTATGCTGCCTCGCCCAAAATATGCCGAAATTACCGACTTATTCATTAGTCGGCATCTGAATCGAATCCGAGCCATTTTGAAGCCCAAATAGCGATCCGGTTTGCGCTAGTCTGCGCCGCTGCGGCCGTGCGTTACCGCACAGCGCGCATAAAATGAGAGATATAGCAGCGTACGTTGATACAAACCGGGGCGCTATTTACGCCTCAAATTGGCGAAAGACGCAACATTCTTAAAGGTAAATATGCCCAGGATAATGTTGAATGACGGAACTATCTCACTGAGGTATCAAAGTTAGGCAAAACACAAGTTATAACGGCGAAATCGAGGTGGGTCCGGATTCGACACAAGTGCCCACAACTTGTGGCACAAATCTATTCAACTAATGTTATATGCCGGTTTTTTTTGCAAAATAAGCAATGTGATTCGTAAGATATCTTTGTGCTAAATATATAATACATATTCGACAAAGTTGTGCAAACAAACGTTTGGTAAATTTGATTTGAGTGAAGTACTTATGAAAGTAAACCATTGAAGTTCACATCTCATAAAAGACGCCTATTGCCCAAAACAGTGTATACTAACGAGTTATCAATAACTTGGGCTAGACTATGATATTTTTCCACAAAAATTGGATATACTAAACAATTTATACTGTTTTATAAAAAGTACATAATTTGAAAAACGTTCCTGCGATTAATAGAAACTTACTTTTGTGGCATTCCGGAAATGACTGCTTATTTTATTGCATACATAGCATGCTAGCAACAAATAAAATATAATCTTTGGAACATAAACCACCAATTCACCATAATATTATGATATAATTATTTAAAGGTGATGATGAAAGAATCTTGAGATGATACCACTGGATGCTTCCCAGAGAAGTCGAGATGGTGTTCGACTGAACAGGTCTACCAGGGAGTAATGTGTAAAGCGCTTTGAGCAGTCCTTAGGACTAGATACTGCGCTATATAAGAACTTACCTTTTATTTTTTTACTGACTCTTTAACAAGAAAATATCACCACAACCAAGTACCAGTGGTCAAGTGGGAACCACACCTTAACATGATGAAACAGTCATGATTACTGACTTTTATTAATCATGATTACTACATTTGCAAGTAGTGTCTTGTTGTTTTATATCTTCCCCTCTATATTCAAGAATAACGGTTAAAACATACCTCAAATTGCACCATTTGTAAGCTAGTTCCGGGGAGCTTGCCCCCGGACCACCTATCAACTCGCCCATCATTTTACCCAGGGCAAACACTGGAAACACGGGAGTAGGTTTGGCTAACTCCAGGAATATTCAGACTGTAAAATGTGTAAAAAGGAAGTGACATTGTGATACAAGTAAATGTTCTAAATGCAAGTGTTGTCGTCAATGTCAATGGATGTAATTTCAAATCAAACTTCTAATGTACATTTTAGCATATATATAGAAGCACTCAATGTGAACTACTTATTTCAAAAGAATTTGATATACTATAAAAAGAAATAAGTGATTGTACCAATTGATAACATAATGGTTTTTCTGCAATGTGCAGGAGGAGATGAACCAAACCATGGTAACGAAGGTCTGCATCACGCAGGTGAGTTTGTTCTTCTTGCAAGACGCATCAAATATTGCTATGAAGTACAGGTGTTTACACATAAGTACACACGCACACACGCACGCACACATACACACGCACACACATGCATACGCGCGCGGGTACGCACGCACACACACATGCTATTACACGCATTCACACTCACACACATGCACACACAAACACACACGTACACGCACTCTATCTCTCTCTCTCTCTCTCTCTCTCTCTCTCTCTCTCTCTCTCTCTCTCTCTCAAACACACACACACACACACACACACACACACACACACACACACACACGCACACACACACACACACGCGCACACACAACACGCACTCATTTGCAAGACATACCTGTCTCTATGTAGATTGTATGTCGTGGCGGTGTTAGGAATGGATGGACGAGGTGCTGTTGTGGAACCCGAATAAATACGGCGATATCAACACAATGGTGCTGCCTTCGTCCAGAGTGTGGACTCCTGACCTCTATCTATTCAACAAGTAAGCCTTCATACACCACAGCGACACACATACGCACGCCCGTACGACAGCACGCACGCTCGCACGCACGCACATTTCACTTCTTTTTCTGGTAGACATTTACGCATAAGTTTAGGTAAGTATATTTATTAACATAACACAAGTAATAGTAATAGTTATACACATTCATTATTCATGATAACCTTATAAAACATACATTTTAATTTCCTAATGGTCGTTTGTTTAAAACATAAATGCACAGGTAAAATTATGTAAAACTGCTGAACAAATTACTTATATATGAGTATATTGTTTGATGCAGCACTGTAAAAATATAGCTAAAATATTAAATATATTATTATTGTTATTATTATCATCGTCGTCATCATCTTGCTTATTATTAACATAATTAAGTGTAATGTTTCAGTGCGGACGTGGGTCACGAAGGCTACGTGAATGAAAGCAAGGTTCTCGTGCGCCACGACGGTCACGTCACCTGGCGACTGCCGCTCATGCTTAAGTCGCTATGTGCCGTCGACGTCAAGTTCTTCCCGTTCGACCGGCAGCACTGCGCCATCAGACTCGGCTCGTGGATCTATGACGTCGAGCAGGTCGACCTCAGACTCAAGGTCTGTGCTGTATGATGTCCAGATGGCCACTGTCCGGCCTGTTTCGCAGACCGGATATGTATTCATATGTGAAGAGATTCGTTAGCTCGATTGGTTCAAATTATAATTTTTACAAGTTGTTTACAGTTAATGTATCTTTCTTGTCGTAACGTTACGTTCGCTTCCAATGAACGTCTTCAAACGAGTACCGTCAGATGGCGTCACGGTAGTCTTTCTGTGCAGTGTCCTAGTTTGTGTGCAGGACAATGTACTGTAACGTATTATCATTTCAACTAATTAATTAACGTATTAATTTGTCGACGCTTATATTCTGTCATAGTTTTATTAATTGTATCATTATGTATCTAGTCCGCCAGTTTGCAAGTGTATGTGTGTTTGTGTGCGTGTGTGTGTGTGCGTGCGGTGCGCGTGCATGTGTGTGCGCGTGCGCGTGTGTATGTGCGCGCGTGTGTACATGTGCATAAACGCTCTACGATTATATATTGTATAATACATACTTCTTACGATGCACACATCATGCATGTTTTAGTTAATGTTATCTCGATTCGATTCATTCTGCTAGTTTTCATATATGTATTATTTATATTCATATGAAGGACATAATTACTTTGCCTATATGTTCCTCGTGTTTAGCCTGTTTATGTATTTATCATTGATTTAACTTTTTTATGTAGTTCATGTACTTTAGTGCCTCCGAATGGATTGTAGTCCAGATTTACGGAGCTTTTCACTTATTACAGTGTCTTATTATTAGTGTCATTCTCAGTCAACACGCGACATCATCTATGATATGCACCATTTGCGAAGGTTGCCGTCATAAGCATCACTGGGTTGTTATTTGAGTGTTCCGAATATGGTAAGTTGACATGCCGCATCCAACCACCGTGGTTATTGCATACGGGCCATTGTAATTGCGAGTTGTCCCTTCTAGCGCCCAGATGTCGACATGTCGCAATACGAAACGAACGCTGAATTCGACTTGATTTATTTGACGCTGGAGAGAGAATTGGCAACTTACGAACTGTTCAAGGTATTATTATGCGGTTTTACAAGGGCCTGTTTAAATAAAATAATAATAATAATGATATTCACAGTTAAGTAGCATGCTTAAGCAATTTGTGCTTGGCATACAAGGTACTGTCATAGTGTTTTTGCAATAGAAAACTACATTACTAATCTTATATAGTACGGGCCGTATGTGTAAATATTGCGACGACGGCTTCATTTAAAACCCCAAAAACCGTCAAACTAACTCCATGTTCAATTAAAAACCGAAATATTAACTTTATATACTACATTTACAGTGGATACTGGTTATATTTTATCTAACTGTTCTCCCCCGTGGCTCCGATAATAAAAGGGTGAAGTTAGTATTGCCCTGCTGCACTTTCCCCACTGCTACCCCTTTCCTTGTGTCCTTATTAGCAACATTGTCATCAGCCTTGACTCTTTCCGCAGCTTTCCAATCTTAATTCTAGCTGTTTTAGCACCTCCGTAGCTCTCCACTGTAGTCGGTCCGCATCGCATCTTATTCTATATGCCGCAACTGACGACATTTGTTCACACACATAAATACTGGTGCTGTACATGGGCCTTATTTAGTACCAGTGACATTGATTTGGATTTAACGACGTCTAATGAAAAATGTCAACGTTATTTATTCAGGTACATGACCAATATTTTATGCAACACGCTTGTGTTTGTGCTTACAGACGGTGCAGCCGCAGGTGGTTTTGACGGTCGACATTCAGCGCCGTCCACTCTACTATCTGTACACGATCATCGCGCCGACTCTCGTCATGTGTTTCCTCACCCTCTTCTCCTTCATGTTGCCGTGTGACAGCGGCGAGAAGGTCGCCATCGACCTGACCGCCTTCCTCTCTCTCTACGTGCTTCAGTCGAGTGTCGCCGAGAACATCCCCGAGTCGAATAAAGTGCCCCTCATAGGTGAGATGACGTGCTGAAGGGGTCGGGATTTGATGATAATTATTGGATGAGGAAGGCGAGGGTCATTCCACAAACAGTAGCATCTATGAAAATATTCGACCTGTGTGATAATAATTGTTATGTATAGTCTGCTGATGATGTTTGAATGCTATTCTTGGATCTTGGAGATTATTTATTGAAAAAGATAGAGAGAGAGAGAGAGAGAGAGAGAGAGAGAGAGAGAGAGAGAGAGAGACAGAGACAGAGAGAGAGACAGAGAGAGACAGAGAGAGACAGATAGAGAGAGAGAGAGAGAGAGAGAGAGATAGAGACATAGAAGGAGAGCGAGCGTGCACGCAAGATATAGAGAGAGGGGGATATACGGAGAGGGATATATATATATATATATATTAAATATATATATATAATTGTATTTTGAACTTACCCTGTACGTTGAATTGTCTTTGTGACGTCATCTGTTCTCTTCTTCAGGTATCTTCCTCACTCTCGTTATGACTCTAATCTCTATCTCGCTGCTCTTTGCCACACTTGTCATCAACATCAAGAAACGAGGTGACCATCATCCTATTCCCGATGTACCGCTGTTCCTCATCAACCTGTGTCGCAATTATCTCGCCAGGTTCACGTGCACTCATCTGTTAACCTCGCGAGAGTTGTACGACAACTGCACAATGTACGCCGAGCTTTCTTCGATTTTTTTGCATCCCTTGAGTGAGTTAGGGGCTTCATTTAAAACATTGTATACACGTTTTACAAACACGTTTTAATCATAGCAGTTGTAAGTGATGTATGTTACAATATAACAAACGGTCTATGAATGGTGAACGCAATAGTGGTAGTAAATACTATAAAGTAAATGCGACGGGTATGGTATGAATGAACGAACAAATGAACAAACGAACAAATGAACGAACGAACAAATTATATTAACAACGACATTACGAAGAATATCATAATGTAACACATCACCTACAGATCGTAACTAGGATGTTGTGAATATATATAAGAAAGCTCACGACGATATATATATATATATGTGTGTGTGTGTATATATATACACATATTATATATATATATATACAATATCTGTGTATACATATGTATATATATATATATGTATATATATATATATGTATATATATATATACATATATAATATATTATAAAATAACACACACACACACACATATATATATACATGCATATATAGATATTGTTTGTTTTGAAAAGAACATCATGTTAATTTCGCTATGTCAGCATTCGCGTAATAGAATTTAAAACGTGTACAACATTCGCTTATTGCTTGGTAACATGTAATCACATCTCGCTGATCTCTGGATACTCAAAGAGTACACAATAATTAATACATTCCAACTGAAATTGCAACATTAAGTCCATTCTTCCTGCTAGGGACCAGCAAGACGGACACGTGAACGAGAACAACGCACGAGAGTCTCGCGAGACGTCTGAGCATAGAGGCAAAGATGAGTTAGTAGAAAATCACGTAGGCGAGACGACGAGAGAACGCGAGAGGAGACACCACTTGATGTCGCGCTACTACGAGAGAGACCGGCGGGAGTCGACTCGACGGGGGCGGCCGGTGGACAGGGACCCGAAACTCGAATGGTATTTCGTTGCACAAGTTCTCGATAAACTTCTCCTCTATGTTTTTTTCATTGCTATGACAGTAACAGTGACGACAACCCTGCTGATTGTGCCGTGGATGAACTGGGCTGAAGGCAGTACACATACACAAAACAATCTGAAGAACAAACTATAATAAACACGTAGACAGATGATGGAGAGAGAGAGAGAGAGAGAGAGAGAGAGAGAGAGAGAGAGAGAGAGAGAGAGAGAGAGAGAGAGAGAGAGAGAGAGAGAGAGAGAGAGAGAGAGAGAGAGAGCTAAGTATTAATTTGTATAGGTTTTTGTGAAGATTACTCCATGCAAATAAAGAATAACTGATATAGTGTGTGTGAATTCATTAATTTCCAATACTACTTATCGTAAGAATGATACTTTACAAATCCGTGCAAATTATGTAATACCAACAGGCAGATATTGCATGACGGTTGTAACTTTGTACAATTGGATCAATGTTTTGTTTGCCCCATTTCCACATCAACGAAACGGTAGATCACATTTAATGGTCGTCTACAAAGCCTGGTCACGGTTATCATAAAGCTCACGTTTTTACATTATAAACTTATATGACCGTTATTTTAATTATGTAGAACGTCCAACTGTGTTTTGGTAATACATCTTCCTATTGTTTATTTGTTGACTGTTTGAAAATGTTGGCCTGCTCGTTCAGCATGCAACGTCCGTGGACTGTGTGCTGCCTATATCTTTACACCGGTGTGCCGAAAGTATATGCGTCCTGTGTGTGCGTGTGTGCGTGCGCGTGCGTGTTTGTTTGTTTGTGTGTATGTGCGTGCGTGCGTGCGTGTGTGTGTGCGTGCATGTGTGTGTGTGTGTGCGTGCATGCGTGCGCGGTCGCGTGAGTGTGTGTTTGTGGGTGTGTATTTGTATGCGTGTATGCGAGCGAGCGTGTGAGCGAGTGTGCGTGCGGCATTGTAGTAACAGTGGGTGGTGTTGTCATAGGTATGGGTGACCATGTAATAACGGTGGGCGGCCTTGTATTAGCCACGGGCGGTGTTGTCATAACCACGGGCAGCCGTTTATCAAGTACGTCTAGCTTTGGAGTAAGCACGCGTTATTTGTTTATTTAATTTCTATGGATAATTGTTATGCGCGGTATTATAATTATATTGTGTAGTCAATGATGTGTTTCCATATTAATTAACACAATATTGATGTATCGATACTATTCGATATAATATATATATGGTTTGGTAGAGAATTGTTCGCCGCCATGGTCTGTATTTGAGTGTAACACGAAGTGATTCCCTGTGGTGCCTGCCACAGCACCCGCAGCGCAGACAGTGTACACAGTGTTCACAGCATATCTCGCCTAATAACACGTGCACAAACATACCTGGCTAATCACCATGCACCTGCCCTCAAACAGTCTCTGTGAACAGTAAAAAGTAAAACTCAACCACAGGGTGAAGAATCATTGACTAATCGGAAACAACTAAGCGAAAAGAGTTCAAAGACGTGCCCTGTTTCTTAGAGAGCTAGGACTGTGATGTGGCAACAACACATAAACAGCTGTACTAATAAAGAAACCAACAAGTCATGGATGAGGTACGTGTACCGCGTCAAATGCCCGCCTCAGACTATAGGTTCCTATAGTAACGTAGGTGATCATAACTCTCCAATTTCCGCGACCGTCGGTGTCTTGAATCAGTTCTGTTTTGCAGCATTCAAGTCAAGCTACTAGTCCAACGGGTATTTTAGTTACGAAACCACGCTTACGTAAGCTGCTTTTTCAGAACATTATCGCCAAGCCGTATTTTCTATGCTGGCACTGAGTGCCTGACTGTCGTCATCCGTGTAGTTTGTTTCCCACATTAACGAGACGGGCCCGACGTTAACGTTTTCATCCCAATCACGATCATCTGACTTGTGTGAAACTACATGACTGAATTGGACCCGGTCAACCCGGCCAACCTTGAAAAAATTTGCACGATGATTTCATGAAAGAAATACTTTTAAAATGTGTACACGTGAGTTAGCATGGATTAGTCAACTCTATGTAGGTTCGAATTGTCTCGAAATTATTCTAAAAGGAGATGAAGGAAACACTAGGTGTGAGGAGGAATCTTTAATTTTAGACTTCTTTTATTGTTGGACTGACCCGGTTGATGGCGCTCCAGGTCAGGTCCAGGTCCAGATCCTTGTCAGCAATTCTACGTAACTGACTGTGATAATAACATCTTCTCCACGACGCTTCCACTGTTCATTTGAATTACACTCTGTTAGCTATTTAGGGATGGCGTTTCGACATCGTATTTGCTTTGTTTTATAATAGTTATTTTGTTCATTTTATGTACGACGTCGAATATTATTAATGTTCCTTCAAGTTCGTGATGCATTGTTCACAACTGATGAATTTTCACGTTCAAATCTTGTCGTCTCATAGGCGTCGGAACCGGGGGAGGGGTCAGCTGAGCCCCCATCGGATGACAGCACCGGGGGGTTGGATATATGTTTAGCCCCCGATGCTCCAGGAGTATTTCTGACGTTGTTTAGCCTCAAGTGGGTGTGCAGTTTGAGGTAGGTTTATAGTGAGTCTATGGTGGCACAGTTGGGAGACTTTTGGTGAACCTGAAAGGGTGCTGCAGTTGGAGGTGCTTGGTTTCCCCAAAATGGGTGCAGCCCCTCGACATTCACCACATTCCACTTTGCCAGCGTGCACGTTTTATTTATGTCTCCTGTTTAAGGCAAGAACCACTTTTATTGGGGGTGGGTCCCTGGACTCATGCTACCGTACGAAAAAACCTCAGTCATATTTCATGCAGACAAAATGACGTACATATTTCAAACACATGTATTTTGTTAACCTTTTGGAGCCTAACAATGTAACTTGAATATAAAATTATCACCGATGAAACTACAATATGAGTTGCTTTAAACAACAATTGCCGAATCAAGTGAGGGCTAGGGAGGAGATCTAATTGTTCCGGGGGCGTTGTTCATTCGCATATGCATTAAAACGTCATACAAGCAAGATAACATATACTAACGTACAAACGTATGCAGTTATATCAATATGTCGAAACATATTCAAATGTTGTATGTTGTAATTATTTGAAATTAATAAACACATCAATGAAATCTAAACATATATAATTAAGCTCAAAATTACAACTAGTGGTAATCGTATTTTAAAAATAATCTAACATCAAAGTATAACCCATAACTAGTTCTGAAAATAACGAGAGTCTTGACATGTTCAACTTTGGCGCACGGCGTTAAATAATTGGTCCAACGCCTTTCGCATGGTAATTCAAATAATGTCCCTTGCATTGTTATGTCAGATCGGCTTCGTTATTGGCAGGACAACTAAGACAAACACAGTCACGGCGACGTGTGCACACAAGAAGACCCAGAAGAGAAATTTGTCGACATTACGGGCTAGATGGCGCCATTCCTTCACCGCCCGCTGTCGTTCCGCGCCGTCGCAATCTCGTTCGTACCGCGAGATGATCCGCTTTAGCGCCGCGACAATCTCGTCTGTCGTCGACCCTCTCCCGCGACCGTTCAGAAACGGAAGTTCCGACTCCACCGACTCTGGCTGGTAGGCATTGCAAGTCACGTGACGCCGGTCGACGTCACAGTCGTTTGGCGACGCCGGGCGAGCGAGTTCGCATTTAAGTTTCACCATGAGCGAGTTCGGCGTGAGGGCGTCATCGTCGTGGTTCACCGAGGTGGTCCCGACCGGAGAATCCTTGTGCGATCTTCCCGAATCACGGAACGTTGTGCAGTTGTTGCGCTGTGACGGGGTGCAAAATGCAGGCGGGGGTTTGACGGCAGGGGACCTGTGATAGTGCAGATTCAAGACAATCACCGTCAGAACGATGGACAATGACGTCATCCCCATGACCATCGTCAAGTAGACACCTGGTGGAGCAATGGAAACAATCAAGTCCTCATATTTGGGTATTCGTATGCCTGCTGCAATGCATTCCTGTTCAAGGGATAAGAAGAACGCAAACATATAGATTCCCATACATTGGAAATATAGCTGACCTAATTAAAACCGAAGTAAAGTAATTCAGCTCAGAAGTGAGGATAAGAAGATGGGATTGGATCGGACACCTACTAAGAACGTCAGCCATTGCCGGATAATCGCGCCATATCACCAAACGGCAAACGGAAGATACGTCGCCATAACAAAATAGTAAAACAATATTATAGAACAAGAAAACCAACTGGGATGGAAGTCATGGAACGAAGCCAAACCAAAGACAGCATATTTATTTTTAGGAACATGATTATGTACGGTTATTTTATATAACAGTTGTCTACTCCAGGCATGAGGGATCAAACTGCAGTTCCATTTCTTCAACGTTTCGAGCTAATTCAGAAATATTCAACAGGACATAACTGGGTTTGACGCATCACTTGACCGACACGTTAACATATGCGATCTTCTGTTCGTATTTTCTTAACTCGTGTCGTTTAATTAATATCTTATAAACAACTGGTAAACAAGGAGGTGACATAATTAAGAATGACCGAAAAATGATTCTGAAAGTTCCCGTGTCCGTAACGAGGATATAAGAGGTATAACGGTACGGTTGCACTGGATTGTCTGACATTCTCAACTAAGCTTATAGCTGCTATAAGATACGGTAGAAATAAGCTGTGGTTGAAAACAAGGACAGCCTAAACACTAACCAGGGTTGGTTATAGTTGGTGCATCATGACATACATACTTACTCAGTATGGGAATGAATTCTGACGAGTCGGGCAGAATCTCTCCGGTGTTGAGGAGAAAGACGCAGAAGGCGAGGAGTACGGTGAGACTGAGGCTGATCTTCTCCCCGCAACCCGGCGGCAGGCAGAAGCCAAGCAACGTGAGCGTGGACATCATGAGACAAGGGGAGATGATGTTATAGAGGTAGAAGATGCTGCGTCGCTTGATGCGGATGGTGAACGTGACGTCGGGGTACGGCTCCAGGCAGCACTGGTAGCGGACGACGTTACGGCGCACGGCCGTGTCTTTGAGCAGCCACTCGCCGTTGTCAACGTAGATGCTCAGGTCGACCGCCGAGCTCCCGTTGGACACGTCCACTGCACCGACACACAGACGGACAGTTTTACGACGACGGCAACAACAACAAACAACAACTAAGATAGATGTATTGCCATGTATTGTTATCGCAGTCAATGCAATAAAACATTGGAATGTGTTATGGTGTCGGGTCGTACAAGCACATATTCATACTATAACAACAACATAGGCAGACAGACGAACAGTTGGTACGACGAAGGCAACAACAACAACAGCATTGCTACTAGGGCAATATTTACAACAACAACATTAGTGACATCGACATCAACAATGACAACGACATCAAAAACAACAACAGTAATAACAATAACGATAACCACAACAAACAACAACAATGCACGACAACACCAACCATTGCAGCATCATCACCATCAACAGTAACAACAATAACAACAAAACCAAAACAATATCAACAAAACCAATAGCAACGACAAAAACAGCAATGACAACGACCTCAAAAGACAACAACGTTTCACTAACATACTAATGCGGTTCTGACTGCTTTAATAAAGTCACCATGCCTCTACCCGAGCGAAACATGAACTCCTACGTGTTCGCCGCGATACCAAAGAAGATGGTGCGCGTGCTGTTAAAGCAGATCAAACAACCGAAGCCAATGATATTGTTACGCTTAACACCGACTTAAACAGCTCGTTCAAGACAGCGTAAGAACTGCCATCACAGAGCTGCTGGTACAATTTATATTTCAATGCATTTATGTTGCATTTATTATTATAATCAGTTATGCTGTGAGTCAGACTCCAGTGTGACTCACATGCCTATTCACTCTTTTGTCCATACTTGTTCTTTTCCTTATTATCCTTCTTACCCTTCAATTGTGTTTAATCAAAGCAACGTTTAGTTGTGATTTGCTTTTGAATGTCATCATTACAAAACAAAACGTGACCTTTTAAAATGATTTTCTTAATGTTATGTCAACATTTGCTTTAGTTATGTTAACGTTATTGCATATGCTCACTTACAAGATGTTATCAAAGAAGTTTATAGTACCTATGATGTTTTCTATAAAACATTTAATGTTTTTGATATATGCTGTTTTGCTAACTCTTGAGCAAACTGCTCCACATGAAATGACGTTGTATTTAAATAGTGCAATTTCATATTATTTACATTTTAGTCTACAGCTATATGGTGTGCATCGATGTATACTGATATACGGTCAATATTCACGTTGTTTTCATTTTCGAGGGAGGGCAATGTTTATACATTTTCTTTTCAGTATGTTTAGTGTTAGTTACTTTACAGTTTTATTTTGGGACAATGCGCTATATATATAGTATTTCCCAAAAGCTTAGTGTCAACGTAATAATCAGTTTGTGTTTTGTTCAATATACTTACGTTATTCTCATTCTACGTTTATGTTGTGGCAGCACATATGCTGTAATTTATTTTCACGTGGGAAAATGATTAGTGACAAATGCATTATTGCAAACAGATTTAACACGTTTTTTACTAATGCTGGTCCTACTCTAGCCTCTAAAACAACTACTAGTGGAGGTAATCATACAAAGATTACCTAAAAACCCGATATTTCACACCTTCAGCTTTAACCCAATTGTCATGGAAACTACTGTTAATACAATTGATCGGTTACCTCCAAAATCAAGTTGTGGAAAAGACGGTATTTCAACACAATTACTAAAATTGCTAAAAAATGATATCAGCAATGCAGTCACTCAATTATTAATCAATAATAACTGGTATATTTCCAGATAAATAAAAAATTGCAAAAGTCATACCCCCTTTCAAAAAAGGTGTTTGATCAAATCCACGATTATTTCCATTCTAAAGCGTTATACTACAATAGCCAATATGGGTTTAGAAAGAAACATTCTACTGAGCTTGCTACACTCGAAATCATAGACAGAATTACACAAGAACTTGATAAATCGGTTACTCCAATAAATATATACCTTGATTTATCAAAAGCATTTGACACAATTGATCACAATATATTGGTACAGAAGTTAAATTACTATGGATTAAATGACGAGGCTCTGGACCTTTGTAAGAGTTATTTACAAAATCGTAAGCAGTGCGTAGAAATTGAATATTAATGAACGAACACTGGTGTACTTCAAGGTTCAATTTTAGGGCCACTCTTATTTATTATTATAAATGATATAGCACTTTCTAGTGACCTTTTCAAATTCATAACGTATGCTGACGACACCACCCTTACCAGTACACTAAATACAGTTAACGATTCAGAAGGCCAAATACGAAGTGAAAATATTAACAAAGAACTGACAAAGATTAGCAATTGGGTAAAAGCAAATAAACTGTCACTAAATGCCAACAAATACTAAATTCATGATTTTTCATATGCTTCAATAGAAAGTAGAATACCCTGTGTTATAAATAGATGGGGCAACATTGAATGTGTAAATGGTTTAATTTTTTAGCCATCACAATAAATTAGCCATTTAAACTGGCAGAGTCATACAAACAGAATATCAAATAAAATATATCAAACAATAGGCATACTGAATAAACTTAAACACTTTTTACCACCTAATACACTATATATTATGTACAATGCTCTTATTCTTCCTCATATTAATTATGGCTTACTTTTATGGGGTTATCAGGTACATAAAATTTGCAAATTACAGAACAAAGCAATACGAATAATATCCTTAAATAAAAATAATGCTCACACAAGTCAAACATGAATTTGCAGAAAAACATGCATTATACAAAACATAGTAGAGACAGTTAACAATACATCAAGTATTATCATTAATCAAATTTACACCCACAGTCTATACGATTTTCAACCTATACAAACAAACTTTTTAATTTTAAATGATGAATCCGGTTGTCGTATTCATAATTGCTTTATTTGTAATTCGTAATACGTACTGAAATGTATACCTAAGTATTCATATGTACGTCAATTTGTACAAGAGTACATATAATCAGTCCTTATCAACTGCAAAACAAGGCATATGCTATTCTGATTTGTGACATGTAATTTTTTTAATTTTTTTATTTATGGGGTTGCTCCTGTGTTAGCGATACTATATCTTAATGGGAGTCTCCCGACCTTATCTATTACTTACGTTACTCATTGTATATGTATCGTATTTATAGGTCAAATAAATATATTCTGAGTTCTGAGTTCCTACTGCTGGGTTTGAAAGAAATATCAAATGTTAGGCATCGGAAATGCTTTGCTATCGGTACCTCTACACTTACACTGACCAGCTTATGACCAAAAAATTCGCGTAAGCTCGCGTAACACATTATTGGCCGGCTGAAGAACTACTAACCATGACGAGGAAACGTGAAAACGGCAACTTCTCCAAAACAATGAAGGGCGCAATATAATTAAAGGAGCGCAATAGACACAGGCACACAATGAATTGGGTCAACCACGTAAGCATATGATTTAACTAGATTAAACCATATGTTCCCAAACATTTACGTGTAATCCGCCCTCCTATGATATGTGTGAATTTGTTTTTTAAATATGCTCACGTTGCCAGCATTTACACAAACAGTAAACAATGTATTGCATTCATGTATAATCGTCTGAGCGAAATAGTACTCTGTTATCTACCCTACAGTATTTCTCCATTAACATCTGGTCGTTTCCGCTAGTTCTTCTACGCATTTTAAGTCGACAAATACTTTCTTCATAGCAATTCACTAACACCGAAGTTTCTATCGGGTCTATTTTTACTTTCCTTCTTTCTGTGGTACACCTGTTTAAGCGTAACCAATGTGTATCAGTTTTGGGATCATTTCAATTGTTTTCTGGTATTCGCTCTTGCTCGTCTCTTACTAAAAAGGATGGGGCTTTCCTTTATCATAGGAGGCGACCAGGGGCCGATAAAATAGTCATAGTCCTTACAACAACCTCTATCAAAGGATAGGTGAAGGTGAAACGTGGGTCAACACCTCATGCAAACTCATTCTAGATAATCTATATGCCGCGCACGCAATAACATTTGTGTACTGCAACACTACAATTATAACGTCAATCAGAATCTACGCGGACCAGCATTGTTCAACCCCCTCGATAGAAAGGTCAATGGCCGCTGAAAAGCCAATATCTCGTTCCACTGCAATACTTTGAACGTATTAATCACTTAGCTGTTTGGCTGCGGAACATCTGGACTCACATATATGTGTCTAGATGACCAGGATATTGAATGTATCGGAATGATAACGCCAGTAACAACTCGGCATCAACCCATTGGTAGTTGCAAGAAAAAACATTTTTACCTCATCATTCTGTCGGATAGGTATGGCTATAAGTCTTATTATGTGTATTCACTATACTCATAAACAATACAAACAATGGGATGTACACATATAGTGTAAGCCTGCGTACACACAAACATACACGCACGTACAAACGCACACGTGTACATACTTACATATACACATACATGACATACATACGCGCATGCATGCGTGCACATACATACTTATATATATATATATATACAAACATACACACATATATATACATACATTCCTACATGCATACATATACACATACATACACACATACACGTATACATGCATACACGCACATACGCACACACGCACACACGCACACACGCACACACGCATACATACATAAACACATACACACATGCACACATACACACATACACACATACATAAATACATACATATTTGCATACATATGTACACATACTATTATACATACATAATTACATCCACACACACATACATACATGTACGCATACACGCATACGTACACCCACTATTGATATGCGTTCACCGAAATTATGTTAATTTACACATTAGTCTACCTTGAATGCCGTCGTATGTCCACGAGCCGAACTTGAGTCGACAGACCTGTTCGTCAAAGGGGAAGTAAGTGGCGTCTATCTTGCAGGCGCTCTGCAGCTTCCACGGCACCGTCCAGAAGACGGTCCCCGTGGCCGAGATACGAACCTTCGCCGACATCGGGTCGTCCGCGTACCGAGCCACGCTGAGACAAAATCGCATGCATGTATTGACGGATTGTTTGTGCATGCGTGCGTGTGTATGGTTGCGTGTGTGACAAGCAACTCAACCTCTCATCTCCAATCTGTTTATGGTCCAACCTCCATATCCTATTCGTTTGTGGACCGCCTCCCATATCTTATCTGTTTTAACACATCTTCCAACTGTTTTTGAATCAACCTCCCATCTCCAATTTTTTAATCAACTGCATTCTCCATCTGTTTGTGGACCTATCTCCCGTCTTTCATATGTTTGTGAACCAACCTCCCATTTCCCAACTGTTTTTGGACCAACTTCCCGTCTCCCAACTGTTTTTGAACCAACTTTCCATCTCCCAACTGTTTTCGAATCAACATGCAATCTTTTATCTGTTTGTTGTTCGACAAACAGATGAAAGATCTCCCAACTGTTTGTGGACCAAATTCCCATCTCCGGTTTCTTTGTGAAACAACCTCCCATTTCCCAACTGTTTTTGAATCAACCCCCGATCACCTGTTCTGGGACCAATCTCACACTATTTTTGAAAGTTTACTTCTCACCAAGAACAAGAACAAGAAGAACAAGAAAGTTTTATTTAGACCCCAATTACAATATGTGTATAATATCAAATTAACGTAACATGAATATTCATATATATTCATATATACAAATGCAGTGTAATTTCAAATTAGATGGAGTCTGTGACTCCTATTAAGACAATAACAGTCACTCTCATAGGAGCCATAATAATAATTTGTTTCAACTCAATTTTACCGAAGGAAGTGCAAATGTACATGTGCAGGAAAAGAAAAGAAACCGAGATTACTTGATTACATATATGCATGTATTGGAATATTAATGGTATGTTAAAATAAACAAATACTAGTTGTCAATAGTACACATCAATATACTTGATATGTATGTGTATATGCACAGATACAATATCCATATGCTGATTTATATATATATATACAATACATATCCATACATATCACATACAATAATACAATTTTAATGACTTTGATAGCATGTATAGCAGTTTAATATTGTACACGTATCTACGTATTTTTCTAATAAATTGTTTTTTGCATAATTACCAAAACTTCTGAAGCTATGTGTTCCAATCTTCTCTGTGACTAACTTTGAGGTATTGTTAATGACATGTGGCAAACTGTATCTAAGACATCTTTTGGCAAATTCATGTTTTGTTCTGAATGGGTGTAACTCTGTTTTTTTTCCTTGTGTTGTAATTGTGTACGTAAGCATTTGTAATTATTTTCCAATTTAATAGGTATGCAGGGAGGTCATGATGTACATATTTATAATAAAACTTAAGTTCATGTAATTTTAACATGTCATCAATTTTTAAGATTTTCCATTTTTTGAAAAGTGGCTCAGAGTGTGAATTATATTTACTTATAGAAGAAATTCTCATGGCTTTCTTTTGTATTTTCAGCATTCGACTACCTTGGTATCCCCACACCATAATACAATAGTTGATATGTGATAAAAATAACGTATTATATAAGATAATTTTAATTTCTAGGGGAAAGACATATTTTAGTCTGTTTAAGATGCCGACTGTTTTGGAACACTTGTTTGATACTTTTTCAATGTGTTTATTCCAATTTAAATTTGTATCTAAAGTAAGTCCTAAAAATTAAATTCATCTACTCTTTCAATGTTTGTACCATTTATATTGAGCGTAAAGTTATCGACAGCTTTATTTTGCATGTGAAAAATCATATATTTAGATTTGTTTCTGTTTAATGATAATTTTTTTTAATGTTTAACCATTCAATTATTTTAAGGAGTTCATCATTTATTGCCGATTCGATATTTCTATTTGGGGAGTTACCTTGAAAATAATTTATGGTGCTAAATAAGGTGGTATCGTCGGCATACATAATAAAGTTAAACATTTCGCTAGCTTTAGGAAAATCATTAATGTATATTATGAATAATAGGGGACCAAGAATAGATCCTTGTGGTACACCAATTGTGATAGGTAGGATATCAGAACTTTCATTTTGAAATTCGGTGTATTGTCTTCTATTGCTTAAGTAGCTATTAAATAGATTCAGGGTAGGACCCTGTAATCCATAATAACTTAGTTTAGTTAATAGTATCGAGTGATCAATTGTATCGAAGGCCTTAGAGAGGTCAAGAAAAATACTGAAAGGAACATAATTTTTATCAATTTGAGTAATTATTCTATTTATTAGTTCAAGTGATGCATACTCGGTAGTGTTTTTTTTCTAAAACCATATTGATTTTTAACAAATAGATCAGAATCATTAAAGTATGCTGTTAGTTGACTAGATATTATTTTCTCTATCACTTTTGAAATTGTTGGAAGGAGAGATATGGGTCTATATTTAAAAAAAAACAGATGGGTCATCTTTCTTAAAAATAGGAATTACTTAAGCGAGTTTAAGTGTATCGGGAAATATACCAGTATTTATTACTTGATTTATTACCAGGGTTAATGGTTTGATGATAGAGGGTTCAATTATTTTCAAAAGTTTACAGGAAATACCGTCACAGCCACTACTGTTTTTATTGGGAAGGCTTTCAATGGTTTTCTTGACTATTTCTTCATCAACATTTAATAGACTGAAAACGGAATGGACATTATCATTTAAGTAGTAATTATAATCCTTATTTCCATTGTAATGAATGTCTTGTGCTGTCGACTGACCTATACTTGTAAAAAAAGTTGTTAAATTGGTTTGCAATAACCGTTTTATATGTTATAGTTATGCCGTTATTTAAAAAAAAAACTGTGTTGTTTGAATTGTTTTTGGAGATAAATTCATTTATGGTTTTCCATGTATTTCTGATGTCATCTTTATATCGGTTAAAGCGTGACTCAAAGTACATTTGTTTGGCAGTACGAATATTTTTCTTTAATATTGAGTTATATGTTTTTAGGTTAGTTAGAAGGACTTCGTACTTAGGTAAATTTGGATTAGACATTTCTTATAAAGCGAGTCTCGATATTTGATTGATTTTAGAAGACCGTGTGTGATCCAGGTTGAATGCTTATGTTTGTATTTATTATATTTCACGATTTTAACAGGCATATGCTTATTCTTGACATGCATAATTTCTTCGTGTATTATGTTATAATTTAAATTGGGGTCAGCCGTAGGAGATTTGTTTAGTTTGTTATACATTGCACCCGAATTTATCTCAAGTTTAACATTATGCATAGCTGCCTTATTTTGTAGATTTACTCGAAAAAATTTTGGAGGAGGTTTAGATTTTATGTTGATATTCATGATTAGGAAGTAAGGTTGATGATCAGAAAGGGTATTAGTGAAGATTCCTGCAGTGCTATCTAATATTGATTTATTTAATTTACTGAAAAAGTTGTCTATCAGTGTTCCGTTAGTTCTGGTAAAGCGAGTTGGAAAGGTAATTTGTGGACAGAGACTGTATGAAATTATAGTATCAAAAAATTCACTATATATTTTGTTCTCGTTTATTTTAAGTAGATTGATATTGAAATCGCCTGAAATTATTAGATTATTACAACTTTCTAGAGTAGCCGTTGTTGATGAAAATTCAGCTATGAAATCTATAATATTTAGATTTTGAATTACTAACCCCTCCCAATGTTCATACATGTTGATATTCTTAAGTACTTTATATTTATATCTGTTATCTACGTAAATTATTAAACCCCCTTTGACACTACAATGTTTCCCCTGAGCAATTAGATCATATCCGTGTAAACTGAAATGAGATAAATCATCATTATTTGACTTCCATGTTTCTTGCAAACATATAATGCTAAATTTAAATTGTTTAGTATTTAGAAGCTCTACAAAAAGTTCAAGTTCATCAAATTTAGCATTAATGGATTGAATATATAAGCTTAGGATACTAAAATTATCGGTATTTTTATGTGCTAATTTGTTAAACATATCGATATCATAGTATGAAGAACAATGGATCAACTGAGGTTCATTTTGTTCAGTACTATTTTCGTTTATTTCTAGAAGATTTATTAAAGAACAGTTTCGGATACCTCCCAAGTGGGAGAGAAATGTCACATCAGAAGTCATTGCTTAGGTTCGGACATAAAACAATAATATAGCCAGCCTTTGTACGTATGTTAGGTATTTTACAAAAGAGTCAACTTGTGTGTGTTTATTTCCTGTGCATATGTGAATGTTAAGAAATATTCCGTGTGTGACAGTGCAGATATCAGAGTAGTCAAGACTAGACTTAGAATAAATAAATATAAAAGATAAGAAAAAAACATGACAGATTGGGTGTTGGGTCATGAATATAAGACGTAACGCCAGAGAAAGGCGTGAGCTATGTTATCAACAGTGACTGCATATAGATTAACAGTTGTCAATCTAAACATAATAATAGAAGATATATAATGTCATGATTAGTCCAGTATCAAGATATCAAAAGTAATTAAGCATTACCGATGTTATGAGGAGAGAAACGATTAGTTATAATATTAGTTATTTAAATGTCATTCATACAAAAAAGGGCATGAATAGCCCATATATCATCAGATATATCAACAATACTGCAAACTGTTAATTGCAGTTGGTCATACAGCATAAGTAGATTATGTAATTATTATTTTTCAAAATATGAATTAGCATGTTGATAATAATTTTAACCGACAGAAGAACAGCAATACATAAAAATAGAAATACATAAAAAATAGAATCACATAAAAATTAGAATCACACAATGATCTTGAATGTATTACAGATTATCAAGTTATCAATGCTTTCATTGACAATAACGTACAACAGGAGATCATTTACAGATGTACAACTGGTGATTACTTACATATGTACAACTGGAAATCATTTACACATGTGATTTCTTTGATTTTATTGCTGAGGTCTTTGACCGTAATTTTGGCGTTGGCAGTCCAGCAGTCGTTGATCTTTTTTTGGTTTTTCAGTTTTCTGCATTCATAAGCCAACATTGACCTACGACTTGTTAAATATTCGTTAACGAAGACCCGTGCAATGCTATTTCTTCTGTTGTAGTCTTTCAGGTTAAAGCGACTGCGGAAAACGTTATCACGCTTTCGCTCTGTCTTAAAGCGCACAGTGATTGGGCGAGACCCCGTGGCTCGTTTAGCGCCAAGGCGATGGCTTCGCTCTATGTCTTCTCTAGTTAGTGGCGGCGTAGTTTTCATCTTGTCATTGATAATCTCAAGCACTATGGTGTCAGTGTCCTCATCCTCGCTTCTTTCCGCGATGCCGTGGAAAGTTAAGTTTGGGCGACGAGTATATTGTTCAAGTTTGTCAGCTGATTGCTCAAGCGTGTCGACCTTCGTTTCCAGCACGGCAATTCGCCAGTCCTTCGCTCGTATTTCTTTTGTCAAATGTTCGATGCGACCGTTTAGAGTATCGAGTTTTTCCGCAATATCACGCGGATACAACGCACTTTTGAGTTTCGCCAATAGGGCATCGTCACTCAGTAACTCGATTAGACGTAATGCGAGGGCCTCCGGATCGTCCGAACTGTTTCGACGTGTCTTTGGTGGCATGTTCGGCACTGTGGTGGATGTAGTGTAATCACAGGTGTAGCGATTGTTGTTGGGCCTCGGTAGTTGTTACGTAACCTTGGTCGGTTGTTATGTCTGGTCAAGAGCGACGTAGTCCTAGGGAAGCATTCGTGGAGTGGACGATAACTGACCCGTTTCAGATTGCACCATTAAATATCTGGCAAATACGACGAAATGTCATTCTTCTTCTACGCGGTTAACTCACCTAACCTTTCCCATGCCCGGGATAGTTACCCTGCACACATATCAGCGCCTAGGACGTGCGTGGTACGGTAAAACTCACGTAGAGATAGTGGACAGCTCTGCACGTGCACGTGTATGCGCCACCTTAAGGTTGTGCCAGTGCCATCTCCCTACTTCCACCCCACCCCCTCCTCTTTGTGCGCATGTCGATAGGATATATATACAAAGAAAACGATAAATTGAATCTCTTCATTTTCCTGTATTCCACATGAATCTATTGTTTGATTTTCAACAAATGTACGTAATATATTACGTGCACTAACGAAGATGCCCAGCGTCCGGATGGTGGTACATGCCCGCAGACACAGAACGCTCCTTCCCGAAATATTCGAGCATGACGTTTGCTACGACGTAAATTTGAGCAGTTTCGAAACATAAAACGTCCCCAAGTGATCGACGGACGGGTGAGTAGCTCGGAACAACGGCAGAAAATACGCTTAACGTTGCCAGAGATAACGCCCGCCTAACATCCGGTGCGAACCTTAATCCAGTAAAAATCTTTAACTAGGACGAATCCATGAAAGTTTAGTGCCAGAGATTCACTCCAACAAGGAGGAAAACGTTAGCATACCTTCCGATTACCCTTAACACACAAACATGTTAGCTCGCATATAGTAAGATTATCACGCTTGTCTGGGTTTGATTGACTACAGTTATTTGATGGTATTCATTGCCCGCCTAACTGCAAGTAGGTAAGTTTAACAAGATTTAACAAGATTTAACAAGATTGCCATCCAGAGAATTAACGGTAGATGGCAGGTGGACAAGGAAGTCCTTTGGCTTACCGAGAGTCCAACCCTTTTATCTACATATATCCAGCCCTTCTGAGGTATGTGTCGATTTGATTTTTAAACATATTCACACTACTAGCACCCAATGAAAATGAGAACTTTCTTACGTCTAATCTACACTGCTCCTTTACTAATGTAACGTCATGTCCTCTAGTCTTTCTATCTTTCTTAACTGAAAAAAACATATTTCTATCAATATTTTCATAACCATTCAATATTTTAAACACTTCTAGCTGATCTCCTCTCAATCACCTGGTCTCTAGTGTTGTTAAACCACATTCTTTTAGGCGTTTTTCATAAATAAGATCCCTCAGTTTTGGTATCATTTTAGTCGCTCTCCTCTGTACTCTTTCTAGCATATATATGTCCTTCTTGCGGTATGGCCTCCACGCTTGTATACAATATTCTAAATGAGGCCTAACTATTGATTTGTACAGCGGTATTATTAGTTCTTTTTCTTTATATGCTATATTTCGCCTAATCAATCCAATGATTTGATTTCCTTTTGAAGCTGCAATTCCACACTGCTCTGAAACCTTCATGTCAGCACTAATTGTCAGCCCTAAGTCTTTTTCTTTTACAGTAGTACTTAGTACAGTTCCCCCATTGTATATTCTACATATTCGTTCCCATGTCCTGTGTGAAGGCATTTACATTTCCCAAAATTGAACAACATTTGCCACTTTTCAGACCATTTGATCAACTGTCAAGATCATCTTGTAAATGCTGTCTATCTCCATCACTTTTAATCCTTCTAAACACTTTTGTATCATCTGCAAATGTCAACACCTTGCTAGCTATATCATCGTCCAAATCGTTTATATATATATTAAGAATAATATAAGTCCCAGTACTGATCCCTGTGGAACCCCACTCAAAACTGATTTCCAGTTTGATGCCTCCCCATCAACAACTACCCGTTGTCTTCTGTCAATCAGCCATTTTTCTATCCAGTTAATTATACCATTTCCTATGCCATGGGCCTTTAGTTTAAGCAGTAATCTTTGATGTGGCACTTTGTCGAAAGCTTTTTGAAAATCTAAGTAGATGATATCTACTTGTGATCCATCATCTACCCACTTAGTGATATCTTCCAAAAAACATAACATATTTGTTAAGCATGACCTCGCTTTTAGAAACCCATGTTGAGATGGGTTTATCAAGTTATGTTTAACAAGAAAATCCACCATATGACCTTTAATTAGTCTTTCTAATAATTTACAAATCACTGATGTTAAACTAACTGGTCTATAATTATTTGACTTGTTTCTCGAACCTTTTTTAAATAACAGTATAATGTTTGCTTCTTTCCATTCTAAAGGAACCACTCCCTCTTTTAATGACAAATTGAAAACTGTTGCAAGCGGTATGCTAATTTGTTGTACAATTTCCAATAGTAGTTTGGGTGGAATAACATCCACTCCAGGTGATTTATTATCCTTCATAGCCCTAATTTTCTTGGCTACCATTTCTGGGATTACAATTAACTGTCTTAAATAGTCTGATTCTGCCCCCTTGAACTTAGCCTCTGGTACTGGCAGTGAACTAATGTCTTCTCTGGTAAACACTGAACTAAAATACTCATTCAGGTCTTCTGACATTAAGAATCCTTCTGATATTATATTTCCAGCACTATCTTCTAGAGGACCGACCTTATCCTGAACTTTCTGTTTGCTTCGAAGATACGCATAAAAACTCTTGCTGTCATGTTTTATATTACAAGCTAATTTATGTTCATAGCTTCTCTTTGAATTTCTAATTTCAGCTGTAGCTTTGTTTAGTGCTTCTTTATAAATCTTGTAGTCTTCGTCATTTCCAGTACGTCTATATGACTTCCACATCATTTGTTTATACATAATTTTTGTAATGGCTTCTTTCGATAAGTCTTTCTTTTTGGACCGTTTCCCGTGTTTTTTAAGGGAACAAATGTTACGATGATGCATTTAATTTCACTCTTTAATATATTCCAGCATTCTGTTGCTGTCTTATTTTTCAGTGTGTTATTCCAGTCTATCTTTGCTAAATATTTCCTCATGTCCTTATACCTTCTTTTGTGGAAATTTCTCCTTTACTGCTTTTTACTATTCCTTTCTGATTTTACTTTGATGGTAAAATGTATCTGGTTATGATCGCTACTCCCCAGTGGCTCACATATCTTGACATTGTCAACTAATTCATTCTGTGAGGACAAAACTATGTCTAACACATTCTCACACCTGGTTGTTTCTAGCACATGTTGAGAAAGGAAACTATCTTGTACTAAAACAAAAAACTTGTGGTCCTCACTACCTAAACTCTGTAGAGATTTCCATTTTATATGCCCATGGTTAAAATCCCCCATAATAACACAGTCCCGTTTGCTCACTTCCCTTATAGCGTTTTGTATTTTTTCATTCTCTTGTATGCTTATGTTTGGACTTCGATAAACTAACCCAACTGTTAACGTTGAGTTTCCTGTAACTATGTTACACCAAACAGCTTCTTCGCAATCTGCTTCTCTGTCTAATTTTATTTCATAAGCCTGGATAGATTCTTTAATATATAAAATAACTCCACCTCCCCTTCTTCCTATTCTATCTTTCCTAAACATTACATATCCTGTCAGTCCCAATTCGGCATCTGATATATCGGTGGTTGCCCATGATTCGGTTATACCTAGTTGCTTATTCTAGAGAACTAAAAACCGACAACCAGTATCTTTAAGCACGGTGTCCTTATGGTGTGTGTGTGTGTGTGTGTGAGGGTGTTCGTGCGTGCGTGCGTGCGTGCGTGCGTGCGTGCGTGCGTGCGTGCATGACTGTCGACAATATGCAAAGACATCGAATAATCCGATTACGTTTCCTTGTGGTATTCCTCTTGATTGCAAGATTCCCCACATGCATTGATGTATGTAAGCACGGATGTCTACGTGTGTGTCTTACTTGTTATAGAGAACAACGTCTGGCAGCCAGATCTTGGAGCACGGTATCCGTAGCGTCGTCAGTCCTTCGTAATCGTCCGGATCCCATGTTAGAAACTCATCATTCCATTCCTGTAAGAATATCACCGACCTGAGTGAGTCATCACTAACATCACGTTCTTGTTATGTTTGGAAACGCTGGTTGAATTTAACATAACCTGACAGCTAGTTGATATACGGTGAACATGGTTTGCTGATGATTGGATGGTCATAATGCCAAGGTGATAAGGTGGAGTGCGGTAAATTATGTAAAAGGTGAATAGACGCTAGACCATGTCCGGGGAATAGATTACCTTAAAGGAAACCATCATTGAATGGACCAATAAAAAATAAAAGGTAAGAGGTGACACGTTACATATATCAAGCACAATGGCATCATGAGCAGGCAGTAAGTATAATTAATTTAATTAAACTATATAAAGTTGTGATTAACAATTGAAAATATGAGTTCAGATGTGCATGTGTGCGCGCATGCGTACGTGTATGTGTGCGTGTGTGTGTGCGTGTGTGTGCGTGTGTGCGCGTGTGTGTGTGTGTGTGTACGTGTGTGCGCGTGCGTGTGCGTGCGTGCGTGTGTGTGTTGTAATATAATATACGTGGTACAAACCTGCTTCAACCAGACGTTGGTGACAAGAACCTGATTCTTCTCATCCTGCAGTCAACAAAGCAGTACCATTATTATATTTTCTCCAATCTGTGTCTGCCGCTTCTATATACTGATGTTGATGTCAATGCCATGCTGCTGCTGATATGTGCTGATGTTATTACTATCAATGCCATGCTGCTGCTGATATGTGCTGATGTTGTTACTATCAATGCCAAGCTGCTGATATGTGCTGATGTTGTTACTATCAATGCCATGCTGTTGCTGATATGTGCTGATGTTGTTACTATCAATGCATTGCTGCTGCTGATTTGTGCTGATGTTGTTACTATCAATGCCATGCTGTTGCTGATATGTGCTGATGTTGTTACTATCAATGCCATGCTGTTGCTGATATGTGCTGATGTTGTTACTATCAATGCATTGCTGCTGCTGATTTGTGCTGATGTTGTTACTATCAATGCCATGCTGCTGCTGATATGTGCTGATGTTGTTACTATCAATGTCATGCTGCTGCTGATATGTGCTGATGTTGTTACTATCAATGCATTGCTGCTGCTGATTTGTGCTGATGTTGTTACTATCAATGCCATGCTGCTGCTGATATGTGCTGATGTTGTTACTATCAATGCCATGCTGTTGCTGATATGTGCTGATGTTGTTACTATCAATGCATTGCTGCTGCTGATATGTGCTGATGTTGTTACTATCAATGCCATGCTGCTGCTGATATGTGCTGATGTTGTTACTATCAATGCCATGCTGTTGCTGATATGTGCTGATGTTGTTACTATCAATGCCATGCTGCTGCTGATATGTGCTGATGTTGTTACTATCAATGCCATGCTGCTGCTGATATGTGCTGATGTTGTTACTATCAATGCCATGCTGTTGCTGATATGTGCTGATGTTGTTACTATCAATGCCATGCTGTTGCTGATATGTGCTGATGTTGTTACTATCAATGCATTGCTGCTGCTGATATGTGCTGATGTTGTTACTATCAATGCCATGCTGTTGCTGATATGTGCTGATGTTGTTACTATCAATGCCATGCTGCTGCTGATATGTGCTGATGTTGTTACTATCAATGCATTGCTGCTGCTGATTTGTGCTCATGTTGTTACTATCAATGCCATGCTGCTGCTGATATGTGCTGATGTTGTTACTATCAATGCCATGCTGTTGCTGATATGTGCTGATGTTGTTACTATCAATGCATTGCTGCTGCTGATATGTGCTGATGTTGTTACTATCAATGCCATGCTGTTGCTGATATGTGCTGAAGTTGTTACTATCAATGCATTGCTGTTGCTGATATTTGCTGATGTTGTTACTATCAATGCCAAGCTGCTGCTGATATGTGCTGATGTTGTTACTATCAATGCATTGCTGCTGCTGATATGTGCTGATGTTGTTACTATCAATGCCATGCTGTTGCTGATATGTGCTGATGTTGTTACTATCAATGCCATGCTATTGCTGATATGTGCTGAAGTTGTTACTATCAATGCATTGCTGTTGCTGATATTTGCTGATGTTGTTACTATCAATGCCAAGCTGCTGCTGATATGTGCTGATGTTGTTACTATCAATGCATTGCTGCTGCTGATATGTGCTGATGTTGTTACTATCAATGCCATGCTGTTGCTGATATGTGCTGATGTTGTTACTATCAATGCCATGCTGTTGCTGATATGTGCTGATGTTGTTACTATCAATGCATTGCTGTTGCTGATATTTGCTGATGTTGTTACTATCAATGCCAAGCTGCTGCTGATATGTGCTGATGGTGTTACTATCAATGCATTGCTGTTGCTGATATTTGCTGATGTTGTTACTATCAATGCCAAGCTGCTGCTGATATGTGCTGATGTTGTTACTATCAATGCATTGCTGCTGCTGATATGTGCTGATGTTGTTACTATCAATGCCAAGCTGCTGATATGTGCTGATGTTGTTACTATCAATGCCATGCTGCTGCTGATATTTGCTGATGTGTTGTTGTTATTATCATTGCTGCTACGTCGAATGACTCACGTGACAGTGACAACGAATGACTCACGTGACAGTGACATCGAATGACTCACGTGACAGTGACATCGAATGACTCACGTGACAGTGACAACGAATGACTCACGTGACAGTGACATCGAATGACTCACGTGACAGTGACATCGAATGACTCACGTGACAGTGACAACGAATGACTCACGTGACAGTGACAACGAATGACTCACGTGACAGTGACATCGAATGACTCACGTGACAGTGACATCGAATGACTCACGTGACAGTGACAACGAAAACAGCGACACCGATGAGACTCCATTACATATAACAAAAACTCTATATATTTATTTTACTTTACAACAACGTTTTCTCAGTTATTTGTTTACGTGGAAATAACGCGATAACATCTAACAAAACCAGTAATATTAACTAGTGATACAATGTTATACCAAGGTATAATGTCAATAAACCTAAACTAACATAACATTTAACTAACAATCACTATACAAACACAACATTTAAGCAAATACGTGACAAGCATGTTCACGCAATTTATTTGTGGGTATACAGTTTAAATTACCTAGGTGTTATACATGTTAGTGTGCAGAATAATGATGCTAAAGGTTTCTCCCCATAGTCAATCCAATACAACTACAAATTGAGAACGCTTGCTCAGATTAAGATAATGTTAAACAATTTATATTCATAATAATTGAAAGATTCACCTTTTGAACAAGAACAATATGTTTATTTTTTCCCGAAGAATACAAATATATCACAATATCGTGTACTTCAACTATTAGTAAACAGAACTAAATTATAACTAATTAAAAATAATGTAATAAAAGAAAGAACAGTGAAATGGGGTCAGTGACTCCTGTTAAGACAAAACGTGTCGCTATCACAGGATTTAACAAGATTTAACAAGATTGCCATCCAGAAAATTACTCTGGATGGCAGGTGGACAAGGAAGCCTTTTGGCTTATCGAGAGTCCAATACTTTTATCTACATGTATCCCGCCTTTTTAAGGTGTGTGTCGATTTTATTTTTAAACATATTCACGCTACTAGCACCAACACAATCAGGAGATAATCTGTTCCATTCATTTACAGTCCTTTGTGAGAATGAGAACTTTCTTATATCTAATCTACACTGCTCCTTTACTAATGTAGCTTTATGTCCTCTGGTCCTTCTATTTTTCTTAACTGAGAAAAAAATGTTTCTATCAATATTTTCATAACCATTCAATATTTTAAACACTTCTATGTGATCTCCTCTCAATCTCCTGGTCTCTAATGTTGTTAAACCACATTCTTTTAGGCGTATTTCGTAACTAAGATCCCTCAGATTTGGTATCATTTTAGTCGCTCTCCTCTGTACTCTTTCTAGCATATCTATGTCCTTCTTGCGATATGGCCTCCATGCTTGTATACAATATTCTAAATGAGGCCTCACTATTGTTTTGTACAGCGGTACTATTAATTCTTTTTTCTTATACGCTATATTTCGCCTAATTAATCCAAGGATTTGATTTCCCTTTGACGCTGCAATTCCGCACTGCTCTGAAACCTTCATATCAGCACTAATGGTTAACCCCAAGTCCTTTTCGTTTACAGTAGTACTTAGGAGCCACTCATAATATAACAAAACTTTAATTGGCCCCTCTTTATAAATGTAGCTATGTCTGAAGTGTATGTAGTGGTATGCTTTTTTGTAGTAATTTTTGAAGATCAACGCACACTAGTTGTTAATCAGAACAGCTAACGTGGTACAGCAAGGGGCAAGCTTTTGTAGTTCGTGGCCTGCTAGAATACGATTCCACCAGCCAATCCCGTCCACTTAGGCATCGTTAGCAAGGAAGCGAATCAGACTGCCTATGTTTGACCTGGGCACGTAACGTATCGATCGGGACATGATGGTCAAGGCACACGATAAAGAGAATCTCATTGAGTCACTCTTCCACTTTGGTCCGAGGCCGTAAATGTATGGGTTCGTTTTTGTATAAAGCCATGCTGATACTAAACTATGATATAGTCGTCTAACATGATAACAAGTTGATATGATAAAACGTGTGTTATACCATAAACGATAATGACTTGAATGGACTCGTCTGTTAAGTAGGACGCTTAAAACGCTGCACTGTTTAAAACAATGCAGTATTGATTTCAACAATTGCAGAAACATTACAATGACCTCAAAGCAATCGCCTACACTACTACTACAAACATAATTATTTTGTTCTGTATGTACGGTGTATGTATGTGCTATGTACACTTTTTGAGGTTTCCTGTTGTTTCATTAGGAATTCCTACTAGGATGACCTTTTTCAGCTTACCACATGCGCTAGTCATCATTGTGTGCGTATGCCTTAATAGTCCAACTTTGGTTTTATACGACTCGTGGAATTCATTCTCAAGCACAAACACACATTGAGCAGTTACTCGCCTTTGCGCGGAGACATGGTATCACCATCAAAAACGTATAATACCGTCTTTGTAAAAAAATGCCTTCCTTTCGCTACCGGATGTGACGCCTGGTCCTACCTCTAACATCCGCTATTGAGTGACAGTTCTGTAATTGCTCGCATCATCTGTCCGGGGTTGTTATTTCCTGTATAAATGGTTAAATGTCACACCTGTCATAGACTAACAGTCTTGCAAGAGGAAGGTCTGACTGTGTGGGATGCTCGTACACATCGTACAGACCAGGGTACAGGTGTAAAAAATATTAATAAATAAATTAAGTAAAATACAACAACAAAATATTTGGAATATGGTAGTAAGATGTTAACTTAAAATAAACACAGAACAATATAATATAATTAATAAATTACAATGCATAAGTTAATCACTAAAATATAGCAGTATAAAATCAAATAAATAAATAAATAGTTATACAATATTACTGGATCACTGAGGACGCACACAAAGAACCCATGATGCAGATCTATCATAAAAAATATATCCAATGTTGGAATGCTGGGACGTGTTAAACATGCGGTCTACTGAAATATTCCAAATTTTCATCATAATTTGATCAGCTAAATTATTATTGAATGATATAGAGTGGACTAAAACAAGCCGAATATTTGACGACAAGTGATCGAAACGATGTCCTATTGACCAATGCTTACTACCTTTGAGTATGACAAATAAAGTGCGTAAATACCTGCGGCATAAAAAAACACTATTGTTACGATGTGACGCACCAGTGAAAACGATGGCATGTTTTGGTAGATGTCAATAGTATTGACAACGATAAAAAGATGGCATGAATTGTGGATTATGAGTTGCTCCCACGTACTGGTGGTGAGTGTTGTCATGTTGTTGTTGTCGGTGTTGCTGAGAGACATGGCGTAGGCAGGCCCATGGATTTTTTTCCGGGGGGGCGATGAGTGCGTACGCACCCCCAGCTGAGGCTAATTAGTCCCGCCTGGGAATGAAATTAATTCCGCTAGTTCTGTTTGATTTGGAAACGTGACATATAAAAAATAATTGAAATTGCCTGTAAAAAATGGAACGGCACCGCGAAATATCTCCAACCACATCCCTGTCTTCCGGAATCATGTTCGACAGCAGCTGACGCTCCGGCTGAAATGTGTTTGATATTTTGGTGGAATACGCAATCGTAGGATCAAAACCTCACCAAAACGAAAATAAGTCAACCACGCAACCAGCCTGGTAGATCTATCGGATTAATATCTTTGTAGTTAACGATGTAGTGAAATTAATAATAGAGTTGTGTTGGAGATACCGTGGTGGAACTAGGATTGTTTGTTACGGGAGAGGGACGCGCTTGGTAGTGATGAGTGTCAGTTGACGGTGGAGGAAGTCGGCACCTTGCAAATAACAAGGAGTACGAAGGGGCCGACAGTGGATCACGTTGTGATAATTAACTGCAAGGGACCGTTTCATTACGATAATAAGCATTAAACAGAAACTGTTGTTAATTTTGAGGAGTTTTTTTAAAATGCAAAAAACGCCGCTATATTACCGCATTTTTCCATGACTCACCAACATATGGCGCCACCTGGTGTCGACAATTTTCAATATACAAGATCACAGTTAAACAGAAAAATCTGGCTTATGAGATTATAAGTATGTTACTGACACAGCCCCCGGATAGAATTACATTGTTAGATGTAGAGGTAGTTTGGAGTTGGTGGGTCTTGGGATCGGTTATATAAATGAAATATATGTTAAAATGTCAAATGACAAGAAATAACACGTGACTAATGCGCTCTTTTTAAAAACATGTATAATGCGAGTACTGACTACTGAACTACGAACCGCGTTCAGTTTGAAAATGAACGAAATATAAAAAGTACAATATAACAATAAACACTGTGAACATCAAACAAAGAAAGCGTGCCATACCATCTAAAATATGTGTTTAGTTGATGTAGAAAACATCGAGCTTTATAATGTTTGAGATGGAGTTGATGGCAAATGAGATGACGATGATGGTGAATGATATGGCGATGATATGATACGAGGTACAAATCATGGCCGGCAAATAATGACGTTGATTACCAATGACGCATAATTAATAGTAAAATATATATACGAGCTTGCAATGGCGTTGTTGTTATAATTAATCGAAGAAATGGGTTTATTGAAGTGATGATGGATGTGATGGAAAGATGGAAGATGGCGAGGTTGTAGTAGAGAAGAATTGGTGGAAGAGAAGTGATTGTTATTTGAAGTGTGCAAGAGTTGGCAGAACAGTGACACATGTTTCGGACATTTCAAGCTGAACCACCGTATGTGTTTTCTTTGGAGTCATCAAATGGACATTTTAAAAGTTAATTTACATGACTCATTTGCTCAAAAATTTATTTAGAATCCCGCTGGGAGGTTAGTGAAGGAAGTGACAGTGGAAGAGGAAGACATGGTGATAATTGACTTGTCTGTGCTGGTTTAGCTGTGTGTGAATGAGGCGGCGTGTGCACTTGTTAGGGTTATAATGGGCGAGGTTAGTGAAGGAAGTGACAGTGGAAGAGGAAGACATGGTGGTAATTGACTTGTCTGTACTGGTTTAGTTGTGTGTGAATGAGGCGGCGTGTGCACTTGTTAGGGTTATAATGAGCGAGGTTAGTGAAGGATGTGACAGTGGAAGAGGAAGACATGGTGGTAATTCACTTGTCTGTGTTGGTTTAGTTGTGTGTGAATGAGGCGGCGTGTGCACTTGTTAGGGTTATAATGAGCGAGGTTCGTGAAGGAAGTGACAGTGGAAGAGGAAGACATGGTGGTAATTGACTTGTCTGTGTTGGTTTAGTTGTGTGTGAATGAGGCGGCGTGTGCACTTGTTAGGGTTATAATGAGCGAGGTTAGTGAAGGCAGTGACAGTGGAAGAGGAAGACATGGTGGTAATTGACTTGTCTGTGCTGGTTTAGTTGTGTGTGAATGAGGCGGCGTGTGCACTTGTTAGGGTTATAATGAGCGAGGTTAGTGAAGGATGTGACAGTGGAAGAGGAAGACATGGTGGTAATTCACTTGTCTGTGTTGGTTTAGTTGTGTGTGAATGAGGCGGCGTGTGCACTTGTTAGGGTTATAATGAGCGAGGTTCGTGAAGGAAGTGACAGTGGAAGAGGAAGACATGGTGGTAATTGACTTGTCTGTGCTGGTTTAGTTGTGTGCGAATGAGGCGGCGTGTGCATTTGTTAGGGTTATAATGAGCGAAGTTAGTGAAGGAAGTGACAGTGTAAGAGGAAGACATGTTGATAATTGACTTGTCTGTGTTGGTTTAGTTGTGTGTGAATGAGGCGGCGTGTGCACTTGTTAGGGTTATAATGAGCGAGGTTAGTGAAGGAAGTGACAGTGGAAGAGGAAGACATGGTGATAATTGACTTGTCTGTGCTAATTTAGTTGTGTGTGAATGAGGCGGCGTGTCCACTTGTTAAGGTTATGATTAGCGAGGTTAGTGAAGGAAGTGACAGTGGAAGAGGAAGACATGGTGATAATTGACTTGTCTGTGCTGGTTTAGTTGTGTGTGAATAAGGCGGCATGTGCACTTTTTAGGGTTATAATGAGCGAGTTTAGTGAAGGAAGTGACAGTGGAAGAGGAAGACATAGTGGTAATTGACTTGTCTGTGTTGGTTTAGTTGTGTGTGAATGAGGCGGCGTGTGCACTTGTTAGGGTTATAATGAGCGAGGTTAGTGAAGGAAGTGACAGTGGAAGCGGAAGACATGGAGGTAATTGACTTGTATGTGCTGGTTTAGTTGTGCGTGAATGAGGCGGCGTGTGCACTTGTTAGGTTTATAATGAGCGAGGTTAGTGAAGGAAGTGACAGTGGAAGAGGAAGACATGGTGATAATTGACTTGTCTGTGCTGGTTTAGTTGTGTGTGAATGAGGCGGCGTGTGCACTTTTTAGGGTTATAATGAGCGAGTTTAGTGAAGGAAGTGACAGTGGAAGAGGAAGACATGGTGGTAATTGACTTGTCTGTGTTGGTTTAGTTGTGTGTGAATGAGGCGGCGTGTGCACTTGTTAGGGTTATAATGAGCGAGGTTAGTGAAGGAAGTGACAGTGGAAGAGGAAGACATGGTGGTAATTGACTTGTCTGTGCTGGTTTAGTTGTGTGTGAATGAGGCGGCGTGTGCACTTGTTAGGGTTATAATGAGCGAGTTTAGTGAAGGAAGTGACAGTGGAAGAGGAAGACATGGTGGTAATTGACTTGTCTGTGTTGGTTTAGTTGTGTGTGAATGAGGCGGCGTGTGCACTTGTTAGGGTTATAATGAGCGAGGTTAGTGAAGGAAGTGACAGTGGAAGAGGAAGACATGGTGGTAATTGACTTGTCTGTGCTGGTTTAGTTGTGTGTGAATGAGGCGGCGTGTGCACTTGTTAGGGTTATAATGAGCGAGGTTAGTGAAGGAAGTGACAGTGGAAGAGGAAGACATGGTGGTAATTGACTTGTCTGTGTTGGTTTAGTTGTGTGTGAATGAGGCGGCGTGTGCACTTGTTAGGGTTATAATGAGCGAGGTTAGTGAAGGAAGTGACAGTGGAAGAGGAAGACATGGTGATAGTTGACTTGTCTGTGTTGGTTTAGTTGTGTGTGAATGAGGCGGCGTGTGCACTTGTTAGGGTTATAATGAGCGAGGTTAGTGAAGGAAGTGACAGTGGAAGAGGAAGACATGGTGATAGTTGACTTGTCTGTGTTGGTTTAGTTGTGTGTGAATGAGGCGGCGTGTGCACTTGTTAGGGTTATAATGGGCGAGGTTATGTAAGATAGCAGTGAGACAAGAAGCGTGTGGTAGAAGGAGAAATGGAAGCCCGAAAGGAGATAGACCTAAGAGATGTATCGAACGAGGTGTAGTTGATGGCAACTGAGATGGCGGCGAAGGTGATTGTGGTGGCGATGGTAAGATACAAATATAATTGATGGCGGACGAAAGATGTGAAATTGATTGTCCATGAGGCTAAATTTAGAGTATACGAATATACGAGCTTGTGAAAGGGCACGGGTGCACAGTCGAGAGAGAGAGAGAGAACGACAGAGGATGATAAATGGAGAAGGTTCGTCAAGAGTGCTAAACAGACCGGTTGATATAACGAGGAATCTAGTGGACACGGGAATGAGTAAGTAGTAAGTAAGATTATGAATATAATTACTTGTAATGATAACAACGTAATGTTTGGAATGAAGATGGATATGTTGACGACGATGACACGGGAGCAGTATGGACCACTATGTAGCCGCTACAAATGGGCTCATGCCTGCATGCCTAGTAGTTACATCTCAACACTCGGGAAGATCGTAAATTGGTGATCATAACTAAGCAGAGATCAGTGTATGAACGTCAGTGTTTTCTATGTACGCTGTGGGAGGAAGAAACTTGTGCGCATTGTAAATAATACGACGCATGCCTGTAATTTTGAGCTGCTGCCCTCAGGCAGGAGGTTCAAATTGCTCAAGTTCAGTACCAACAGGGGCAGAAAGAACTTTATTTGTAATCTCTGAACAAGAGTGTCTCCTCATTCAGTGTGTTTATTACCAAGTAACATTTAAATTGTACGAGGAATTCTTGGCGTTGTGGCGTCAACATATATACACGCTTGTCTCCCCTGCCTCTCATCATGCACATGCAAAATATACAATCAGAAACATTATGAAACTATGCGAAAACTAGCATAAATTTAAACCAAGGCCAACTACCAACATATTTTAAGACAATCGTACGTTTGACGTTCAGCTTTGCAGTAGTGTTTGACTGCTCATGGGTGTAATGGGTGTTTTATAATCTCGACATGTTGCATATGTTGAATATTTTATTGAAGTAATTATATGGCATTATATATGAATGTTTGATGTACTGTCTCACTGCGATTTAATTCATTTCCTCTGCGTGTAAATATTGTATTGTATTAAATCTTTATTATATAGCACTGTTGTTCATGAATGTCGACTACACAGAGATAATTTCCCCATGGGGACATTAAATAACATACTAGCTTTCCTTAGCTTATAATATATTACCTCATCTGATCTGATCTTACCATATCGAATATCTGTGTGACAGTCAAGTCGAGGTCAACATGAACGGTGGCCGAAGCGTTGGCGACTGGACGAACGGCTCGCTCGTAGCTCCAGAGCAGGTCGTACATGAGCCGTTGTTCCGCTGGAATCCAATGATCTGTCAAGTTTACACACTTTTTTCCCGCCCCTTTAGTGAACTCTTTGCCTGTATCGACACTATCTTCTGGTCCATCATAATACTCGTCCACGTCCTGTCCACCAGCTCTGTGTACTCCACTAGAATGGTCGGTTTCTCCGGCAATGGAGTATCTGAAGAAAGTGTTGTCTGGACCATTCACAAAGTGTGCGTCGTCTTGTTTGATATTGTTATTAATCTTCCTTGCTTCAAACTCGTCGACGATGAATTCCTCGCGGCTAATAGATGTGTCGTCGGCGTAATGGTATGCATTTTCGTCGGCGCTGCCGTCTTCTTCGTCGCCATTATGGAAATATGTCTCGACGGTATCAGGTTTAACTTCAAGCAGTTTTCTGTGAAGTGTTCGTCCGTCAGTCTTGTGCAGTCCAGTTCTGTCCGAGTGGACATTATCGATTACGTCAGTTGCACTTGAACTGGACAATTGCGCCATGTAAATCCGCTCATCATTATCGTGTTGTGGTGCAAGTTCCTCTTTGGACATGCGCACTCCTCCTAAACAAAAATATAAGAATACATAATGTAGTGAGCTGCGATTGCGACAGGTAGATAACAGTAGTGTGTTTAAGTATGTAAACAGCGTGGAGATGTTTTATTTGATAAATGTTAATACAATGTGTGTGTATATGTGTGTGTGTGTGTGTGCGTGTGTGTGTGTGTGTGTGTGTGTGTGTGTGTGTGTGTGTGTGTGTGTGTGTGTGTGTGTGTGTGTGTGTGTGTGTGTGTGTGTGTGTGTGTGTGTGTGTGTGTGTGTGTGTGTGTGTGTGTGTGTGTGTGTGTGTGTGTGTGTGTGTGTGTGTGTGTGTGTGTGTGTGTGTGTGTGTGTGTGTGTGTGTGTGTGTGTGTGTGTGTGTGTGTGTGTGTGTGTGTGTGTGTGTGTGTGTGTGTGTGTGTGTGTAAGTTAGCGAATGAGTGACCAAGTGAGTGAATGACTGACTGAGTGAGTGAATGAGTGAACGAGCGAGTAACTGAATGACTATAAGTTTGGGTGAATGGGTGGATAGGTGTCTGAGATAGTGAAAGCGGAATGACTGGATGAGTGGATGAATGAGTAAGTGATATGACTGAACAATTTAAAAATTTAATGTGAGTGAATGCGTGAGTCTGAATGAGTGAGTGAGTGAGTGAGTGAGTGAGTGAGTGAGTGATCGTGTCCGAGAGTGAGATATACTGACCAACTGAGCGGATGACTGAAAGACAATGTTAAGATAAAGCGCGGGACACAGACAAGTGAAGAGAGACAAAATAAAGCGAACAACACCGTCGGTGTATCTGCACCGTATAATGAAACATGCCGACCTACCTGACATTGTCGTGAGAATAAAAATGAGCGTGGTCATCACACGCCACGGCTTGATGCGCATCACCATATCACTTATAAGCGTTCACCCACAGTGCAATATGGCCGTTTTACGACGCATTCCACTCTGAACCAATGTACTGTTGCATGTGGATCCCGGGCAATTACTCGGCTCTGCGACTTGGCCAGTCTCTGCGGCGGCAGACTTGCGAGTACAGTTGAGCGCATTTATCTGCGGCTTTCAGGCTGCGTTTACCGCCGTCAGATGCAATCTTTGCCAATGAAGATTCGCTTCGTTTGTTGCGTTGTTGCGTAAGCGTCACTGTTGCTGTCTGATAGCGCGCTCATCGAAGACTGTCGTAGTGTACCGGGCGAGGAAGCGAAGGAAGGAAATGTACTGGTTATTTGCGTGAATTGGCATGTGGCAGGCATTTAATAGTTATTGATCATGAACTGCGCCTACCCGACCGGCTACAATCAGTCTCTTGCAGAAAATGGACATTCCCAATTTATATCGCGTCTCGCTAACTGAATACCATTGTTAACTGTATTGCCTCGAAAGTGGAATAAGAGCATTACGAGTCCATCCCAGTACCTCACTCTCGGTCTGTTAGGATCTCCATATCTTATGCGCACCAAAATAAGTGACATATTGAGACAGTGACGTAAATATAACAGCTTTATATGCGCAGGTTGAAGCGAATTAAAGTTTACCCAAGGTTCGGCAGTCTAAACAGTGCACAATTAAACATCTGCGTGCGTGCGCCTGTATGTTCGTGAACCCATTCCAGTTTTTGAACGAATATGTGGGAGCACGTGCATGCGAGCGTGCGTGCGTGCGTGCGAGTGTGTGTCGACGTATGTGTGTTTGTGCGTGTTTGTGCATGTGTGCATGTGTGCGGGCGTGCGTGAGTGAGCGTCTGTGTGTGTGTGTGTTTGTTTGTGTATGCGTGTGTATATATGTTGTGTGTGTGTGTTGTGCGTGTGTGTGCGCATGCGCATACGTAAATATATATATATATACACGTACACGCATGCGCACACACACGCACAATACACATACGTGTGTGTATATATATATATATATATTTATACATATATATATATGTATATATATATATATATACATATATATATATATATGTATATATATATATATATATATATACACGTAGACGCATGCGCACACACACGCACAATACACACACAACATATATACACACACGCATACACAAACAAACACACACACACACAGACGCTCACTCACGCACGCACGCACACACGCACACACGCACACAGGCACACAGGCACACAGGCACACACGCACACACGCACACACGCACACACGCACACACGCACACACGCACACACGCATAACGTAATATACATGATGTGCGTCTCCCTCCCCGATGTCCTCTATATCTAAGTTGAAACGTGCAAATATTGGAGCTGACACCTAACACCTAATGGTACTTATCATTAGCATGCATATATATATATACAGTAGATCTCTCTTTCTCTCTCAGTTATTCTCTCTCTCTTTTTTCTCACTCACTCTCTCACTCTCTCACTCTCTTACTCTCTCTCTCTCTCTCTCTCTCTCTCTCTCTCTCTCTCTCTCTCTCTCTCTCTCTCTCTCTCTCTCTCTCTCTCTCTCTCTCTCTCTTTCTATCTCTATTTCTATAGCTCTCTCCTTATCTATTTATATATCTATCTACCTATCTATTATATATATATATATATATATGTCTGCCTGTCTGTCTATCTGTCTGTCTGTCTGTCTGTCTGTCTGTCTCTCTCTCTCTCTCTCTCTCTCTCTCTCTCTCTCTCTCTCTCTCTCTCTCTCTCTCTCTCTCTATCTATCTCTCTCTTTCTCTCTCACTCACTCTCTCTCCCTATCCATATATCTATCTCTCTCTCCCCCCTTTTCTTTCTCTCTCTCCCCCTCTCTCCTCTTTTGGTATCGCAATTTTATCATAAACCGTGTGGTTTGCATAACGTATTAACGAACATGTGACGCGTTCATTTGTCTTTGAAAGACAACCTCTCATGAGTCGTCCGTAATAAACAGTTGACCTGCAGAATACACGCCAAGTTACGCCGCGCGTCCTTTAGTTATCTGTTGCCGGTGTTTATGGTGAAATTATTGTCTTGTTACTTCAGTGACGTCTTCTTATGCAGAAACCAGTTTGGCGCAAGATAACGTGAAACGGTCATTTCCCAGAGAATGCTTTCATCAGAAAATGTAAAACAATATAACTCATTACTGAATTACTATCCTTGCGCTCGAGTGGATTATTCAGATACGGAACTAAAGTAATAACAGATGGTCTAAGGTGACATGTTTCAGGTTACTGATTTCTTAGTATTCCGTTTTATTCATGAGTACGACGGACACGGTCGATATCTGCTCGTTGATTTATGTGCATATATTTACACCATGTTTGTACTTATTTATCATCATTATCTTTAACAATTGTCTTTATACAACTTAGTTTTTAATTTAATGTATTTTAATATATTTGAATTAATTTATTGTCATTTACATAACTTACAATTGTGTGCATATATATATATATATATATAATTATGGATTTTATGCGCTTCCAAATTGATGTATCTAGATTTATGGCGTTATATATGCAATGGCACTATGTACAAGCATATGCTATTCCTATTCTTATTATTGTGGAAGGCCCTGTTGTAATATATGTTTTGTGTACGATATTAACCTAATGGGAATCCCAAGACTTCAGTCATCACCAGACTAGAATAAATGAAAAGAGCGTCATATAAAAAAACATAATATTTGTGAACAGTTCCATTAAAAAGATCCATATTAATTCTGCTACGGACGACCAGAAACTTGGGGAAGTAGCAAACACGCCAGCTCTTCCCCATAAAGCGTATGCTCCACAGAAGACGTGTAGTATATGTCGCCCTCATTGAACAAGGAACAGAGAGACGAACCCAAGCATTTGAAACGAATACTTCGGGATACTCCTCCTTATGTCTTACACTGCGTACAAAACAAACAAGTACACGACGTTGTAAGTGGGACCCCTAGCTGGAAAGCAGCAGTCCTTGTTGTCAAACGACGCAATTTCTCCTTGTTTTCGGAGCAACAAATCTCAAAAATTGTCCTGCAAAGCATCCTTTTGAGTTGACACACACTAATCTGGTTAAATCGTGTACTAATATATTATTGTTATTAAGTACAAAACCATTTTGAATAATTTACACAAACCAATTGAAATACACACACAAATTGTTATAATCTGTGGCTCACCGAGTTCCAGTCAACTGTCAATGGCGTCGCTGTGCTTGGTTAGTGAAATACATTGTTCCATTTTCCTTCATCATTACATATCGTATAATTACGTGGGCCGATGCTGATGTCTAATGCATATATATCGCCGAGTTAGAGTTGACAGATCTGTTCCTTACAGTAGCCCGTTGTCTAAGAGGCTGCACTCGATGGATACACACAATGACATATCATGGGCAATTAATTTCCGAAACAACACTCTAACACGGGAGTGTTTGGTGTATGTTGGCAAGTGATACAAGATTAGCATTAAAACGCACACACACACACACACACACACACACACACACACACACACACACACACACACACACACACACACACACACACACACACACACACACACACACACACACACACACACACACACACACACACACATACACACACACACACACATACAATAACAAGTTGATATAGACCTTTACCCTGGTGTTATTACTTGTGGGCATGGTGACTTATTCTTTTTTACTAGCTCGGGCTGTCGCGTTTCGTGTCATCATGGTTTTATTTAAGCGATTTTGATCCTACATCATACCATACCATACATACCAACGCTAATGAGCGTGACCTGCCCAGCACTCTTGGCCCGGGGATGGTGCTGGTAGCTGTAAGAGCGAGCATCGAGACGTGTCCAGACGCCTGTGGGCCCAATCTGCTCCACAATTCCTAGCACATTCGCGTGAAACCATAAGGTGCACAGCATCCGTAGGGTACCGCGCGACGTTTGAGCTACTTGGGTCTACTGACCAGCAGGAGACAATTATGCTCATACCTATGAACTCTCTGGCGGTTATAGCTGTAATACTTTGTATCAGGATCTAAATATTATTGGCAGGTTTGTAGAACAACACAATAAACTCCCGTTACTCACTTTTGCCAACAACATTATAATGTATGTGTATAAGTACGTGTGTGTGTGTGTGTGTGTGTGTGTGTGTGTGTGTGTGTGTGTGTGTGTGTGTGTGTGTGTGTGTGTGTGTGTGTGTGTGTGTGTGTGTGTGTGTGTGAATGTATTTTATTTATGTATGTGTGTATATGTATGTATGTGTGTATGTGTTTATGTGTGTATTTATGTTGTAAATGCCCAAGTATGTCAGTGTGTTAATGTGTGTAGTATTTTTAACTGCGACAATAATATAACATAGTAAATGTCATTAGGAACGATACTTCAAAGTAATATATAATTGATAATTCATCGTACATATGTCGTAGTTAGCTTATCACCAAACTGAGAATTGAAACGTGTTTTATTGACAATGTGATAGATGGTTATGCAGTGATGCAGACATTGATAAAATCGAACCATTGTAAAACCTTTGGCATATACTCAAACATCTCCATGTGGTATGTATCTAACTGTTCTGTATATAACATGGCAAATCAGAAACAACACCAGACTATGGTAAACATGAACATACTGTAATGTTGCAAAATGGCGGTGCCTCGTTGAGACTCAGAACGAGGCTGTCAAACCGCTGATTGAGTACATCAATGTCACATGATTGAGTTCATCAATATCACACTGTTAAACGTAACAGAACACAGCACTAAAGCGAGTGTCAACTGTGTTGACATAGTGTTTGACGCCGACATCAAATAGTCAGTTAAAATACCAACAAGATATATAGAGAGTGCTATTAGTTATCAATACGGAAATTAAAACAGGTCTTTTTGATATCAGTTGCAAAATTATGTACACTATGAGTGGTGGTGTTGTTGTGTTTTTTCAACACATCATGTGTGTTAGCTATGGCGATTGACAAATAGTACCGGATACTTCGTTTCGCAAATTCGTTCTGCAATGATAGTATGCAGACCTATGTAAAGTTGAAAATCAAACATTTAGATTTGCTTAGGTTTTGAGGTGATGAGTTTTTCGGTTCTGTGTTTATAAATAATACTGGTTTTTCAAATGGTTCATATTTTGTTCGTAGGATTCTTGAAAAGGTGTGATATATATATTAAAGTTGAAATATGGTGTTACCACATATCTGGTTTTATTTAATTATACAAGGAAAGCGTTAGAGTAATATATGATTTAGCGCGTTCTTTGCTTAGCAGAACATTTGGATTTTTCAGTTGTTATATGTTTTCGAACGTTACAGGTCTTAGTAAACATCTTTTATGTTCAATCTGTTTGACATCCTAAAATTTACTTATAATCGAGCTTGCGTATGCGGGTATGTTAACGTTTTCCTATCAAACGGCTTGAACCTCGAGCGCCAATCTTTCATTGATTAGTCTACGACCTCCCGAATGTCCCATATATATCACGATTCTGACCTTTTATGGGGTAAATCAATTGTTCGGAACGTAAAACGCAATGTGCGTGTAACAAGTATAGAGCAACCTAACAATCACTGAAACTGGCATACGCGCGCGGCGAATACTTCGGGAAAACGGCACCTGCGTCATAAACTTGGCAAAATGGAGTAGACGGTGACACAATAATTAATATGTCTACCCTCATGCCAACAGCATAACAGTACGAATATTAGTTGACATGTCTACACTATCACGACTAGGGTCTATCGATAGACGTGTACTTAATTTTTGCTCCGATCTTCGTCATGTTGAATATACAACAAGTATCTGTGAGCACGTTGTGGTGTTTATGTAATGATCCTATGTTACTATAGCGACTGTCATCTACCAAGGCATCCCGTTAGGTGACGGACATTTTTGCTAGTTTCTTTTTACAATTATTGAGCGAAATGTTATGCATTTAATAAGGCACACCGAGGACACAGCTCGTCACACTGCCTTCATGTGACGCAGTGACCACCACATAGATATCGATAAGTTGTCATACGTAATCTCATTTTCGTTTTATTACTTCGTTTTATTGGCGACAAGCACATCTCTGACGTTTGACCAAACAGCCAAAAGAAATGTCATCCTGCCTGTCAGATTACCAACAAACAGCAAAAATACAAAACAACATTCCACGCATTGACAGCCTGTGACTCCACGTTGTCAATGCCCGGATTTGGTATGAAGTATATCGATGGAATGTCGGGCGCGCTAACAACTAAATATCTACTCCCGATAAATGTAGTAAACCTCCGGGTCTACTACTTATTTGTTCAACACATTCCAAGCAGTAGTCGTATTTGTTCTGCATATATCTTCGTCGCAAAAAGTATCAAGGTTGCATAACGTTAGCACAATTGCATGTGCCATTTTATGCTTGGAGGGGAAATAACCAAACTGGATTGTACAAATGAGCGTTGTAATTCATGATGCAACACTGCGCTACAAAATGTCATAATGTGAATATTATATTTCACGTTCAGTGTGGTTCTAAACAGTGACTAGAATGGACATTTCAAAACAGTTTACATTAAATACAAGCGAAAAGCATTACTGCGTTATAGTGACAATCACACGATAACGTGTATGCTATTGAACGCAGTAGAATACCGAATAACAGTTTGTTGCACTTATTGCGTTGATTCTCTACCGAGAACATGTCGGCCGTCCAGATCTGCCCTCAAGGTGTGCTTGTAAGTGAGAAATTAAGTCGTTAATCTGCTCCGGCAGACCACAACAAGTGGTGACAGGTGATGAGGTGCGGAATCCGGAAGGCAGAAGGGGGAATAAATGAACGGTAAAGGTACGTTCTTATATAGCGCGGTAGACAGACTGTTCAAAGCACATTACACCTCAACCCCGGCAGACATGTTCGTTCGAATACCATCTCGACTTGTCTTGGAAGTTCTGTTACACATATACTATGCGAAGACTATTTGCACTTACACACACACACACACACACACACACACACACACACACACACACACACACACACACACACACACACACACACACACACACACACACACACACACACACACACACACACACACACACACACACACACACACACACACACACACACATGAATGGATACAGATTGCCTACACATTCTCTCTCTCTCTCTATATATATATATATATATAAACATATATATATATATATATCTCCCTGTCATGTCATGGATACATATTATACGCAACAGTATATTAATTACTGGTGTAGCGTAAACTACTTTAATATAAGGCACGGATCACTGGTTTCTGGGTGAATGTCAGCCACGCGGCTAATAACTGTTAAAGGAAATAAAAATAAGGCATTAGCTAAAATCCTTTTTCCATGTGTACCCAAAGTTTAACATTGTATGTAACATTTGACAACATTAAACAAATACAGAAAATACATTTGTAGCATAAATTAGATTTTAAGCCCGTCTGTGAAGCGATTCCCGCGGAAAATGAAATTTAAATGAGCTAGGCGATCACGTGGTATCGTGACGTCACTTATGACACACACTCGCATCAGGCCGACCCTTTCCATGCATCCAGAGCATGTTAACAAGGATAGCTTTTGGGTCGAAACGAGCGTCAGAACGAGTTATTGTGCAATATTCCGACGTAATACAAACACTAGTCATCATAGAGGAACAAGCAGTTATCTTACGGTTCCACATGAATCGAATTTTATTCAAAACAACGAATGCGAATGGGCCTACAAAGTACAGGTCGACTAGGTTTCGCCGAGCTTGGGCTCGTTTTCCGAATAATTATATCGAATGCAACCAACGGGAGATAATCTACACCAATAAACATACATAGCAAACATATATTGTATCCAGCTACATAAAGTAACGTGTATAATCTCATAATAGCACTAGAATATCGATATATCGATGTATTTATCCAGACAGATCTCAATCTGTTTTCACATATATAATTACAATATATTACCGTACAATATATTTACAATTAATAAATTATATATCCATTACATTATATTTGTTTGGATAAATAAAATTTAGAAACAATGTTATATAATGACCATATTTTCATTTTTGAGGCGAATAAATAGTTACTACAAAAATAAAAATGATTTACAAACAATGCATTAGAGTATAAAATGATTTTGTTTATATTACTTCGTGAAAACATAAACAAAAAAGTGTGTAGAAAATCAAAGGTTTGCATGCTGTCAGGATTGAACCGGCGTAGCCCGATTGTAAAATAAATGACAATCAACCAACACCGCCTACCCACTGAGCTAGCGGGACCAACGAAACTCTTTGACTGATTTAAGTTGGTATGATAAATTGTACAACTCCGTCATATATCGATATTCTAGTGATATTATGAGATTATACACGTTATTTTATGTCGCTGGATACAATATATGTTTGCTATGTATGTTTATTGGTGTAGATTACCTCCCGTTGGTTGCATTCGATATAATTATTCGGAAAACGAGCCCAAGCTCGGCGAAACCTAGTCGACTTGTAGGCCCATTCGCATTCGTTGTTTTGAATAAAATTCGATTCATGTGGAACCGTAAGATAACTGCTTGTTCCTCTATGATGACTAGTGTTTGTATTACATCGGAATATTGCACAATAACTCGTTCTGACGCTCGTTTCGACCCAAAAGCTATACTTGTAAACATGCTCTGAATGCATGGAAAGGGTCGGCCTGATGCGAGTTTGAGTCATAAGTGACGTCACATCTCGGCATCCCGAAAAGCGCGCCAAAAATATGCATATTCGAAAATGTCCGGATGCACACCATAAAATGTGGAATTTCTAATTCATTTAATTTTTTTGATTTTTTGTTGGCTTGGTGGACGTGGAAATAGATAGCAGGATGTAATATAACATGATTTCGAGCAATAGATGTTTTTATTCCCTTTAAGGAGTTCACTTTTAGTTTTATTTAACGCAAGCTCAGTAGTATCCAAATATGAGAAGGAAAACATGCAATAGTTTACAACGGTTGAACAGCTCCATTGAGACTACACTATATCTCTACTGTAGGGCTTGTGCGAAAACAAATCAGCTGTCGACATTTTTTTTGCGCTGCGCTCTTTCAGGGCGTAAGTAATGTGGCTGCAGTAAGGCGAAATTTTAACTCAGCGAGACCTTAACGGTAATATCACCTCCACAAACGACGACCCAGTCTAGTAATTTCCGGTTGATAGCACATCGATTGGCGTGGCAGTTAGTGATGGCATTTAATGGCAACGTCGGAGCATCCGTTGTCGGTAGGAGAGAACCAGATTAACTTAAGGCGTGAGTGTATGCCTGTGTGTGAGTGTGTGTGTATGTGCGTGCGTGCGTGCGTGCGCGTCCGTGTTTTCGTGCGTGTGCATGTGCGTGTGCGCGTGCATAGATTTGTGTGTACATGAGTCCGTGCAGCGTATATGCATGTCTGCATGTCTATGTGTACTATTTCGTATCAGCAATAAAATGGCAATCGATCTTAAAGTGGCCAAAAAAGGAAATCATTTTGCAACGCTTGCACATTTCAATTGTCAGAGAATGCCGATATTACAACGAGATTCAACCTGATAAATGCGTTTATCTGTTGGCCTGTCGGTGCGCACTGCACAGCGCGAATGATTGATATAATCCCCGTTTGCTAAAAGTTAAAGACTCGCAGTGTGGTCATCTATGTAAGTAATTCAGTCTGATGACGTCAGACATATCTTGGAAAACGATATCAGCAGGAACGTCCTTGAATTAGGCAGAATTATTGGTGCAGATATATTAAAAATTACAATAGCTACCAATACTCCCGATTCGGGTCTGTTTCTGCAGCACATATGTCGAAATTGGTTCAGCGATATAAATGTTCAACGTCTTGCTCATTGATGTAATGTGCTGCGCCTTCGGGACAGCCTCAGTCGTTGTGTTCATCTTCACTTTACGCCTTTTTACGTTTTGTACTTCTAACTGTAAGCAAGCTAGCGCGCGCGTGCGTGTGTGCGTGAGTATGTGTGTGTGTGTGTGTGAGTGTGCGTGTTTGTGTGTGTGTGTGTGTGTGTGTGTGTGTGTGTGTGTGTGTGTGTGTGTGTGTGTGTGTGTGTGTGTGTGTGTGTGTGTGTGTGTGTGTGTGTTTGAGTATGTGTGTGTGTTTGTGTGTGTGCGAGTATGTATGTTTGTTTGTGTGTGTATGCGCGCACGCGCTGGTGCCTGTGTGTCTTTGTGTGCATACGCGTAGGTTCGTGTGTGTGTGTTTGTTTGTGTGTGGGTGTGTGTGTGTGTGTGTGTGTATGTGTGTGCACGCATGCAGGTGCGTGTCTGTGTGCGGGGATCTGTTTAGACAGTATGCATTTTGGACTTCAAACTTTCAGGGATTCTAAAAATCCACGACCTTTAAAATAAGTACCCGCTATATTTGCTTTCGAAATTCGCCGTTGATTTTAGGGTTCGTACCGACGTAAACCGAGTGTTCAAAATGCTACGTGTATTTTCTGCGATCAGTTGGGGACGTTTTGCGTTAATTCAAAACACTGTTCATTTGCCCCTTTGGAATTTGGCGTGCCCGCGGCGGCAAAACATTTTCAACAGCACCCCCCCCCCCTGCGTTCCATCTTCCAATGTCACCAGTCGAGCCGAGACAGCGGAGAAGCTAACGTTATGGCGGCGCGGTAGCGAAAATTTTCTACACCATTTGGTTCGGCCACCAGTGGAGGATTTGTGCCCCCCCCCCATAGACTAACCTCTATGGATCCGCCCTTGTTGTGTTACGTCAACGTTTCGACTAACATCAGGATCTGAATTACGGAAAATCAGTTCTTCCTCTGCTCGCCAGATGGTGTGACGAACAGACTATTCCCAGTTGCCACGTCCTCTCGTCTCGGTTCATGACTGACGTCACACACATTAGTATAAAAAAACAAAGTGGAAGACACACTTGTTTACCAAATCACATATATCTACCTCGGCGAAACAATGGGGACGTTTGGCACAAGACTTGGAGAACACGAGAAAAAGGTTGACAGCATCACGACGAGGCCCTTAGTATCATTCGACAGAAAAATTGTAGACAACACAGAACATTTTGTTAGAGAAGCGGCCTTTAACCTGAGGTTAATATCCCCTTGGGGGTATATACCCCCTTGATGGTAATTCGGGTTGCTTGGGAGGTAATGGAAGCTTTTTAAAGACACTATGTTTCAATAATTAATTCATAACGACTATGCTCGAGTAGCACCTACATTGAAAAGGTAGACTTACTGGAAGTTGGTAACTCCCTTACAATTGGAGAGGATCTCATCAAGCCGTGTCTAGTTGAATTATCGAGGCTCGTCCTTGGCGAGATACAAGGAAGACAGACGAACCTGATATCACTTTAGGACCCAACCGTGAAAACTGAATATCTGAGACGAGCGAGGCCATTTTGGGATCAGGCAATTTTAGTTGCAGTAGTATTAACAAACCACGAACAAATGATTCGCGCTTCAACTGCATGATCCTTTGTTATTGTCTGAGGGCGACTCTATAAAAAGGACTCTCTGTTCTTTGAACTATTTACCACGGAATGCCACAAACCCCGGACTTGTTAGTGAATATAAAGACGTCGGAGCCGATTTCACGGTGCTCCTCTTTCATGTGGAGGATCGATGATTGTCACAGGGAATACATTTTACTCTGTGATCGAGTTTACAGAAAAAAATCATCAAGTTCTTAGAAGGACAGCTACATACCAAACATTCACGCGTCGATGTCAGACCAAGGAACAATACATTTTTTATTAAGGTGGGCTATATTGCACACAATTTGGTCAGTTCAGCTGAATATCTAATAAGATTGGAATATGGGGAATATTCTCACAGCTCAAGGGTAGGTTGCAAATCTAGTTTTTATCAAAATGACGTTCAGTCTAATGCGGTTTCCTTGTTCTTCTCCAAATTGTCAACGCCACTAGAAGAAAACAAAGAGCAGCGTCGGTTTGCAGACGGTAGCGTGCCGCATATAGCTTCCATGGAAGAGGCCAATCTTAGGCTTCCAGAGTTTGGAGCATTGTAGGTAGAATACGTGGACAGTGATAGTGTTTTCAGTGGACGAAAGAATCGTCAAAAACGAAAGATCAGTTCCTTGGCATGCCAAAAATTAGTACGCTGAAAAGATCTTCAGGATTCAGACTTGGTAACTTTTTGACCATTTATGGTGTTGAATAGCCATATATATAATTTAGTTAGCTCTGACAGAGCGTTCTTAGTCCTCATCCCAATGTATACCCGTGGAAGACTAGTATTTCTACAAGAATCAAGATTAAAACCAAGAAACAAACAAATCTACTGCGATGTGCTCTAGCTGTGACAAATCCTCTCATCTCAAAGCTTATGAGATGCAACTTCAACCATACATACATACATACATACATACATACACACACACATACACACACACACACACACACACACACACACACACACACACACACACACACACACATATATATATATATATGCTTTCAGCTGTAAAGTATTGCTTGTCGTACGTTTGATCTTAGTTAAAGGTTGGAATATATAAGAATGGGGGGTGGTACTTACAGTTTTGTTGACTCGCTCAAGGGGTAACGGTCCCAAGAAAAGGTTAAATACCTGTGGTACAGACTGACAGGTTGCCTGAGCAGTCGACAGAGACAACGACGGAGGCTCACGATGGAGAAATGAGGCTATATAGGTACGACAAATGCCGCCAATCTTGGAACGAGACGAGAGGGATACATACTCAACCACGTGTGGGATACCCTGCTCGACACGCCATCTGGAAAGAACAGGAACCATTAAATTCCGGTATTTAAACTTTTGATGGAGAATGCCAAAATAAGTCAAAACTTTGATGTTTCCATTTCAGAATTAATATACAAGAAGACTAGTCCATTTAAGTATATGCATTGCTCTCTGTCTCTCCGTCTCTGTCTCTCCCCCCGCTCTCTCTCTCTCTCTCTCTCTCTCTCTCTCTCTCTCTCTCTCTCTCTCTCTCTCTCTCTCTCTCTCTCTCTCTCTCTCTCTCTCTCTCTCTCTCTCTCTTGTATTATTATATATTAGAGGGGTGAACCGGTGATGACTGAGGTTATAATCGCGATGCAATAAATATGTATAAATAGTTTACAGACGTGCAGACGTGTTGTGACAGTCATACGTTGCTTTCAGTCAGACCAAAGAAGATATAGTAATTCTTAATACGTAAATACGTGCAGTAGTTTGAAGGGAAACAAAAGGAAATTGTGTGTGCCTATACTGTACATCTTAGAGTCAATGCACTTTAACCATGTTCAACTACAAAACAAACTCCCGCGTGTAATCTTAGAGTTGCCGACAGCTGCCATGTTGAGACACGTCCCCGACACTTCACCAATACGTGCCTAGAGCTTTCTAGACGTTAAAGGTAAGTTCTTATATAGCGCTGTATCCACTCCTCGGCACTGCGCAAAGCGCTTTACACTTTACTCCCTTGCAGACCTGTTCAATCGAACACCATCTCAACTTCTTTGGGAAGCATCCAGCCACGCTGCAATTATTGCGCGAAGACTTTTCGTACACAAATATCGTCTCTGTCTATAGTCAGGTACTCATTAATACAACTGAGTGAACTGGAACAACGTAGCGTGAACAAACTTGCAAAATGTTCGACACCGGAGCACAGGATTCGAACCGTTTACATTGACGCTTCTGTGTCGCCTCGAATACCCGTGTTTCCTAGGTACATATATGAATGTGCCAGCTCATATGCTGGTTTCTCCAATTCCCTTCGATTCAGAGTTACACTTCTAACAACTGTTATAATGCCATACAGTTTACCATGCGGACGTAAGTTTGATGTAATAATCACAGCGCCAAAACGACGCAAAAGACGCAAACTAGAGTCATATTCTGTTTGGCAACTGGCGAATCGGGAAGGATAGGCATTGGTGGCGTCAGGGTTGCTATCACAATGGCGCAGTCCGAGCAATTTAAATGATGCGTCTTCGACAAGGAGAGGGTGATGATATTATCAACAGAATACAAAAGGCAAGGACATCATTCATGAAACTTAAGCAGATATGGGGCTCAAAATAGGTATACATATTAAAAACTAAATTCAGATGATACAATACTCTTGTCAAATCAGTGTTATTGTACGGATGTGAAAAATGGAAAGTAAACAAAAGCGACAACAAAAAACTTGACATTTTCCAATTCAACTGTCTCAGAAGAATTTTAGAAATTAGATGGTCAGTACTAATTTCGAACAAAGACATTGAGAATATAACAACAGAAGAGAAGATCAGCACAGAAGTACAGAGAAGAAGGTGGAATTGGATCGGTCATGTGCTGAGAAATAAGGACTACAACCACTGCCTGACAGCACTGACATGGACGCCGGAAGGGACAAGAAAGGTTGGTCGGCCAAAAACAATGTGGATAACCAGAGTGGAAAAATAACGAAAACAACTAAACTGAGGCAAGACACATAGCCGCTGACAGTGCGAGATGGCGGAGTCACACAGCAGCCTTATAGGCCATAAGGCCACAAGAGGAACGGTGGTAGGTAGGAAGGTGGTCTTCAACAACGTTTTATTCAAGTAAACTGCTGACATACTAGTCTAGATTGTATTTGTTTGCTGTACTTGATTGTAGTTAGACTTTATTAACTGTTAGATGCGAGATGACGTCTTTTATTTCCCTTTAATAAGCACGGGTTTTAATACATGTGTGTACTGGCGCCGATGATGAAGCTGTTCACAATGAGGTTGGTTATCTGTCGTCTACTGCCGCCCCACGAGGAAGACTCTAGAGTAATGAAAAATCAATCGAGTCCACCAGACACAGTTGTTTACGTGCGGTCGTCGGCGTGGGGAGTCAGTACACGCAGACTAACCACAATCCGGCGGAGGCGTGGTCTGTATTATTGCTCGGACACAGCACCGATGATCACGCGCCGTGATAGGCAGTGCATTCAGCAGCGACCGTCGGACACGGCTGGCGTCATAGACGAGGTAATAGTTATTCGAGTAGACGGGATTATCCCGCGAGAACAACGTTAATGTCGCTGCGGCGGCAATCCCGCTTAATACTTGCAAATCTACACGGCAGTTGATCATTTAGGGCAACGCTGTTGCACGAAAACAACAATAACCTACGCCCGTTTTATGGATGCTTGAGAGTTTACAATTGTGTTTGTGTGTGGGTGTGTGTGCATGTGCGTGAATGCGTGCATGCGTGTGCGTGTGTGTGTGTGTGTGTGTGCATGTGCGTGCGCGTGCGTCCGTGTGCTTGTGTGTGTGTGTGTGTGTGTGTGTGTGTGTGTGTGTGTGTGTGTGTGTGTGTGTGTGTGTGTGTGTGTGTGTGTGTGTGTGTGTGTGTGTGTGTGTGTGTGTGTGTGTGTGTGTGTGTGTGTGTGTGTGTGTGTGTGTGTGTGTGTGTGTGTGTGTGTGTGTGTTTATTTGATATGAACTGTGAACTGGTCAAATAAATAGTGAATCCGCAAACGATAAACGCACTTATAAAAAACAATTAACTATGTACGACAAAATGTAACTTGTCACGAAGACCACTTTGTTTTCGCTTTCATTGCCGTAAACTGATCAATCTCGTGTTCGAAGTTTAAATGTTCTGCAGTCACCCTCTCTAAGCTGCGTATTGCAAAGTTACCGAGACGGTCTTCTTCCATAGACGCTCGCAGTACGAAGATATTGTATTTGTAGCGTGAGATTAAGGAATACAATGTCATTTTTACAGTGTGATAAGATGAATGAAAGCAGGCCTAGTGGAATGTTTTAATAGTCTAAGCAATCTGCAGTCGCAAATCTTTAAATTAATGGATTTCATATTAATTGAAATTATGGTGTTAAACTCTATCACAATCTGTGTCGTTTATGACAAATTGGGCATTCAGTTCCTTACAATTTGTGTGTGTGTATGTGTGTGTATGTGTGTGTGTGTGTGTGTGTGTGTGTGTGTGTGTGTGTGTGTGTGTGTGTGTGTGTGTGTGTGTGTGTGTGTGTGTGTGTGTGTGTGTGTGTGAGTGTGCATGCGGTGTGGGAGAGGGTGCTCGTCTGTGTAAAACACAAACTAAACACAACTTAATAATAATTGTATGCAGAGGACGCATCGGTTATTATCATGCGAACGAAATTTGTTACATGGTACGTTCTAAGAGCGTACAAGTCCGTGACACTATTGCATTGAGATGTGCTCTTTATTAAAGTTAAAGCATGTTTATATCTTTCATTCCGTTGGTTCTCCGTCGATTTACGTCTCATGGATATGCATCCTGACCCGTACCTTTGGTGTTCTCACATAGTGAGACTTAAAGTCAACATATTGTAGAAAAACACGTACGACTAACAGCTCCGTTACATGACACATCACGAAGCATTGACATACAACAAACAAATATCATTACGTCACCATAGAGTTAAATAGATCTATAGAGTTAGTCATCGTCGTTAAGACGAACGGATAACGATACATCCCGATTAAGGTCAACAACACCTGATGTCTTATAAGTTCTTGCCTTTCCTGGAGGAGGTTACCATGCCGTGAATGAACAATAACACTTGTATATCAACACAAGTTTGTTTGGAGCGACGTCAGTCCGTGTGACGTCATAAAGGCGAACGGTTAATCATGCATCGTGTTTAATCAACAAAGTACGATTTTGCGTCAGAACGCCTTCTTTCAAACCTCTTGAGTTGGTTTGTTCCACGGCAAAATGATGAGTAGAAAGAGCGTAGCGACTAGCGTGACGCCGGCAAACAGCCAGAACAGTAACCGATCGAGCACACGCCCAATGTCTCTCCACTCTCTCGCCACGAACACGTTCTGGTCTTCCTTCTCCTGTCGTAAGGCGATTCTCCGGAAGTATTTGAGTAGCTCCGCCTCGCACGATCCCTCTCTCTCCTCCGACTCGTGGTCGTCCGCGATGGTCCGTCGCGAGCCGTTGCGGTGCAGCAGCAGCTCTCCGTTGGCGAGCTTGTAGACCTGCACGGGGGAACGGCTGACGAAGCCGTCGTTGAAGCTGTCGACCTTCGACACGGGCGACAGGTGGGCGTGCGGCGGCTGGTCACGCCAGTCCCTCTGGTTGACAGTGCACATGGCACGGGAGAAGAAGTGTAGGCTCAAACGACGCAGCCAATAGGGCGCGCGGGTCTCACGGTCGCCGCGATGGTGCACGTTAAGGACAAGGACTGAGAAAATGACGGACATCGACGTCAGACCCATGATGACCATCAGGTAGATACCTGCAGTGGCAATGTGCGTGAGTTGTATATGTGGTCTACTCGAGAGAAAATATTAAGCAAGTTAGATTTATTGCGCACATTCATCACCAACAACAACATCTATCTGCACGAGCTGCAACAGTAGCAGGAACAACAGCAGCTACACAGACAACAGCAAAAACAACAACAGCAACAGCAACAGCAACATTACCGAAGATGCTTGGCTATCAAGCAATCATGTACGTTTTTCGAGAATAATTGAATTCAGAGACGGCGGATAGAAGGGTTAGAAGGGTGAACGAATGACGGGATGGAGTGTCCCTTAACTGGAATTTTACTAGGAAGCCGAACGATGTGGATAGACCACTAAGTTTCAAAAGTGCATGTGGGCAGAATACCGAAGAGAACTGTGGCAAGGAAACATCAACACCGTAGGAGATGTGTGAGATCTCTTCTGAGATGGGAAGGTTGCGTGAAGAGGGATTCTAGGCAGATGGAAGGAGAACAAGGTGAAGAAAGGGGACAGCTGATAAGGAACCACGCAGAGCAACCTAACAATTGTTCCGAACGTGTACCACAGTGTACATCAACATTGAACAAGATTGCCGTACCAAACAACTAGTCAACATGTCATATGTAGTAGACCAGCCAACATGTGATTTTATACTTTTAACGGCATTCTTTTGTTAATAGCAAGAATTCATGCTAGACACACCAGTAAAGGGTAAGAAAAAAGGTATGGGTGAATGCCACCCTCGATTTTGAATTTGAAGATCATTTTGAAGGCCACAATCCCAAACTTGGGTCAAATTATATTTTTTATTAATTGACATCTACTTGAGCCCATCATTCTAAAAAAAAACAAAGATTTTATGGTTTGCAGATGTATGGTCTGAGTTATCGGGTGTTGAACTTTGAATTTACCCATGAATCTATGGAGTAAGCTAACAGAAAAACGCGATTTTCTCGAAATGTGTTTATTGCGTATACCGAGGTTATTTAAACACCCAGTCATTCAATCCAAACATGTTTTCAGAATCCCATTGACAAAATGTTCATGTTAACGTGTTAATATATATTTGTTTGGTCATTACTATGACGCTGAAGTACAATAACTTGCCCAAAATGTAGCTAGAGTGTTCAACGCATTTGGCCAACTGCCAGATGTTCTGAGAACCGATATCTCATGCACAAGTTTAACAAGAAGCACTTTAATAGTCCAAACTTCAGGATGTGATTACAAAGAGTTCTACCCGGATATTTTGGAGATCGTGCTTAGAGGAATGGTAACTAGAAGTATTCGCTGCACTATTATGCCTTGACTAACTACCCACGATCACACAAAATTAATTATTCCCGACGGAGAACGGTCTATCTTTCAGACACGAAACACCCCGAGACTACAGGCCAGGGTTTCTTGCAGTGTTAATTAAAGGACATTATATTGTGGAGAAAACCAAACAGGCGGTTCAGCCAAGTTTCTGCTTATCAGGCGACTGAATGTCTGAGTTAATGACCAGACCATACAAAATGCAGGATAGCATCATCGGCATTAGAAAGAGCCATTGAGCCAGATCACCGGGACGTCCTGTTCTTTAAGTGGCATCACCATGCATCTATAGTAGGATATATTCGTGTCCAGACAGCTTGCTGGCAAACATACATCTTCTTCCAGGTATGGGAGTCTATGCGAGGTGAGACATCTGTATATTCCTGATCTGTAAGCATGTGCAATGTGAAGTTCCGGAGCACCTTTTGTTGGGGGAGGGACATCTCCAGACCCAAAGAGTTGGATCTTGTCGGGATTGACGGTTGACTACTCGTATGTTCTATATAGGCGACACATAAAATATCCATGACAAGAAATGGTTGGATCTAGAAAGTACTTCACATGACCACTAAAGGCTGTTGTCATATCACAAGGTGTGTTAGTGCATGGAAGCTAAGCAGGTTATCCCATCCAGGTTGTGTAATCCTCTCAGATTCTGCTTCTGGAAGTTCCAAGGTAGTTCAGCTTTATTGGTGTCGAGTTCATCTCACCTCAAATGTTAGCCAGAGACAGCGGGATTAGTGATAGCTCAGGCCTCAGCCTCAGGATATTCACCATTTCTATTCGACCTGTAGTGACATCACTAAGGTATTGCTTCAACAGCTTCCTGTGAACACTGATAATGGTCTTTGCATTCTGGTAGATGACACTAGTTGCTTTGTACAGCCCAGCAATGGTTTATGAGGGTTGCTTCCTCAGTACACCATGACACATTATTGTTTCTTCAACCAACATTTGCTCCTCGGTGGTGATAACATGCTATTTTTCTAGGACTTCAGTAGTTGGACGATTAGTGGCCACAGGAGTTGATGCAATCTTTGGTTTCCAACAAAATAAAAGGTACTAAAGGTATGTCGTTATTGTATGTCAATCCAGTGACTGCTGTAGACTCCTGTATGGAGTCAGCGATGATGCTGCTTGGCGTTTATCACACGCTTGACATGAAAACAACTCTGTTCGGAGGAACAAAAGTCAGTTGGTTTAAAGACCATCATCCTGAGTCCATGACAGGTTATACATTTACATTGATCGACTGTTTACAGTTCTACCGCTAGACCACCGCACCCCACCTGTAAGTCAATATACCAATTATTGTAAACATTGTGGCAAACTTCTTCAGGTCATCAACATCACGTTTCATCCGTGGAGGAATACCACCAGAGCGGGTGAACATGGTATCTTTCCCGTCATATTTCACATTGAGGAGGGTTGATCGTTACTATGGTGAGATTTGTGATCGTTCTGACCAGGTGACGCAAAACGTGTAGTGACTTGATTGTCCCTTGTAATACGGTGTTGTCATTTTGCACCTTCAAACCCATTCAGTTGGCTGATCTGCTGGAAATTGATTGAAGCGCCTTATGGTTTATCAAAACAAAGTTGAACATTGTATGAAACCCTGGTGCTATCTTATCGTGGAGTTTCATGTCTGCAAGATGGATCGGTCCACATCAGGCATAGTTTGTGCACTTAATGACTTTGTGTAACCGTAGATCGTTAGTCATGAAAACATGGCAGCGATTGTTTCTACTTGCCATCCCTCTCAGCCCTGGTGATGTCTACCATGATCTTCATTATGCTCGTTTAAGACGATCACATATTAGAATTTGGATTGCCAGAGTGCTTCCTACTAAACTCCTCCATATGATAGAAAACATGCTCGTTCCTCAGAACATCTGGCAGATGGCCCACTGCATTGCAGAGTTCTTCTCTATGATTGTCGACGCTTTTCTTAAACAACGTATTCACCTTTTGGGCTAGTTCTACTTCACGATCATGACTATAAGTATGTAAGTTTTAAAAATCCTGCCCATATAGAAAGATTGGATGTGCAAATAACTTTGATGTACATATAAACACATTTCGATAAAATCAACTATTTATGTTGGATTAGTCTATACATTTGTGTATATATTAAATGTTAAGCATACGTTAACACATATAGTACATATTATGTCAGTGGGATTCTTAAAATATTTGTATGTTAAATTATTCCATACATTTATGGGTAAATTCAACAAGTTCAACACTACATCTGCAAATCATAAAATATTTGGTTTGATGCAAAGCTATGATCACGCAGTTGTCACAAAACTATTTTTTACCGAAGTTACATTTGTGACCGTCAAAATGACCTTCAAATTCAAAATCGAGGGTGGAATCCACCCACACCTTTTCTCTTATCCTATGAACTGTCAACATAACATGAACTCGTCATGTGGTTCTGAACGTTATCAATCCTCTAAACATCGGACAGTTGGCCAACTGTGTTGTAGAGGTCTACTCTGTTTTTTTGTCACCTCTCCTTCTTGAACAACTTATCCACAATTTGGCAAGTTCTGTGATTTCCACATCACGTTCACAAACGAAGATATGCATGTTCATATCTTGTGTAGAATTTGTAAAATATGATAACATGGAAATAATGGACTTATAAAAACATTTATACACACCATAACTACATTTCGAGAAAATCATGTTTTTGTTTTTCATTATTCCATACATTTTTGTGTCAATTCAAAGTTTAACACCTTATATCACAGCCAATACTTATTCAAAGTGTAACACCTTATATCACAGCCAATACTTCTCCAAAGCTTAACCCCTTATATCACAGCCAATACTTCTTCCAAGTTTAACACCTTATATCACAGCCAATACATAGCCAACGTTTAACACCTTATATCACAGCCAATACTTCTCCATAGTTTAACACCTTATATCACAGCCAATACTTCTCCATAGTTTAACACCTTATATCACAACCAATACTTATCCAAAGTTTAACACCTTATATCACAGCCAATACTTATCCAAAGTTTAAAACCTCATATCACAGCCAATACTTATTCAAAGCGTAAAGCTAGCTTTGGTTTTCTGTAAAGATGTACTCAAACAGATTTCAATTCATCAAAAAAAACAAATGCTGACTCTGGATTAAACAGATCAATAAAATTTAGTGTTGGACGACTATAGTTTGGACTGGATAACGTACTGGTGAGAATGGGATAACTCAGATTCATGGATGTCATGGCGTGGATGGGTTAACCAGTTGTAGAACTGAGCGAGGTAAACTCACCTAGTAGTGGAACTGAATCGGATTTAGCGGGTATGTTCTCGGCGATGAGCAAGTTGAAGACAGAGAACGACAGAAGTACGGTGAGACCCAAGGTGACCTTCTCCCCGCTGTCCGCGGGTAGGAAGAACGTCGTCAAAGTGAGCACGGACAACATCACGCACGGCAAAATCACGTTCAGTGTATAGTGCGCAGTGCGCCTGCGCAAATGCAGCCAGAACGTCATGTCCGGAAACGGCTCCGGACAGCACGGATAGAACATGACATTTCGGAAGGCAGTCGCCTGAAATAGATGCAAATTGACTACTACTTCCATTTCCCAATGAACTTAAATTGGCTATTATTGTGCTTCTTCTCGATATATATGGAGTCCATGTGTAAAGAGCCACTTCATTAAATATTTTAATTTCTGTTTTGTATTATACATCATAAGCCCGATTTTGCTCTTTTTAAAATCGATTTTGGTCCTGAACGGTGATTTGTATACCTAAAACTATCAACACCAGGGTGTGTTACCTGGACATATATATCTTGCAAGTGTGCATATGCATCCATGCATGCATGTATGCATAGTTATGCGTGTATGTACTCTGCTTCACTCGAGTTTATACCTATAAGATATATTCGTCTTATTTGGTGCATATACCCCTCTAGTTAATTGGTGAAATATATATATATATGTGTGTGTGTGTGTGCGTGCGTGTGCGTGTGTGTGCGTGTGTGTGTGTGTGTGTGTTTGTGTGTGTGTGTGTGTGTGTGTGTGTGTGTGTGTGTGTGTGTGTGTGTGTGTGTGTGTGTGTGTGTGTGTGTGTGTGTGTGTGTGTGTGTGTGTGTGTGTGAAATAAATTAGCCACGTGCCATCATGTTCCAAGTAGCGAAAATCCATTGTATTCTCACTTCTTTCGAGTGTGTCGACTCCGGTGTATTAGAATGGAGACGACATTGACATATGTGGCAATAACTGGCCAATGAATTATTGCATTCACAATCGCGCCATGTATCGATCATTGTTAAGAGTGTTCCAGATTCAGGACGAAGCTGTGCGGCATTGGATTTTGAAATCGTGCAGATATGTAATAACGTTTAAACATGTCCCGATGTATTGTAGGTCACGAAATGAGATTAGTTCAGAGA
>CM034541.1:36231933-36330048 GCA_020002185.1 Paraescarpia echinospica
TACTGACTCGCGAATATGTACCAGCAGAGTTACCTCGGCGTTGCGCGGCGAGAAATGACAACTATCAATGTTTTACCTAGATAACATATATTATACGTTGCCCATGGATAGCTCAAAATGTTACTATACAATGCCAATGCGTTTGTTGCTTGGCAACTTTTCTAGCAACAGCAACGCGCTAACCTGCCCGGACGGCTGAATGACAAAGCTGACATTCCGTTAGCGGCCAAGATCCTATCCCATCGGAAAACAATTTTTAAACTGTAATTGTTAATTAATTAAACAACATAATTTGGCCCATTAGCACGTCTTCAAAATGCGAAGCTTATGGAGATGTGTTCGGACAAACAGAACATACGATACAGAGATCTGCACTCTGGTTTATAAAATTGTTGTGTTGTACTGGTGCTGTTGCTGTGGTTCTTGTTGTTTTTGTCCCTGCTGCGACTGTTGCTGCTGTTTCTCCTGTTGCTGTTTTTATTGCTGTTGCTTTTATTGTATTTGTGGTTGTTGTTATACTTTTTTGCTTCTGCTGCTGCTATTGATTTTTAATGGAGTTGTTCTTGTTAGTGTTGTTGTTGCTCCTGCTGCCTCTGCTGTTGTTGCTGTTGTTGCTGCTGTTGCTGCTGCTGTTGTTGTTGTTGTTGCTGCTGCTGCTGCTGCTGTGGTTGTTGTTGTTGTTGCTGCTGCTGTGGTTGTTGTTGTTGTTGTTGCTGCTGCTGCTGCTGTGGTTGTTGTTGTTGCTGTTGTTGTTGCTGCTGTGGTTTTTGTTGTTGCTGCTGCTGCTGCTGTTGTTGTTGTTGTTGTTGCTGCTGCTGTGGTTGTTGTTGTTGTTGTTGCTGCTGCTGTGGTTGTTGTTGTTGTTGTTGTTGTTACTGTTATAGGTATTATTCCTATCGGGGTTGTTGGTGTTGTAGTGGTGTAATAGCTGCTGATGCTACCAAAAGTAGTGTTGGTGGAGTTTTGTGTATAAATAGTACCTGTTATATGGCGTGCGGACCATGCCTAATACCTGTTATTTGACATACATGCGGAACATGCCTACTATGCGTTATTTGACATACGGACCATGCCTACTACCTGTCACGTGACGTGCGGACCATTCCTCCTACCTGTTATAGAGAACAATGTCGGGTAGCCAGATGAGGTCACACGGCAGCCTCAGCTTCTTGAGGCCGCCATACTCCGCCGGGTCCCACACCAACTTCTCGTCCGTCCATTCCTGCACAGGAGCGACGGTGCCATAGTAGCACAATTACACAACATGCTTCACATACGTTTGGGTAAATGTGCTAGGTGATAATACAGCTATTGATACAAAATGGGTATACGATCGACTGCCAATGAGTTAGCGATATGGTAAATATGCTAGGTGATAATACAGCTGTGGATACAAAATGGGTATATGATCGACTGCCAAAGGGTTAGCGATATGGTAATTGGTATTGTGCGGGTGTTTTCGCAGTAAACGTAGTACGACAGTTGCCGCACAAACAGTTTGTTGTCCACATATTGAAAAATACAGAGGAATATTAATATATGGGACATGATGGAACTCGGCCAAAATGTTCCATTTAGAGGTGCATCATGGCACACCACGAAGCTGAACGGGAACTTCACAGTTGTTTTATGCGGGTCTTTCTTATGCCAGGTGTCCTTCTATAGCTAGAGGATAATTGGACATGGTATGGCTTTATTATTCTGTTCACCATAGCGAGTTCCCGTACATAAGAGGTTCTAACCTTTGTTATAGCTATCGTTTGTGTAAGCGTTGGTGTTCTCAGGTGGAGATATGATATGATTACGATACCTGATCCAGCCACACGTTGGTCGTCAGAACTTGATTTCGTTCGTCCTGTCGAATAAAAGGAACTCACAAAATATTCATCAATAACATAGCATACAGACAAATACGGGGAACAATAGCCTTTAAGGTAATTCATCAATTTGCTAGAATGTTTTAACGTGTATGAAATTTATATAGGAAGAGATTATTCGTCAATATTCGAAAGTCGCCAATCATTGAAAAGTGGTAATACGTTATCTCGTGATACTGCAATGGACAACCGCAATTATTCACCATAACAATTATTGTTAAGATAAAGACACATAAAACAAAGGCGTAGCATGACCTATTTTTCATTTGTTTTATATAATATAACATATTTCCTGTAACTATGTATAATAATAATTGGTCTGTAAAGATTCTTCTAAAGCATTTGCATATGTTTGTAATAATATAGGTTGTAATACTGATCATGGGCGTACTCCTCTATAACACTCGTTTTCAGTTTGAAATTTGTCAGCCTAAGGTTAGATAAATTGAGTTCTTATATAGCACAGTATCCCGTCCTTGGGACTGCTCAAAGTATTTTACACTCTACTCCTTGACAGACCTGTTCAATTGAACACCATCTCGATTTTTCTGTGAAGCTGTCAGCCACAATGCAATTAATGCGCAAACAATTCATAAACAAATATCCACTGTATATAGCCAGGTACTCATTCATCCAGCTGAATGAACTGGAGCAACGTAGTGTAAAAGAACTTGCCCACAGTTCGGCCCGGAAGCGTATGATTCGAACCCGGGTTCTGTCGATTGAGAGTCAGATGCTCTATCCACTGCACCACTACACGCCTATTATAACTCTGTCTTCTGCCATTCAGCCATTTTTCTATCCAGTTGATCAGTCTACTGCCTACACCTTCGGTTTTTAGTGTAAGTAACAATCGCCGATGTGGCGTTTTATCAAACTTTTTCAGGAAATAACGTATACTGGTGACCCATCAATGTAGATAACATATACTTGTGATCCATCAATGTAGATAACATATACTGGTGAACCATCAATGTACATAATATATACTGGTGACCCATCAATGAATTAAAGCATTCATCATCATGTATCTTTGTTTTAATGTATTCAAACGAACATGAGATTTTGGTTAGGCATGACCGCACCTTTAGAAACCCGTGATGAGATTAACTGATTACTTCATGTGTTTTTACAAGGATTGGTTTGCATTAAAATTATTTTATACTATTTTGCCTAAAACGCCAAACGCATTTGTCTGTTATTATCTGACTGTTTCCTTAGTCTTTTTTGTGACAAGACATGGTTCGTTCCGCTAGTGTCGACGATGGATAGCATACATAAACTACGTTTGGCGTATCCGATAATCGATCAACGCAAACAAGCCATCGTCATGTGCAATCTATGAATCCCGCTCAATTATGTACATAACTTGTTCCGTCGTCCATTTGGCTCTGGCAGTAATGGTCGCCCAGACCACAGATTTGTCACCAGCTATATTTAGTTGTGTGATGTTAATAAATCAATCTGATAGGCCTGCATTGTTGATGTTCAATCTAAGCAATCTGGTTATGTATATTACATTATATATAGTCGTTGGTACATAAGCAGGTGAGACTTCCAACATGCAACGGCCCGTCAAATATGATAGCTTGGTTCAGAATATTCGTCAAATACACCTTTATAAACAAATATAATGTTGACGCTCTGCAAGTGCACTTTCTATTAAAAGACACATATTCACGATCATGGCCAGGAGGTTAGAGGGTTAACGCGAACCCCTCTTTAACAAATCATCTTCAGAAACGAACCCCCGCATTATCATCAATTCGTAATGGACCAGATTACACATTAGTAGATCAGTCGTGAACTGAGCGATTCAGTTAATGATTTATGCTTACTGACTGTTACGATTCATCAAAGTGTGTAGCCCGGCAAAATTCTCCAACGCGGATGTATTACTACATGTAGCATGCGCACATTTATTCCTGTAACATAGTTCGTCAGGCTGATATCGGGCTGAGACCCTGTGCGACCACGCAGGCGGCGTGGCATATTGCGTCATTAATTATGAGGTATCCGAACCATATCTATCGAAGAAATAGTACTCTTTCAATGATCATTCGTCTAATGTTTATACATTTAAATGTATGTAAATGTATAGAAACTAAGCATAAGTGATCAAGTGTACGATCACGTTTTGTAGTTGATCGCTCCTGTTACGTTACGTTTTGATTAACCAATTATGGTATAATAGACTAGTTCCACTGCTTTATGTCATGTCACCAACTCCATGTTTTCGTTGAGAGGTGGGCCCATGTCTATATTATGCGTTTTGTTTCGCACTTTCAACAACTAATCTCCATTGCTCCCGCTCTTCTTCCATTTCCTCCCAGTCTGCTATTTCCACCTTTCTTTTGCAGATATATATACACTGTATATAATGTCTGTATTATACTCATGCACTTTAATTCTGGTTTTCTTTATTCCTTCAATACATTTCTTCAGTTTCTGTGTTTTTTCAATATCTACTCGCTCATTCTCTGAATGCGTCCTACCCCATGGCAGTCTGCGCCGAACTACGATATTTTTTATTCAGAGACTTTCTATCTTAATCGTTGTCAACGTTTGTTAGATAGACCCCCTGTTTAACCGCCTAATATCTCTTTGGTAGTCGATCCGTGCTTGCTTTTTGTTCTTCCCTCCAACGTGACGTCCAATCCATTTCATGTCTTCTTTTTCCAAGCTCACCCATGCTTCTTGACCAAATCTCCTCCAGCGCTTCTTGTAAATCATGCTCTCTGCCACTGTGACCCGATTGTCCGCGTAAATAATTTTCTTAGCACAGTCTTTCTTATTGATCTTCTTGCTGATTAATTCCATCACCACGATAAAGACTGCATGGCTAAATGCACCAAGTAATTGTTTTAAACCAAGGCTAGCCTCAAATTCACCCGACATCCCGGATTCAACCACGACACCTTTATGTGATCTCATATGTTGTATCCGCTGTCATGGCTTCTGCTGCAGGCAGCTTCAAGGACATCTCACCGCTGCCCTAACATCAACCATATGGCACGTAGATAGTCTCAAGGTGCACACATCCCAGTGCTATATTCCCGTCAATCTCTAGCCACATTTATTTGCTTCTCCTCTGGACATTTGCATAATCATATTACCATCGAAAACATGGTACTCATTGGGCTGTTAATAATAATAAATAAATAAATTACTTCTTAAGCGCCACCATTTACTGTCTGTAAATCAACACTATAGTCATAATTGATTGTATGATTTGACATGTAGATATACGCTATTATTTATATACGAGTATATGTTGACATACACATAATTTCAACAAAATATTAAATAAATAATGAATAGTACCAACAGTTATGGCATTCTATTCGAGCAATATTAAACAGTACAAGTATTCGAACGAGCGCGCAACCTAGTTTAATTTACTATATGTAAAGTATTGCTGCGAGAAGCGATTGGGTAAAACCTTCGCAAATACAAACAAATACAATGCTTCGGCTCAGACATTATAGGGAACATGTTAGTCACTTCGATATTCATAATTACTTTGTACCAGTGAAACTTTCAATCCCGCTACAACCGCCACTGTATACGTGATATCTACAACCTTTCACTAAATCCCGTTGGCTCCATCTAACATTATAGAAAACAACATGTCGGGCGACGGTTTCCGGCGCACAAAGGATTGTGAAGTAGAGTGAAACACGTTTTGTAAAGAAAACGTGTGTTTGAATTAGGGCCAACTTACCAGATCGAATATTTGAGTTAGAGTTATGCCCAGTTTGACCACCACGGGGGTTGAGGAGTTGCGTACAGGTCGCACCGCCTTGTCCAGATGTCGCATTAGCCGACGATAGAGACGCTGTTCGTCAGAGGGTAACGGCTCGTCTGTAAATCGCCAATTGGTAAGACGAATATGTCAGGCACCACGACATGTGTAAAATGCTTTGTGCATGTCTGTTTAAATTAGTAAATAAAAGTACAATACAATAAACATAATAAAAATCGTACGTACGCACGGACGCACGCACGCACGCATGCACGCACGCACGCACGCACACACACAAACACAACGTAACAGACCACAAATAGGCATGCCAGTCAAACGTAAACAGCGTCATAGACATTGTGAAGGAAATTAAATTGGTAAATACGTTAGTATAATATATTAACACTTAAAGCCTTGCAACATAATAGTTAGGAATGGCAATGTTTCGGTCATGTCTGCAGTGCGATTATGCACATGCAATCATTTAGTGCGGTCCTATTTATCGACTGTACTCTCCCCGTTTGGCAACTGTGTTTCTTCCTATTCTCATTGTGGTGTAATCTCTCCGACTAATACACACGTGTGCGCGGCACCATGAAGCCACGGAAATTAACCCAGTCAAGCTGCGCGTAACCTATTTCCAAACTGACTCTAACCACAATTCCGATAAGTTAGATACTTAAAGCGATTCTTTGTAAGCTAATATACATTCGAGATATACTGTATCAAAACGTGATAATTTCCCATAAGTACTTTCTCTGCTACTTATGCCTTGCATGTTTATGCATAATTTAGTTGTTATCTGCGCAAAACGCCGATAAGCAATTGTGTTTACGAGAAGCATTGTTAACTTCCTGCCACGTGAATGATTAATTATGCAGCCCGAGTATAATGAATATTCATGCACGCATGGTGCCTGACTTTGTTTTGTCCCATACTGTGCTGTGCGACATCTACTTGTACGCTTTACATCAATTCCTGTTTCAAATGGATGTGTGCATCTGATAGCTTTGTGTATCAAAATGCATAGCAGTGCTATTAATTGGACAATGTGTTAACTGACACAGTAGTGAAGAAGATGTCTGACTTTGTTCTACCACATTAGTTCCGTGTGGCTTCTGCTGGGAACATGTACATCACTATATGTTTCAAATGGAATTGTGTCATCGATCGATTTGTGCATTCAAATGCACAACATCCCGTCATTATGTTACAAAATAGGAGTACATAATAAAATGTATGCTTTCTTATGTTCATCACGTTTGGATTGTGTACTCCAGCATATTCTTCACAATGTGTTGAAACAAGTTTGTGTTAAGTGAACTATACTGGGAGTAGTGTATAACAAGGTGTCGACAAAATTGCTTTTACAATAATTTAGAAAATTCATAAAATATAAATGTTCCACATCATTCAAAATGTTTTAGGGGTCTTTTTGAGTTAAATACACCAATGATGACTGAAAACAGTGTTTTAAAATGTGCGTTACTTTTAAAGTTTTGTAATTTTATAACTTTATTTCCATCATATAGTGGCCATTATATTTGCCATCGAAACGGGAGTTCGACAGAAACAAATTTAATATCTTTTACTCTAAATAATGGGCAGAACAAATAATCATTGCACTCCCAGTACAAAATAGACCACGTTGTTACACTGATGCAGTATATTTTAATATTTTGTCGACAATAATGATATTATGCTCTTTATATATCTATATTTTTCAAACTAAAATTAAACCTTATGTAGATAGGCATGTACACAACCATCTATGCTATTTTAATAGTGTACATTACTAATATGATCTATAATGTTGTATTTATACTGCTTATGGAAATAGCAGCTGGATTTGTAATGCAAACAAATTGGTTTCATTATTGAATATTTATCGGCTTCAATAAGTTTCTGTTATATAAAGGTTTCATTAGAACTAAACTTTACAATGTATAGCCAGATGTATCTAGTGAAAAATGAACATGATTGTACCATAGGTGAGATTTCGTATGTTTTTTATATTCCAACAAAAACAGTGCCAATCATTCAATAATGACAATATGTCACCGGCGGCTTTGTGCGTGGAGAGGTGATGTTTTTTCTTTTAAATCAATCCGTCTGTCATGAACTGTCGCTATGTTCATTCTCCGTTTATTCCGTATATTTTTCTTCTTTTCATTGTTGAATCTGTGACATACACAGCAGCTGGTCCACGTTTCCGTTTGATAATTTTATCGGTCACGACTCATGGCGGTGGCTAATCCAAATACACACATGTTGATGACGTTTTTCTTGCAACTATTAACACCCTTTATTGGACGTTGCTGCCCTGTGCATGTGTGCATGTGTGCATGTGTGCATGTGTGCATGTGTGCATGTGTGCATGTGTGCATGTGTGCATGTGTGTACGTGTGCGTGTGCGTGCGCGTGCGCGTATTTGTGCGTGTGCGTATGCGTGTGCGTGTGCATGTGTGCATGTGTGTGTGTGCGTGTGCGTGTGCGTATGCGTGCATGCGTGCATGCGTGCCTGCGTGCCTGCGTGCCTGCGTGCCTGCGTGCCTGCGTGCCTGCGTGCCTGCGTGCCTGCGTGCATGCATGCCTGTATGCCTGTATGCCTGTATGCCTGTATGCCTGTATGCCTGTATGCATGTATGCATATATGCATGTATGTATGTATGTTTGTATGTATATAAAGAAGTAATATATAAATAAACTGTGCTTAAGGTACGCGTAGTTTCACAAATACATTTCTCATTGGTGTCTGAACGACATCCGAACTGAGGTGAGTCACTTCTTTAATTCAAAGACGGTGATTAGCAAGAAGACGGGGTGGCGTGATCACGTGTGACAGACAACAGCGCCATGCTGTTGACACGTGTCATGGTTACATCTTGTTTACAAGTATTCTCCTTACCTGACACAACAAGTACACAATAGGAAAAGCACGAAAAATCACTCCGTTATATGATCAACACTCTTGTAACTGTCTGCTTCTGAAAGAAGACACGGTTTGAAAACAATATAACATTAACAACATAGAGGAGTCCGCCGTCTTGTTATTTAGATGCGTAGGCTCTTTGAGTATTATCCAATCTTTGAAAATATGTGTAACGTTGGATATTTGGTTGTATGAACAACGTAAGAAATTTTTTTGCGTCACGTCTCTATTTCAGCCGTGGAAAATGCAGTAAGCAGTAAGTCTCCCTCTCCCTCTCCCTCTCCCTCTCCCTCTCCCTCTCCCTCTCCCTCTCCCTCTCCCTCTCCCTCTCCCTCTGCGTCTCCTCTTCCTCTACGTCTCCCTCTTCCTCTACGTCTCCCTCTTCCTCTACGTCTCCCTCTCCCTCGCCCTCTACGTCTCCCTCTCCTCTCTCTTTCTATTAATATAATATATATATATATATATATATATCTGTGTGATGTCTTTAAACATCACACAGATGTTCATGTAAGTCAGAAATGTTACAGGTAATCAATACAGCCGTGTTTTATTAATGTCATCCATCTTTGTATAAAAAACTTGCATAGTTTTTTTTACGAAGATCTATGACTCACGATTCTCTAATGTGTCACAAGATTGTAGCATTTTATACAGGCATGCTATATATTGGCTTTTTTCATTCTTATTCAGTTTCTCCAGTTATTGTTTACCACCGTCATTAAAAGAGATCAAAGGCGTATACTTTTCGTAGGTTTCTGTAGTGTTATAATAATGTGTTAACGTAAAATAGCTGCGGATGTAGCATATGCATTATGAGTAGATTCTGTTGTGACATGTTCCATTTTCCAGATTTCACACACCTGGTATATTTCAAGACAAATTAAAAATTGCAAAAGTCATACCCCTTTTCCATAAAGGTGATGTTTCTGGCTTTAACAATTATCATCCTATTTCTATCCTGCCAGTGATTAAAAAAATTAAAGAGTTACGTTTGATCAAATCCACGATTACTTCCATTCTAAAGCGTTATACTACAATAGCCAATATGGGTTTAGAAAGAAACATTCTACTGAGCTTGATACACTTGAAATCATAGACAGAATTATACAAGAACTTGATCAATCGGTTACTCCAATAAATATTTACTTTGATTTATGAAAAGCATTTGACACAAACAATTGATCACAATATAGTGGTACAGAAGTTAAATTACTATGGATTAAATGACAAGGCTCTGGACCTTTGTACGAGTTATTAACAAGATCGTAAGCAATACGTAGAAATTGAAAATGTTAAGTCTAAGGAAATAGTCATCAACATTGGTGTTCCTCAAGGTTCAATTTTAGGGCCAGTCTTATTTATTATATATATACTTTCTGGTGACCTTTTCAAACTCATAACGTAAGCTGACGACACCACCCTTACTAGTACACTAAACACATTCAACGATTTAGAAGGCCAAACGCGAAGTGAACATATTAACAAAGAACTAACAAAGATTAGCAATTGGTTGAAAGCCAACAAACTGTCACTAAATGCCAAAAAGAAAAAATTCATGATTTTTCGTATGCCTAAAAAATAAGTCGAAAACTCTGTATTACAAATAGATGGGGCATACATTGAATGTGTAAATGATTTCAATTTTTTAGGCATCACAATAAATAACCATTTAAACTGGCAGAGTCATACAAACAAAATAACAAATAAAATATATAAAACAATAGGCATACTAAATAAACTTAAACACTTTTTACCACCTAATACATTATATATGATGTACAATGCCCTTATTCTCCCTCATATCAATTATGGCATACTTTTATGGAGTCATCAGGCACATCGAATTTTCTAATTACAGAAAAAGCAATACGAATAATATCCTTATGTAAATACAATGCTCACACAAGCAAGTCCTATTTTTAAAAGACTTCAGTTGCTAAAGTTGAATGACAATTATTAAATCCAACAATTAAAATTTTACTATAAATTAATAAACAATTTTTTATTATACTACTTCAATGTTTTTCCAAGCACACGCATCTATGATATTCATCAGCACTGCACACGTGAAAGAAATAATGTGTATATGTCCAGATTCAAACATGAATTTGCGAGAAAAAAAATGCATTAGACACAACATAATAGAGACAGTTAACAATACACCAAATATTATCATTAATACAATTTACACCCACAGTCTATATGGTTTTTCAACATACACAAAAAACGTTTTTATTTAAAATTATGAATCAACTTGTCGTATCCATAATTGCTTTATTTGTAATTCATAATACGTATTAGAATGTATACCTAAGTATACATATGTACGTCAATGTGTACACGAGTACATATAATCAGTCCTAGTATTATGTATGCATGTTGATACACTGAGTAATTATCAACTATGAAAACAAGTCATATGCTATTCTGATTTGTGTCATGCAAATTTGATTGTTGTTTATATTTATGGGGTGGCTCCTGTGCTAGCGATATTATACATCTTAATGGGAGTCTCCCGACCGTATTTATTACTTGCATTATTCGTTATATATGTATCGTATTTATAGGTCAAATAAATTGATTTTGAGTTCTGTCACGTCAAAGTTACTGTTTACGTTGCTGGAATTTCGTAAAATAGATGAATGACAATTGTGTTAATTCGTTTGTTTGGTTGACTATCGCTCATCCGGTGTGGTCAACAACGATGTCGTTATCGATATCGAAAGCATATTGCGTGTTCGACAATAAAGACACGTATGATGTCATAAGCTGCGAGAAAGTTGTTGACTGGCACGCACGATGGGGGTAAGAGCGATGTAGCCGTGTGTGTTGGATGCGGTTAATTGGACATAATACAGAGAGAGGGAGAAAGAGTATGTATGTATGCGTGTGTGTTTGTTTGTTTATTTCTTTGTTTGTGGGTTTATTAGTTACCAGTACCGCTCACAAACAACTAGTTAACGTCTCCCTCCCTCTCTTCTCTCTCTCTCTCTCTCTCTCTCTCTCTCTCTCTCTCTCTCTCTCTCTCTCTCTCTCTCTCTCTCTCTCTCTCTCTCTCTCTCGCTCCCTCTTTCCCTTTCACACATACGTGACGGATCTCAATCAAGTAGCTCTGCAGAGCCACATGCGATTGCCAATTGTTATCAAATCGACGACATCATCATAGACACAGTCATCAATCACATCGATACCATCGTGAGCTACTTTCAAATCTCTGAGTAAATTACACGCAATTACTTTGCAATTTCTCTACATTTGTCGGTGTAGACAGTACGTCAATTATGCCCACAGTACGTAGGGGAGGCGACACGCACGGCCACGCTGATTGAAATATAGCGAGTCGGCTGATTTCAAAACAGACACGCCATTCATTTCCTCGATACTGATCTTTCGCTGTTAGGCCGCAAGAGATACATCGTGGACGGGACAGAGCAGCCAAAGTGAAATGCAAGAACCATGTCTTGACATTAACTGATGTGTATCAATGCTAGCTCTTTGTTTTCGTGTCGGTTCTAGATCGAAATATCAGTCAGTGCTAGCTTTTTGCTTCTGCGAGGAGTCATAATCGATTATTTGTCAAACAAAGCTAGGTACAATGATGAAATGTGATGAAGAAAAAACATGACGCTGAATTCAAATCGAACGTTGCATATAATATATATATATATATATATGTGAATTAATTATCTTATTTTCGTATGCGTCACAATAAATAAACGTTTACATTTGAGCCGTCAAATAAAACATAATATATATATATATGCAACGTGTATAAATATATGTGTATGCAACGTATATATATATATATATTATGTTTTATATGATGGCTCAAATGTAAACGTTTATTTATTGTGACGCATACGAAAATAAGATAATTAATTCACATTATATACAACATCGTAATACTGTGAAAGAGCAGAAATGTTGTCATTAGTTATATAGCTACGATTTTTTGCACAGAGCCGAACCCCGAACAGATGAGGGCCATGAAGGGGGAGACTACGGAAGGTCACAGGATGTAGCAATATTTAAAGCCGCTTCAACGTTCCTGCGAGCATAGTTTTGTGCTTTCCCCACAAATTTTAACAAAAGCTTTTATGTATTATATGTGTGGATGATAGCCAAGCAGCTATTATCACAGGACAAATATCATTTTGCCTTCGCAGCTGAATGCCGTCATTCATTAAATATATATATATATATATATATATATATATAAAATGCCACTTTTTGTTGAAGCCTGGCGAACAAAAACGAGGTAAATTTTTCCACAGGGTAGGGGGCAGCCAGAGAAAAGGTTCTCCCCCAGTTGTGTCCTGGTCTTGGGTACATCCAGCAGCAACTTGCTCTCCGAACGAAGTGCCCTTTGATGATTGTGATGCCCCAGCATGTCTTTGATGTAGGATGGTCCTTCGTCGTGAATTGCCTTGTAAGTCAGTGTTAGCAGTTTGAATTGCACACGGTTCGTCACAATCAATATATCAATTGCAACATCAATACAACCAGCAAACTGGGTATAACTAAACCACTGAAACATGAACATATGAGTAACTAACAGAATAATTATTATGCTGTAAACAATCTTTGCAAATCCTCATCTGGAGTGATGTAGACCTTAATCAGAAAGAGACAGACTGTATGGAGAGGTTTCATGGGAGAGCAACCAAACTGATAACTAATCGCAAACTATGTAAAACACGACACATCTTATTTTGCCCAAGACGAGATTATTTAGAGCAGACTTACAAGTTATACATGGAGTAGAACAAATAACGTTATACATGGAGTAGAACAAATAAAATGTCGAGACTTCATCGGATTTGGCTCAAATTTGTGTGTTTATGCATCCAGGAGTCGTGACCTCAAAATTCCCAAAAGCAAGGGCGAAACGTGTATTCAGAAAATATGGCTTCACGCTCTGAGTGGTGGCTCAGGCTTTACCTGCATCCACTATAAGTCAATTTAAGTGTCATGGCAGTTCATGGTTATGACAAAGGAGATGACTCTAAACCAAAGAAGGCGCATTGGCCCCAATATAGTGGGACCAATTATTTGAACACGTATTTATAGATGTAAAATGTTCTAGCCGTGTCTCTTCAATACCCGCACTTATTAGTGCCGCCATCGACGTAAAAACAAAATTCAAAAGTCATTGATCCAATATTGCTTACAGCCAAACACACACAACAGCGACAATTAAGCTACACCATTAATCGGTTAAATATTGGCATACATGTGGCACTCACGAATGAGTTAATCTCGGAATATTTCTAAAAGCTTAATGACCAATGTAATTACTTTCCCTTCGTGATCTGCCAAAACCATAACCCATTGTCGACTTGGTTGTCGTATTGCAGCAGAAGACACCCACATTTATACTGTGGGTTTTTTCGGCAAGTAGAGCCTTAATCATCTTAGTGATGCATTACAAATGTAATGACACATTTGATTTGTACATGTTATGAGGATTAACGTACAGCCACCACAAGGCCAAGTAATAAGTGCGACTAGTTTATCTCATGTCCACCGGTTTAGTTTACTACGGTGAACACTGAGAACAACTAGTTGAACAGACAGCTGCAATATTTCGCTTGTTTAGCTAGTCTACGTACAGTTTTACTGACTTGTTACGATCCTTGGAGTGGGACAATATGCGAATGAATGTGATGGCAAGTTACGCAAAGTGGACGCTTCTTCTCTTGCTTTTGTGCGAACTTTTTACATCAGGCTTCATGACATCTCGCGTCGATCATGGCGACCAGCGTGAGCGAGTGCTCACCTACACTAGAGACATGTTGCTGTCACCTCGGGACAGCTCCACCCATTGAACTCCTTGACCTGCCTGAGCTCACAGACAAAAACATACAGAAAAAACGCCAGAGGAAAAGTGTCAGAAAAAGCACGATCATGCAGCGCCTACGAAGAAGAAAAAAAGCTCCCCCTCTTCCTTCTATGATTTTGAGCTATGCACGAGCCCTGAAACCCAAGATGAACGAACTGCGATTGCAATCCAAGATATGCTATGAATTTCGTGAAGCCTGTGTCATGACTAATACCGAGACTTGGTTGAACAAAGACATGCATGATTCTCTTATGGAAATTGATGGCTTCTCGCTCACTCGAGCAGACAGAGATGAACATTCATGGAAGGGCAAAGGGGGATGCATTGGTGTGTACGTCAACGACCAGTGGTGCAGGCAGTACACAGTCAGAGACAAGATGTGCAACCTTGATGTTGAACTGCTCTGTTTAAGCATCAGACCTTTTTACCTTTCCAGAGAGTTTGGGAATGTTCCAATTTGTTAAATTTAAAACGTGTGAGTATGTGGCCAGATACTAACTTCATGCATTATAACACGATACACAGGCAGATTAATAAGTCATATGTGGAATCCCTGAAATTACCAATAATTAAAGTAAATATACATGTGTGTATAGGGACACTGATTTCCGTTTCAAAAAAGGCAACTTCCGTTTCAATTCTGTTTCAAAATTCTGTTTCAGAAAAAGGCAAATTCCTTTTTAAATGACGTATTTTTTGTTTCAGAAAAAGGCAAATGCTATGTCAGATGATACATTTTTCGAGTCAAATGACCCATTTCCTGTTTTAAGTAAAAAAGAAGCCCATTTCTGTTCAGAAAAGTAATATTTTATTTCAAAGTTAACTTTGAGAAATAATACATTCTGTTAAATATTTAAAATATCACAATGTTATGATCCATGCATCTATATAATACAGTATTACTGTGTTGTTTACTTTTCTAACAACATTTATTTGTGCAATATTTGCAACACAGTAACAACCGTACATAATCAATTTAGATAATGAAATAATTCCTCTCATACAATAACATAAATGACTGGTTGTTTCTAATGCAGCAGTGCATAATATATAAGTTAACAAATGTAAATTACACAAGCAGTCATATTAACAGTTAGTAATGTTTAAATCACTGATGCTGTTTCACTGACAATTTTTTCAACTGTTATGACGCCATCTAACGGAATTTGTGAGAACTATGAAACGCGGACTATATCACTTTGAGCCAGCGTAACCTAGGCAGTTGTTATTCCTTCGAGTTTTGTATTCGAAACCGGAATATGTACACTTATGTGTGTTCTAACGATGTGACAACTACATTAATTAGCAACAATGTCTTCAATGCGCTTAGCGGACAGCCAGAAAACGATCGTAAAACGAATTGATTGATAAGTATTATTCTTGCCTTAATATCATTCATAAAGTTGCAGTAAACATATATTGAGTAGCAGTTGTGCTTAAAGTTAGTTAGTTAAAGTATTTTAGAACACTTTAGTATAGTGAGTGATAATACGGTAACTTAGCCTTCGATAAGTTGTAAACGAGATTTAACAGATCTGATTATGTGGTAGAATATATAGGAGATAAAGTAACAACCATAAAACTACTTACATCAGATAATATCTGTGTAAACCAGTACTTGCTACATATTTTGATTAGGTAGTATTGTTGTTAACATTAAGCAACGGCGATAGTCGGGCGAACTCCAGATTGTTTATGTAGATAGTGTCCTACGTATTCGTTAGGGCGCGGCGTAACCTAAATAAATAAAGCAGCCTAACGTAATTGATTGTATTTAAATTAGGTCACTACCAATAATGTTAGCGTTCGTGATAGGATAGACAGTCAGCTGTGTAATTAAAATCAGTGACATAAAGTATGCTGTAGTACACAGGAAACAGTCTTTATAAAGACGAAGTTAGTTAAGTTATTAAATCAATTCTGATAGTGATATGGCGCCTTGCAAGCGGCAATTCGAAGCAAAGCGACACGTGGTTTGCGATCACTGCCACAGCTGGGTAGATTTTGCATTGTCCGGCTGTGGGAAGTCATGGGCAGAAACCATGGAGGAGGGATTCACCTTTCAGTGCATGTGGTGTTGGAAGGTGGAATGTCTGCAGAAGGAGATAGTTAGGTTGACAGATATTGTGAAGAGGGTCTATACTAGTACATGTAGGAACAAATAATGCAGACAGGGAGGGAACAACTTGGATCGTACAGAAGTATAGACAGTTATTGAGGAAGCTAAAGAAGACAAGAGTTGAACAGATTATTCTCTCAGGAATTTTGCCAGTAATGGGAGGAAAGGAGGCAACGTATAGAAACTGCAAGAGGATGGCGATCAACGCACTAGTTGAGCAGATGTGTGAAGAAGAGGGGGTGGGATTCACAGATTTATGGGGATACTTTGTTGGGAGGGAAGATATGTGCATGAGAGATCGCCTCCATCTTAAAGGAAAGGGGGCAGCAATTTTCTCAGAGAACCTGCTGCGATCTGTTGAGAGTGGGACAGGTTGCATCTATTTAAACTAGATTCGCAGGGGGGACTCACAGAGAAGCCTGAAACTGGAGGCATAGATAATGACAGCAAAAATAATTCAGCAAAGAACAGTCTGGAAAACTGTTCAGAAGCTGGATATAAATGTGTTTGGTTAAATGCAAGGAGTATAGTAAACAAAAGAAATGAACTAAACATTATGGTAGAAGATATTGACCCTCACATAATAGGTATAACCGAATCCTGGACCGCCACCGATATATCAGATGCCGAATTGGTACTGACAGGATATGTAATGTTTAGGAAAGATAGAATAGGAAGAAAGAGAGATGGAGTTATTTTATATATTAAAAATCTATCCAGGCTTATGAAATAAAATTAGAAAGAGAAGCAGATTGCGAAGATGTTGTTTGGTGTAACATAGTTACAGGAAACTCAACGTTAACAGTTGGGTTAGTTTATCGAAGTCCAAACATAAGCATAGAAGAGAATGAAAACATACAAAACGCTATAAGGGAAGTAAGCAAACGGGACTGTATTATTATGGGGGATTTTAACCAGGGGCATATACAATGGAAATCTCTACAGAGTATGGGGAGTGAGGACCACAAGTTTTTAGTTTTAGTTCAAGATACTTTCCTTTTTCAACATGTGCTAGAAACAACCAGGTGTGAGAATGTGTTAGACATAGTTTTGTCCTCACAGAATGAATTAGTTGACAATGTCAAGATATGTGAGCCACTGGGGAGTAGCGATCATAACCAGATACATTTTACCATCAAAGTAAAATCAGAAAGGAATAGTAAAAAGCAGTATAGGACAAATTTCAACAAAAGAAGGTACAAGGACATGAGGAAATATTTAGCAAAGATAGACTGGAATAACACACTGAAAAATAAGACAGCAACAGAATGCTGGAATATATTAAAGAGTGAAATTAAGTGCATAGTCAATCAATTTGTACCCTTCAAAAAACAAGGGAAACGGTCCAAAAAGAAACACTTATCGAAAGAAGCCATTAGAAAAATTAAGTATAAACAAATGATGTGGAAGTCATATAGATGTACTGGAAATGATAAAGACTACAACATTTATAAAGAATCACTTAACCAAGCTACAGCTGAAATTAGAAATTCAAAGAGAAGCTATGAACAATAATTAGCTAGTAATATAAAACATGACAGCAAGAGTTTTTATGCGTATGTTCGAAGCAAACAGAATGTTCAGGATAAGGTCGGTCCTCTAGAAGATAGTGCTGGAAATATAATATCAGAGGGATTCTTAATGGCAGAAGACCTGAATGAGTACTTTAGTTCAGTGTTTAACAGGGAAGATATTAGTTCACTGCCAATACCAGATGCTAAGTTCAAGGGGGCTGATTCAGACTATTTAGGACAGTTAATTGTAACCCCGGAAATGGTAGCTAAGAAAATAAGGGCTATGAAGGATAGTAAATCACCTGGAGTGGATGGGATTCCGCCCAAACTACTATTGGAAATTGTAGAACAATTTAGCGTACCGCTTGTAACAGTTTTCAATTTGTCATTAGAAGAGGGAGTGGTTCCTTTAGAATGGAAAGAGGCAAACATTATACCGTTATTAAAAAAAGTTCAAGAAACAAGTCAGAGAACTATAGAGCAGTGAGTTTAACATCAGTGATTTGCAAATTATTAGAAAGACTAACTAAAGATCATATGGTGGATTTTCTTGTTAAACATCACTTGATAAACCCATCTCGACATGGGTTTTTAAAAGCGAGGTCATGCTTAACAAATATGTTATGTTTTTTGGAAGACATCACTAAGTGGGTAGATGAGGGATCACCAGTAGATATTGTCTACTTAGATTTTCAAAAAGCTTTCGACAAAGTACCATATCAAAGATTACTACTTAAACTAAATGCCCATGGCATAGGAAATGGTATAATAAACTGGATAGAAAAATGGCTGATTGTCAGAAGACAACGTGTAGTAGTTGATGGGGAAGCTTAAAACTGGAAATCGGTATTGAGAGGCGTACCACAGGGATCAGTACTAGGACCTATATTATTCTTAATATATATCAACGATTTGGATGATGAAATAATAAGCAAGATGTTTAAATTTGCGGATGATACAAAAGTGTTTAGAAGGATTAAAAGTGATGGAGATAGACAGCATTTACAAGATGATCTTGAGAGGTTGATCAAATGGTCTGAAAAGTGGCAAATGTTGTTCAATTTTGGGAAATGTAAATGCCTCCACACAGGACATGTGAACGAAGATGTACAATATACAATGGGGGGTACTGTACTAAGTACTACTGTAAAAGAAAAGGACTCGCAAGAAGGACATAGATATGCTGGAAAGAGTGCAGAGGAGAGCGACTAAAATGATACCAAAACTGAGGGATCTTAGTTATGAAATTCGCCTAAAAAGAACAGGGTTTAACAACACCACAGACCAGGAGATTGTGTAGACGGATAGAAGTGTTTAAAATAATAAATGGTTATGAAAATATTGATAGAAACATGTTTTCTCAAAGTTAAGAAAGATAGAAGGACTGAGGACATGAAGTTACATTAGTAAAGGAGCAGTCAGATTAGATAGACGAAAGTTCTCATTTCACAAAGGACTGTATGAATGGAACAGATTATCTGATGATTGTGTGGTGCTAGTAGTGTGAATATGTTTAAAAATAAAATCGACACATACCTCAGAAGGGCTGGATATATGTAGATAAAAGGGTTGGACTCTCGATAAGCCAAAGGGCTTCCTTGTCCACCTGCCATCCAGAGTTAATTCTCTGGGTGGTAATTCATAAATCTATTCTGTTTACGTGCCCCCCCCAGTGCAAATGCGGCCCGAACAGCTACAATTATTGCAGACTGTGTCCACAAGCAACTAGAACGGACTCCTGAAGCACCAGTTTTCATCCTGGGTGATTTGATTTTAATCACTATAAGCAGGAATTTAGCCTTCCATGCTTCTCCCAGTATATTGTGATACTCGAAAATGCAAAACGCTGGACAAATGCTACGGGAATATACCAGATGCGTAAACAGCTAAGATCAAACCACCTATTGCCAACTCAGACCATGATACTGTTCATCTCATACCCACATACCGACCAGTTCTGAATAGAAGCAAACCTGTGCTGAAAACTGTTAATGTGAGACCCTTAGTGGTTGTTTCATGTGCACAGACTGGGAAGTTTTCACTCGGGACAATCCCGACATCAACACGGCTACAGATGCAGTGACAGACTATATCAAGTTTTGCATCGAGACTGTGATTCCAAAAAAAATTGTGAAATCTTTTCCCAACAACAAACCCTACATCACTAAAGAGATCAAAGACTGCATACATAGAAAAAAGCAGGCTTTCACAAGGAAAGACACACAAGAGACCAAACGGGTGGAAAAGGAACTCGACAACAAACTGAGAGAGGAAAACCAACACTACAAAGACAAAATGGAGAAACATTCTAATTGCATGAACAATAGAACATTTTGGGATACATTGAAGTCGGCCATAAACATGAACTGTACTAGGAAACCAATACACACCACAAATGAACAGGCTTTTGCTGTTGAAATGAATGATTTGATACTCAGGACTCTTCCAGTAGATGTGATTCTGTGCTTAGTGATGTGTTTGTCAGTAATGCCGATAGGTTTGAAATTGATGTAGATGATGTCACCAGTCTTCCAGCATGTATATAGTAGAAAAGCAACTGGTCCTGATGGCATTTCGGCTTTTTTATTGAAAACATATGCTGAGGAGCTTGCACCGGCTTGGTGTCCCATATTCCAACTTTCTGTCGATAGCCACATGGTACCAATACACTGGAAAACCTCACATATTACTCCTGTACAAAAAAACAATGATTACAGGAATGTTGCACTTACACCAATTGTTATGAAATGTTTGGAACGAATAGTGGTTCGTAAACTGCAGCTAGACGTTCAGGACTATCTTGACCCATTCCAATTTGCCTACAGGCATGGCAGAGGAACAGATAACGCTGTCAACACTGTTTTCCATTTAATTTTGAAACACTTAGACAACCCCAAGGCTTATGCTAGACTATTGTTCATAGACGTTAGATCGGCGTTCAATCTTATCCAACCTCACATTCTGTTCACTGAGCTGAAACAAATGAATGTCAATCCATATATCATCAAGTGGTATCGTTCTTTTCTAACAGACAGAGTGCAGGTTGTTCAGGTAAATCAGACTCTTTCCCAAACTGTGGTAACAAATACCGGTGCACCCCAAGGTTATGTCAGTTCGCCGATTTTGTACACTATGTATACAAATGACTGTACCGGCAGCAGTACTAACAACTACATTATCAAATTATCTGATGACTCGGCTATTCTTGGTCTGTTACATGTTGTTTCTGACATCAGTACATACACGTCTGAAATTGAAAGCTTTGTACATTGGTGTGACAACAACCACCTCAAACTCAATGTCAACAAGACTCAAGAGATGGTTTTTGAACATACACTAAGAAGACAGTCAGTCACGATTATTTATGATACTACACATGTTCTGCATAATGAATTTCAGCTCCTGCCATCTGGCAGACGTTATATAACTCATCGGTGCAGGCTTAATAGATACAAACACTCATTCGTGCCACTGTGTATTAAACAACTTAATTCATGATGCCTGCTGCCACAGTGTCAGTTGTCGTTTTAGAATAAGTAATGTGTATGCATGTATTATTTATCTGCTGCTTTTATGGAATGGTTTTATGGTTTTTATGTACATATTGCAGTCATGCCTGTTCTCACCCGAGACAAATTTCTCAACTCCACAGTTGAGACAATAAAGCATTATCTTATCTTATCTTAAAGGGTCAACTAGCTAAATTGCTGCCAAATACCCTTCCGCTTAGTAAAATCAGCTAAAAATACACCATTTATAATAACAGCTTCTACAATCACACCTGAACATCTGACTACTCAAATGCACTTATGTCAGAGCAGGTAAATTTAAAAAAAAATCATTTCTCAAAAATACACTGCAGTTTTTATTAACCAAACAGGAAGTCTAACAGTGTCATGACCCCTAGCACACACACACACACACACACACACACACACACACACACACACACACACACACACACACACACACACACACACACACACACACACGCACACACACACACACACACACACACACACACACACACACACACACGATGCAGACACCGACGAACGGATGGGGCAGGCAGGGGTCGCTGCTGCTGATTACGTCAGTGCCAGCCAGCAGTACCCCCTGGCTGATCGCTTTGCGAAACTCTGAATTTAAGCTCAGCCTATGAAATCGCTCACTAGATCAGTGGTTTGTGGCAGGTCATAATAAAACTAATTTTAATCAATCGTGGCTCGTGTTACATGCAGTGCTTAGGAAGTAGAAGCAATTATTCGAATACACAATACCGCTCAGCTGCTCGTGCTAATGGGCGAACGGGTCATTATATATTGGGATTCCCAGAAGTCGTTTATCCGTCTTCAAATTGGGACGGGTATTTGCGCTGTTCTCACGGGTGACGCAGTCGCGACTGGCGAAGTCAATCACTAGTTTGACTCAGCTAACTTCCACACTTCGCGTAGGAGATCAGCCAGGGCTAGTTTTGCATGGCAAACAGCCCTGGCTTGCGAGGATGGGAGCAAGCAGCACTGACACAATAACACCGACACTAAGTTGCGCCACGGGTGCGATGGCCGCGGCGACACTAGAACATCCTCTTGCGGTGGTGCGGTCGATGCTTACTGTGCTTCGCGGCCTGGTTCGTGTAGGACGGCGTCTTCATGCCACTGTTGTGAAGGATCTCCAGAAGCTCGTAGCGGAACGAGTTGATGTCCTGTTTGATTTCGTTGATGTTATCCTCCGTCACGGCATGCGTTTGACTGCCGTGTTGACGCTGCATGATGTACCGCTTGATCAGGTCACGCATCACGCTCTGTGACAGGTCAAAGGTCAGGGTCACACATGTTAACATCTGTTCGTGAAAAGCAGGAAACATCCACCTTTCCACTAACTAAACTATATCTACTATATGATGTTGACCACTAAAACGTAATACAAATTATATCTATTATACGATACTAACCACTAAAATGTAATATAAACTACATCTACTATGATACTGATCACTAAAATGTAATATAAACTACATCTACTATGATACTGATCACTAAAATGTAATATAAACTATATCCACTATATGATACTGACCACTAAATATAAACTATATCTACTATATGATATTGACCACTAAAATGTAATATAAACTATATTTACTATATGATACTGACCACTAAATATAAACTATATCTGGTATATGATACTATAACCACTAAATATAAACTACATATATTATGACACTGACCACAATGTAATATAAACTATATCTACTGTATGACACTGACCACTAAAATGTAATATAAACTGTATGATACTGACCACTAAATATAAACTATATATATTATATGATATGATACTGACCACTAAATTGTGTTTTATTGAACCATTTTTGTCGTTGAAACTTCGTTTTGGGTGAAAATCTTATATTTAAATGACATTGCGTTGCTTTCGAAGGCAGAGCCTCAGGTTCAATTACTAACGAGACGGATATGTGCATCATATAAAACATATCATTACATTCCATCAGATCATGACTTTTCCCGGAATTATCCGAACTCAGGTATCGAGTGAGAGCTCAGTGAATTTTGTAAACATTAATGCATGGTTTTACAATAATAAATGGGCCAAGAGGCCCTGAAGTCCTCTGGACTATATTGTGAGTTTGTAATTATTAATGAAATGTTTTTTGGTGAATCATAAAGTAAAATGTTGACATGTTTATTGGAGACTATATGCATGAAGTGAAGATACACCTGGAAATAAAATATTCGAGTAGACCATTTCGTGAAGATTGTATATATTAGTTAATGTGTGTAAAAAGCTTTCGATAAAGTACCACATCAAAGATTACTGCTTAAGCTAAAGGCCCATGGCATAGGAAATGGTATAATAAACTGGATAGAAAAATGGCTAATTGATAGAAGACAACGTGTAGTAGTTGATGGGGAAGCTTCAAACTGGAAATCGGTATAGAGTGGGGTACCACAGGGATCAGTACTAGGACCTATACTATTCTTAATATATATCAACGATTTGGATGATGAAATAACAAGCAAGGTGTTGAAATTTGCGGATGATACAAAAGTGTTTAGAAGGATTAAAAGTGATGGAGATAGACAACATTTACAAGATGATCGTGACAAGTTGATCAAATTGTCTGAAAAAAGGCAAAGGCTGTTCAATTTTGGGAAATGTAAATGCCTCCACGCAGGACATGGGAACGAAGATGTACAATATACAATGGGAAGTTCTGTACTAAGTACTACTGTAAAAGAAAAGGACTTAGGGTTAACCATTAGTGCTGATATGAAGGTTTCAGAGCAGTGCGGAAATGCAGCTTCAAAGGGAAGTCAAATCCTTGGATTTATTAGGCGAAACATAACGTATAAGGAAAAAGAGCTAATAATACCGCTGTACAAAGCAATAGTTAGGCCTCATTTAGAATATTGTATTCAAGCATGGAGACCATATCGCAGGAAGGACATAGATATACTAGAAAGAGTACAGAGGAGAGCAACTAAAATGATACCAAAACTGAGGGATTTAATTACGAAATACGCCTAAAAAATACGGTTTAACAACACTAGAGACCAGAAGGTTGAGAAGAGATCAGATAGAAGTGTTTAAAATAATGAATGGTTATGAAAATATTGATATAATTTTTTTTCTCAGTTAAGAAAGATAGAAGGACTAGAGGACATGAAGTTACATTAGCAAAGGAGCAGTGTAAATTAGATATAAGAAAGTTCTCATTTTCACAAAGGACTGTAAATGAATGGAACATATTATCTGCTGATTGTGTGGGTAGTAGCGTGAATATGTTTAAAAATAAAATCGACACATACCTCAGAAGGGCGGGATACACATAGATAAAAGGGTCGGACTCTCGATAAGCCAAAGGCTTCCTTGTCCACCTGCCACCTAGAGTTAAAACTCTGGGTGACAATCTTGTTAAATCTTGTTAAAAATACTGTAGAATTTTATCCCGATACCCTGCTATTTATGTCGATTTCCAGTGGTTGTAGAAACTTTGCAGGAGAGTTGATGAGCTGCAATCTCAAAAATAGCACAGTTAAAGGTTGTCTAACAAAATGTGCACACAGTCTCTGTTCTCATTCTGCTGCAACATGTATAGCAAAACATCTTAAAATAATATTCCTTATAATTTACATCTTAATAATATTTCTTATAATTTTGGCTAAATATGCTTTAACCTTTTCGAGTATATCTAAGTTATTTTATTATTATTTTATACCTATGTTATTTTATTTTAATCCTAGATCATATCGTTATATTGCTGTAATCAAGTTCCCCAGGTTCTGCCAGTGCAGTAGGGATTCCCATTACACATCATAGTTACAGCCAACATGGGGGCATTCTGTTTGACACTGGGACAATGGCAGGCAGTGAGCCAAAGCTAGTCCAATACATAGGTTTGCAGCTGACCGCTCCACTCAGCCACCCCACTGGTTGGAGCAAAGTCCACAATCCAGTTATAAATAGATATCAGTGGCTGCAGGAGGCTCATAGCAATAGGGAAATAGCAGGAATATTTTGCATTTTGGGGGGCCCTGAGGTGCCCTTAGAATGATTCAATTAAATACAGATTTATTGTTTATAATGGCACTGCCACATGAAATGTCTATGCAAAATCAGAGAAAAAGGTACTGAAGAGTTTTTGAAAAAATAGGCAAATGTGAAAATGTTCTACTAGTTTCGGGGCCCCTTAGAATGATACAGATATACAGACACAAATACAGATTTCTCGTGCATAGTGGCAGTACCCTAAGATACGCCTATGCAAAATTAGAAAAAAGTTGCTGAACGGTTTCTGAGATATGGCAGCTTATAGCACATGGCGGACACAGAGTGATGGTATAAGTCTGTTGGACATTCGGCCCAAAGGCCTAAAAACGTGAACGCGTTAGCAACCAAAGATATAACATGCTGTACGTTCTGTGAATATTAGACTTCATTGTCGGTCCATTTTCAGTAATAATAATAATTATTGATTTGCCTGTTGTGTTATTGCACTGACTTTATAAGTTAATTACATAGCTGACCTTACCTGATATCTAACATCTCTTTATAAGTTAATTACATAGCTGACCTTACCTGATATCTAACATCTCTTTATAAGTTAATTACATAGCTGACCTTACCTGATATCTAACATATCTTTATAAGTTAATTACATAGCTGACCTTACCTGATATCTAACATATCTTTATAAGTTAATTACATAGCTGACCTTACCTGATATCTAACATCTCTTTATAAGTTAATTACATAGCTGACCTTACCTGATATCTAACATATCTTTATAAGTTAATTACATAGCTGACCTTACCTGATATCTAACATCTCTTTATAAGTTAATTACATAGCTGACCTTACCTGATATCTAACATATCTTTATAAGTTAATTACATAGCTGACCTTACCTGATATCTAACATATCTTTATAAGTTAATTACATAGCTGACCTTACCTGATATCTAACATCTCTTTATAAGTTAATTACATAGCTGACCTTACCTGATATCTAACATATCTTTATAAGTTAATTACATAGCTGACCTTACCTGATATCTAACATCTCTTTATAAGTTAATTACATAACTGACCTTACCTCATATCTATCATCTCTTTCGCTGATCTTCTTAACCAGCTTCTGCAAACATTGGACACCAACACAATTATAACACTCATTTTCTGATAAAAATGAAATGATTGTAACAAACAATTAACAAAGAAGAATGATAATTAATTTCGTATTGTGCTCTTATTATTATTACTTAACATAATTAATTATTACCTCATTTATCTATCCTAAACTATTAATTGCATTACACATCATCTGAGGTACACATGAAGACAAATATTGTTATCAAATATTGTGTTAAGACAATTTGTGGTCCAGATTGCACTAACCTCCATAATTTACACGGATCACTATTTGGACCACTGGAAATGTCATATATTTGATAATAATAATAATAAATAACTTCTTAAGCGCCAATATCCTCAGACAATCCGAGCTCAGTGGCGAACCAAAACCAAAGGATTAAGGATTCTCGTACTCGTGTGCTGGGCGAAATTTGTCAACAAATGAATGGATGTGCTAGGAAGCTAGGGAGGATAGGCGATATTGAAAAGATAGGTTTTGAGGTGACGACGAAATGTAACAATATTTTCTGCTAATTTAACATTAACGGGAAGCAAATTCCATATAGTTGGCGCGGCAACTGAAAAAGCTCGAGTTCCAGCCTTTGTCTTAACTCTAGGAACAGATAGCAACTTCGAACTAGACGACCGAAGTTGTCTGGCTTGTCTGGCTGGTGTGAGCATTGAGTGTAAATAACTAGGTTGTTTGGATGAAAGGGCTTGGTAGGTGATTGTGCAGATCTTAAACATAATGCGATATCGCACGGGGAGCCAATGCAGTGATTTTAGAAGTGGCACTGAGCGGGAGAATTGAGGAGATTGTGTGACTACCCTTGCTAAACAATTTTGGACGCGTTGTAGTTTTGCAATATCCTTGATAGCAATATTATGAAGGAGGGAATTGCAATAATCTAATCTGTTGCTAACAAGAGCTGTTGCGATAGTTTTAGCGACAGAAAGCGACATATGTCGGCGAATGCGGCGAAGATCACGGATATGATAAAAATAGCAACGGCACGTTTGGGATATGTGTTGTCTGAAATTGAAGTCGCAATCAAAGGTCACTCCTAGATTCCGTACTGATGCTGCTGGTGTGATAGTTTGACTCAGGATGCATGTTGGAAAAAAGTCATTTAGTTTACCTCGCTGCATTGGAGTACCAATGATGAGGAATTCAGTTTTGTCTGCATTTAACTTTAATTTACTATCGGTCATCCATGAAAAAACATCTTGGAGACAATCGTTGAGTCGGTTTAGAGAATGACTTATATCGGGCGTGGCCAAGGAAATGTAGATCTGTGTGTCATCTGCATAAAGGTGATGATCCAAGTTATGACTTTGGATTACAGAGCTGAGTGGCGTAGTGTAGAGAGTGAAAAGCAAAGGCTAATATATGCACTTTGTATACCTCAAATGATGTGAGAACAGAACAAACACTTTAAGATATATTTATATATGACATCTAATAATAGTACTACTACTACTATTACTACTAATAATAGTACTACTACTACTATTACTACTAATAATAGTACTACTACTACTATTACTACTAATAATAGTACTACTACTACTATTACTACTAATAATAATAAACAGGTAACTTCGTTTGCGCCCAAATATTTGGAAACCAAACACAGATGTGCATCAAAACAAAATGCAATAATAAGGTTTATTCACAGGAATATGTTGTTATTTCCAATGTATGAGGCTTACTAGACACAGCAGACAGGATAACTGGTCTAGGTTTGGTAGTTTGGGAGGGGGAGACAGGGAGGGAGGGACTGAGGGAGGGGGTGATGAGGACGGGGGAAAGGGATGGATGGGTGGAGGGAAGAGGAGGGAGGTAGAAAGGAAAGAATGAAGGGGAGAAGGGATGGGTGTATGGAGGGGGAGGAAGTGAAGAAGGGTTGGGGGGAAAGAAGAAAAGAGAGATGGATGGAGAGAAGGGAGGGATGGATGAGGGAGCGAAGAAAGGAGATGGATGGATGTGGGGAGAGGGATGGACGGCCGGATGGAGAAAGGTAAGGATGGAGGGGGAATGATTGAGGAGATAAAGGGAGGTTTCTGTTCTCGCTCTACTGCTACTTACTCGTATACTCTGCCACTTGTTTCGCTGGTGTTTCTTTGTACATCGACAGAGTTTGTCCTTGAACCAGAGGATGATGTACCACATCATCTTGGGGGTGGGTATCACGTTGAAGGGTGGGGGCACCGTACACCCGTCCTCAAAGTAACTCATCCACAGTTTTGAGCGTGCATACTTCCATTCTGTGTCCGAGTCATTCTGTCAAAAACATCATGATATCGTTGTAGAAATTTGTACAGGACACACAATATTTCATGTTATCCCTACCGAAACTCATGGAGGATGCAAACACATTTAAAGATAATTATATAGAAGCCAATGTTAAGGGACTTATGCAGATGAAAGAACAAAGTATTTCATGTTATCCCTACCGAAACTCATGGAGGATGCAAACACATTTAAAGATAATTATATAGAAGCCAATGTTAAGGGACTTATGTGCAGATGAAAGAACAAAGTATTTATTTATGTGCACTACTATTTATTTACTTGCACTATCTCATTGTTTTTCTAGGAGTATAATTGACAGCGCTCATACGAATGGAATAATGAGCAGTATCGAAGAACAACTGCGAATATACTCCTCAAAGCAGAACATCGGGGACCAATTTCACTAATGATCTTTAAGAGATCATAAAGGGGCCATTTCACTAATATTCTTTAAGAGATGATAAGCCCGGTTTTGCTCTTTAAAATCAATTACGCTCCTTAAAGGAACTAAAAAAAAGGCAGCAGCTAAATTCCATTTTGTGTACAAAAAATATAGCATTGCATGTAAAATACAAAAAATCATTGATAGTTTAAATCAGATTTTAAACCCATCCGCATCTTAAGTCCCGCGGAAAGTTGATAGTTAATGAGCTAGGCGATCACGTGGTATTGTGATGTCAGATGTATTCCTTATAATTATGGTAAAATATGCTTTACATAACCTTTTCGAGTATACTTATATCGTATACTGTATTTTATACCGTGGTTATTTTAATCCTAGATCATATCTTTATATTGAATTGATAATTATATATATTGCTGTTTTAAAGTTTCTCAGGTACTGCCAGTGCAGTAGGGATTCCCATTACACATTATAGTTACAGCCCACATGGAGGCATTCTGTTTGACACTGGGACAATGGCAGGCTGTGAGCTGAGGCTAGTCCAATACACAGACTTACAGCATAATCTGACACCAAGCTGCTCCACTCGGCCACCCCAGTGATCAGAGATAGGGCAAATTCCACTATCCAGTTAAAAATAGAGACCAGTGGCCTAGGCTACTTTAGCATTTGGGGGCCTGAGGTGCACTTAGAATGATTCAATCAAATACATATTCCGTGTGCGTAGTGGCACTATCACATGAATTGTCTATGCAAAATCAGAGAAAAGGTTACTGAAGAGTTTTAGAAAAAATAGGCAAAATGTGAAAATGTACCAGTTTCGGGAGCCCTGTGGGCCCTTAGAATGATTCAATAAAATACAGGGATCTTGTGCATAGTGGCAATACCCTAAGATACGTCTATGCAAAATTAGTGAAAAAGTTGCTGAACGGTTTCTGAGATATAGCAGCTAACGGCGGACACAGAGTGATGGCGTAAGTCCGTTGTACCTTCTGCTCAAAGGACTAAAAATGCAGCGACAACCTGACAAAGTCAACAAGACAATCCTAACGCAAAAACCTTTGCCGCTTCAGTTTATTTTGAGAAAAATGGTTTCGATTGCAAACCAGGAAAACTAATCTACATCAATAAACATACACACACGAAAATATTGTATTCAATTGCAGAAAGTAACGTTATAATATATGATATCATAATATTACATGAAGGAAGAACTGTACAGTTTAGCATAACGCAGAATCCGGTTAATTCTGTTTCCGTTAGTCCCTGTGGCCGAGTGATTAAGTGCACTGTTTGTCTTCACATATATAATTATTATATACTACTGTACAGTGTATAGGAAAGGGATTAATCTTCAAATTAATCAGTGCAATAACCCTACATTACTAATGAAAAATATCATCAAAGAAAGAATTGTACTAATTGGTAATGTGTGTTTATTGCACTGATTTAAATTGAAGATTAATCCTTTTACTATATATACTATACAGTAGTTTATCATAATTATATATGTGGTGGTTTGTCTGGATAAATGTCAATAAAAAACATACAAGATCAACGGAAATTGTACATTTATAATATTATTTTCATTTTTGTCGCGAATAAATAATCACTACAACACATTCAGTATATTTAATGATAAACAGTGTAAAAATGGTTTGGTTAATTACTTTGATGTTTACTGGTCTGTCTACATTGTGGTTTGTCTACATTCGACTCTCAATACTAACCTGCGGGAAAGAGTAAATGCTGTGATTAGACCGACAGAACCAAGCCAATTGGAAGAAATCTGTACTCAGAGTTGGGACTTTTAAAATCGAATCTTAACGTGAGTTTTTATGGGACATTTTATATGATTGTGGTCACACCACATTTTATCGCCCAGTATTGACTGTATTCTACCTGTACTATTGCATAAGACAGCCGTTCTACGGCTTTGTTCTTCTGATCGTGAACGCACTGGTCACGCTCAAGCGCCCGTCAGCATGAGAAACCATTAATTATGATTGACGGCGCTGCCCCTTCTAACAATGCAAGTGATCGCACTGTCAACTGCAGATCTCCGGCCCGTGGTCAGTGAGCCGAAGTTCAGACAGATGGCCAAACTCGCATCGTATGCAATGGTATACGTTGCTATCTCTTTAACAAGATGGACATCATGGTGCATGGTACGCTGGTAAAGTTGTGTGTAGACCACTTCACTTCCAGCGAGATCGAAGCTGCCAAACAGACCCTATACGAATGCGAAGTCGTCAAGACTCTTGCTCTGCGTCAGGGCCGGCGCCGGCAAGGACATCATAAAGAGAAAAACAGCATTGACGATATACTGATGGCGCTGCACAAGTCGCCTAGGGGACTGCCTGTGTTTGCGGTTACGGATTTGTCCATCCTGCCGCCGCTCAACGTCAACAACATCGACTTCGGTCACATTAGTTCCGAGCGATGTGGGCAGAAATGGCTGATCTGCGGCGTGACATGACGGCCTTCAAATCGATGGAATCTGACCCGCTGATATAGCCTCAGCTTAAGCCTGAGCTCACGACAGATGATCGACATACGCTTCGGGTGAATCTGCCGCCGATCAGCGCAGTCACCACAGCCGAATCGAGCCACAAGTCGGCCGACGTAAACGTGAGTAACATTCGAGCTACGTCCACTCGTCAGCGTAGCCCTACGAACGATAACAACACACTTCTACCAGCTGCGAACGCTATCGGGAGCCGTGCGCCGGGTGTCGCGAAACAACCAAGTAAGACTATCGTTGATGATGGTTTTAAGCTGGTGTCGGGCAAGAAAAGGAAGTGTGGCAACCAGCTCAAAGTAAAGGATGGACGATTCCTGACAGCCTTTATCTCACGACTGGACCCTACGGTCACTGTCGATGACATGTCTTTATATATGAAGTCTGTGCATAAGCTCGAGGCCAAATGTGTGAAACTAAAAACTAAGCATGGGAGTTATGCTTCATTCAAGGTTGATGTTATGTGCAATGATGCATCTAAATTTTATGACCCGGATAACTGGCCATCTGGTGTATACTTGAGGAAATTCTTTAACACCAAGAACTAAGTTATGGAAATTAACATCACATATTTTAATTGTACTGGATTTAAAGGTTTTATGCCCTTCTTAAATGATTTGTTAATTAAATGTGATATGCTGTGCGTACAAGAGCTTAACAAGATTGTCATATACTACACACCTGTCACGGTGGGTATGTGGGTTACGGTGTTTCTCCTCTAGATGCATCTTGTGGTATTTTAACTGGTAGGCTGTATGGTGGTGTAGGTTTTTATGGAAACATTCCCTTGATGAATACATCACCATTCTTGACCTATGCTACGACTGGCATAATAATGTGTTGGGGTAATAAGGAGTATTATCTACTAAACGTATATTTACCTTATGAATGCGAGGAAAATAGGGACAGGTTCAATGATTATATGTCAAAAATTGCTGTATATGTTGATAATATTAATAGGTCATGTATCACTATTGTTGGTGATTTTAATGCGGATATTTCCAAGAAATCAATTTTTGGGAATATCTTACTTGATTTCTGCAAAGAATTTACTCTGGCTATATGTGATCAAGATACTCTCCCGATAGACACATATGCATACGTTAGTTCTGCCAGGGGAACTACATCATGGCTAGACCATATCATATGTACCGCTGATGCGAAGGATTGTCTATCTAACATGTCCATACTTTATGGCATTATTTATTCTGATCACCACCCGATATCGTTCAGCATAGACAGTGCTGTTGTACCAGAATGCGTTAATGGTAGTGTCAATACTAATGGAATTAAGCAAAGCATACACTGGGACAGATTACACCCACAAGATATTGACGCATATAGAGAATGCCGAACGTTGAATTGAGTAAACTGTATGTTCCACCGGGTGTTAGATGCACTGATCCCAATTGTCATAACTGTAATCATCATGATGATCTCGATGACTTTTATAATTCTATCGTGATTACATTAAAGAGGTGTGGTCACACATAAGTATAATGTTGCACCAGGTTGGAAAGAGCGAGTGAAAGAGCTTCATTGTGCAGTCCGTGATGCTTACTGGATATGGAAAGAGACTGGTAAACTTAGACAAGGTGACATTTTTAATGTTATGAAATTATTCAGAATGAAATTCAAGCAGGCGATCAGAAAATGTGAAATGGAGAAAGAAACTATCATTGCTGATAACATTGCAGAACAGTTGTGTCAAAAAGACCACCGCAAATTCTGGAAAGAAATTAAGCATTGTACGAACAGTAAAGTAAAACTTCTGACAAACATTTATAATATACACGGTGCTGTAAACATCGGGTCAATGTGGAAGCATCATTATGACAATTTATTTAATGATGTGGAGGATAGCCGATGTGATAACGTTTGTTACGATTGTTCCACTGGCAATAAGGGAATGACGGTTGGTGCAGTTGAACTGATGGATATTATTAATGGACTCTCAAAAAATAAGTCACCACGGTATAAATGCAGAACATATTAAGTTCGCTGACTCTCAACTCGCTGTGCGTTTGTCTATCCTTGTGTCTTCGATTCTGGTACATGGTTATATACCAAAAGAAATGTCACAGTCTGTTATTGTACCAATTATTAAAGACAAGAATAGACGGGTAAACGACAAAGGTAATTATAGGCCGATATGTCTATCGAACATATTTTCTAAGATAATAGACACTGTTCTTTTTAACAGAATGGAAATGTACTTGGAAACCACTCCTAATGAATTTGGATTTAAGCCTAAACATGGAATGGAGTTATGCGTGTTTGCATTTAATTAATTATTAATGTTTTACACTGAACATGGTTTAGCTATGCACGTCGTGTTTTTAGATACATCAAAGGCGTTTGATCGTGTCAATCGATATAAACTTTTAACGAAACTAGAACAACGAAATATATCTTAAGAGTATTCAGCAATAAATTCAATAATCAATGTGTATGCATAGGATTGGGACATACCTACTCGGTAGGCAATGGTGTTAAGCAAGGTGGAAAGTTATCCCCTTTACTTTTTAACATTTATATGGATAATCTGAATATACACCTGCACAAAAAACAAATCGGTTGTAGTCTTTGTAACATGGTTGCCAATCACCTTATATACGCCGATGATCTACTTCTGTTTGCACCTTCTGCTAAAGGACTACAAACACTACTAGACATGTGTTACTTTATGGATGCGAGCATGACGTGCAAATGCCGGTAAATCCCTGGTCATGTACTTTGAATCTAGAAAGTCAAATATTTCTAAAGAAATGACATTAGGAGGAAAGAAGTAAAATTTTGCCACCTCTTGTAAATACCTTGGACATATAATTTCTAATAACTTGTCAGATGAGTCTGACATGCAAGCCAAAGTGAAACTTTTGTATGCCAAGAGTAATATGTTACGTCAAAAATTCCACTTTTGTTCAACTGCTGTAACAAAATAAGCCATTTACAGCGTATTTCGGTAATATCTATGTGTGCGTTATGGGTGAACTTTAGAAAAGTAAATTTTCAGAAATTCGTTGTTGCATATAACAACTCTTTCAAGATATTGAACAATTTGCCCATGAGATGTAGCGCTAGCCACTTGTTTGCTACAGCTAATGTCAGCTCGGGTAAATGTGTAATCAGAAAGGCTATTTTTAGCCTAATGAATAGGATTTACATGTCTTTGAATAGCATTATTTATAGCATTAAAACTAGCGACTTGTATTGTACTTCGAAACTGCGGCACCAGTGGGTCCGGGATTAATATAAGTTTTAAACATATTGTTCTTATCGATGTATTTTTATATTTATTTACATACTTTTATTGATGTATTTTTATATATGGACATGATGATTGTCTGAAATAAACACATTATTATTATTATTTGTGAAAAGGTAAATAAAAATACACGTTTTAAAAAGTTTGGTGTTAGGCTTGAACTCGGTAGGAAAACCAAATGTGCGCCGAGCCAATGCACTTAACCACTCGGCCACAGGGACTGACGGAAAATGAATTAACCGGATTCAGCAATATGCTAAATTGTACAGCTCTTCCTTCATGTAATGTTTTGTTATCATATACCGTTATTTTCTGCAGTTTGATACAATATTTTCGTATGCGTATATGTTTACTGATGTACCGTGTTCATTCTCTTTAGCGTTCAGTACACTTACAAAATATTCTTAAGGTTACAAAAATTCTGTTTCTCAAACCAGTGTGAAAATGACAAAATGGTGGCACGATATGGCGGAAATTATGTTTATTTTTACTGTCTCTACTGTACTCCGCATTGTGGCGCCACTAGATCGTTCATTTCCGTTTTTCAAATAAACATAGCATCACTGACACGCGAGTCACTCTGAATTAGAAAACAATATTTTTATCAATTATTTATGGTTACCACTTATTTAAAACAACTTCTCATTGCAGAGATAAGTGAGCAGTAGACAGAAAATACATACGATCTGCATGACAGTGGTGCTAAGGCATAGACAACTTTATAGAGCACGCCGTGCCATCCTCTGCATGCAATAAATTCAAGCTTAGTTCAGCACTGATGACAAATGTCAGTGATTTATACATCCACGAGATTGTGATTTTGTGGTCAAAGGGATACTGGAACTTTGCAAAGGATGTGGATGCAGGTGGAACTTTCTTTCTGATATTGTCAATGGTTGACAGGAAATTACAATAAATGATGGATCCATCAGTTTTAGTCACATACTGACACCAGCCCCTGCTGGTAAAGGGGGGTGTACGATAATTAGGGCATGTACGTTAAAAAGAACGAATACGGTATAGATTAGTTTTCTTGGGTTGCAATCGAAACAATTTTTCAAAACGGCGAATTTTGTTGTGGTCAGCTTGTATTGGTGACGTTGTCAAGTTGACTGGATCGGAGGTTCTATCGCTTCATTTTTTTTCAACAAATTAAGTTGGTATTCGTGTGGAACTATAAATAAATGCTTGTTCCTCTATAATGACATATGTATATATTACATCGGACTACCGCACGATAACTAATTCGGACGCTTGCATCGACCCTATCGCTGTAAACATGCCGTGAATGTATTGAAAGTACTGGCATCCTGCGCGACATTCGCGCCTCTGACGTCACACCTAGGCATACCAAAAAGCGCGCCAAGAATATGCATATTCGAAGAAGATCAGCGTAAATTGTGAAATTATTAATATATTGAATTCTGGTAAAATTATTGTCTTGGTGGAAATGGAAATATATAGGAAGATATAACATAATATGAGTTCAAGCAATAGTGTTTTTTTATTTCCTTTAACTGTGACCTGAAAACTGTCAACCCCAGGACGCACCAGTGGGACACTGTCACTGGTGTGTCACAGAAATACCGTCCTTATGAGCCTTCGTGAAACGGTCTGTAGTTTATACTCACTGAGATGTACTGGTAGGAGTTGCTGAGCATGGCAATGAGCATGTTGAGTAGGACCACGATGGTGATGAGACTGTAGGTGCCAAACATGAGCTTGCCCACAAACTGTGTGAAGTAATGTTTCTCCTTCAGCTCAAAATGCTTGATGTCCACCAGACCGTAGATGATGAAATACAGTGTCTGCAGTATCTCGAAGAAGCTGCAAACAGAGATATGACGATGCACTGTTTCTGCGAAATAAATAGGATGGGGGACATCTTAGTGTCGCAATCAGTCCTCCAAAAGTGTCTGCCATCCCATGCTGACTTCTACTAGCTCTCTGTGTCTTGATGCCATGACACTCGCATTTCAACCGCTCAGGCTGTACGTTCCACATTTTTTTTTATCCCAAAGGTGACCTTAATAGTAAAGTTCCCCTGTATAAGAAAATTAATAACAACAATAATGATGTGCTTTCATAGCGCTAATATAATTCCCACTTGGTGCATCCATGCACTGTACAAATTAAATGACACAAAAAGCAGCTAGAACAGTTAGTATAATTAGTTCGGCACATGGATCCACCAAGTGAGAATTATATTAGCGCTATAAAAGCACATTATTATTGTTGTTATAAATGTTCTGAATACAGGGGAACCTCACTATTAAGGTCACCTTTGGGACTGGAAAAAATTGACCTGAATAGACAGGTGGCCTTATTAGCGAGATTGATTTCCTAAACTTTACTGAATGGTGAAATAATATGGGGCTGTCCTAGTGTGACCTTAATTGCGAGGTGGCTGTATTACCGATGTGATTGCAAAGCGAGGTTCAACTGTTCTAGAATAAATATGTTGAAGGCATGCTGTTCGCAATTTGAATGTTGTGCCAGCAAAATGTTTAAATTATAAGCAACTACTGCAAGAAGACTTTATATATACTAATATCCACCACTGTCTATAGTCAGGTTCTCATTCATACAGCCGAGTGAACTGGAGCAACGTAGAGTGAATGAAAGAACTTGCTCAAGATTTGAAACGGCATCAACAGAATTCGAGTCCAGTCCTGCGCTCTAGCCACTGCGCCCCCATTCACCATCAACAATTGAACAATGGAGATGAGGGAGAAGGTTGGCGTAAACAAGTTTTAAGAAAAAGCTGGTTAGGAGTTTATTAAAATGGGTTGAATGGTAGAAGAATGGCCGGCAAAGAAAGTGAGTGGTTGGAGAGTGGACGGGAAAAGGAGGAGAGGTTGACATAGACTGTCTGGGACGATTGTGTAAAGAGAAATTTGGAGGAGCTGGGAGGACTGGAGAATGGCAAGAAAGAGAGAGGGGAGTGCAGGCGGTTGGTGGAGACAGCAATGCAAGAAAAGTGAGGGGAAGAAAAAATATAACAGATACCGTGGATTAGTTTGGAGGCCAGGCTCACCCCAAACATACAAGAAGAGAAGAACAACCTACAGTAACCAACGTAACACTCCATGGACATTAACAACAAGTACAGCGCAACCTATTGGAAAAGCACAAACCAAATACACAATTAAAGTGACGCACTTGGCCAGTGTTTTGTCGCACTCGCATTCGTTGGGTGGCGCGTCTGTGTTGAGGCAATCGTTACATTTTTTCGTGCGTGTTTCCGCATAGTACCAGTACAGCTGTCTGATCCCACACGCGTACGATAACACAACGAGCAGAGCGATGACCCCAAACTTCATTATGTCCATCACCATGCGCCCCAGGGTGATCTGTAATGGTCCCAAGTGGGGGTTCACTGTGAAGATGTAGATGAGCTTTAGGGAGCTGAAGATGCTGGCGGCGGCGAACAACCCCTCTGAGATGATGTTGGGGTCGTACGCATCCCACTTGTCTCGGGTCATGGATGCGATGGGGTTGTTGCGTCTGTTCTCCTCTACCTGAAGATGACAAACATGTCCAGGGTCAATGTCTCAATTAACTTTAAAGGAAAAAGGCAAAGGTAAGTTCTTATATGTCGCATTATCCGGTCCTAAGGACTGCCCAAAGCGCTTTACACTTTACTTCCTGGCAGACCTGTTCAATCGAACACCATCCTGACTTCTCTGGGAAGCACTCAGCCATGCTGCAATTAAAGCTTGAAGACTATTCGTATATGAATAGCCACCACTGTCTACAGTCAGGTATTCATTCATACAGGTGAGTGAACTGGAGCAACATAGAGTGAACGAACTTGCCCAAGGTTCGATGCAGCAACACAGAATTCAAACCCGGGTTCTCTCGGTCGAGAGTCCGAAGCTCTAGCCGCTGCAACATTGCACTTGTCATCAACTTATCAGTCACCACTGAGTCATGTCATCAACTCACCTTTCAAGTCTCAGTCATTGTCTCATAATTGAGACTTGTCATCAACTCACCATTTAAGTCTCAGTCATTGTCTAACAACTGAAACTTGTCATCACCTCATCATTCAGTCTCGGTCACTGTAAGCTAGTTAGTGTTCATGAATCTGATTTTTTACACCAGGGAGACCCTGTAGACTTGAACTTACCCGGAGGTAGGCGACCAGTTTGAGGGTGAAGGTGGCTATGTAAAGTGAGTTGGTGATGAAATCTAGGATGTTCCACATATCCTGTATATATGCCCTCGCACCTTCGTCCCACAACTGCTTCACCTCTGCCCAAATCAACCCTGGGGAAACACCAACAGCATGATTGCATATTTAGTTCATTAATCAGAAAATAATTATTATAATTGTAATTTTTGTTGTGCTCAAATCCTTTTACAATATAATGCAATTGGGTGCTTTACATTAATTAAATAAAACGTTTACATATATATATTAACACCAAAGTAAATGGTGGAAAAGGACTGTAAAATAAATAAATGTATTTATAACAAGTAAATATATAGAAAATTATAACCACAATTATATATATATATATACATATATATGTATATATATATATGTGTGTGTGTGTACAACATACATTTACATTCACAATATAAAAATATTGCAATTATTAGTATATATCACGAAGATTAAAATAAATCCAGAAAAGTCATGCAATCACATAAGTCGTATGCCAATTAAAAAAGGTTTCATTTTAAATATTCCTTGAGTGAGCTGTGCCTTGAGATTGTTAATGTACACCACCAGCCAGATGGTGTACACATAGCATTTTAGACAAAAAGTGATGTTAGCCTAATATTTATGAGAAAAACCACTATATTGACTTACCCATCACATAGGCTAATATCATCCATTCTATGCTTGTAGGGGATGCCCCGCGTACTTCTCGGTTCAAGGAAGAGCTGTCGGTTGATTCTATTCGCTGTGATGTCAGCATGAGTAGAACTGGCAAGAAGATAAGACAAAACTATTGAATTTATTCACTGTGATATCAGCATAAGAACTGTCAAGTATATAAACAAACTGATTGACTCAATTCACTGTCATGTCATCAGCATTAGAAGTGGCAAGTAAATAATAAAAGTTTGTGAAATACAGAATATGCAGATCAACACTTTGTAGATACGTTTATAGAATAAAATAATGCAATATGTGTGTAATGTGAAATAGTCATAAACATAATAAAACTATTCACATGTTGTACTGAATAGATTGCTCTTGTTAACATAGTTTGATAAGACAGTGAGCCTTTTTACCCGGAAGGGTCAAGCAACATCAGATGAATGGCTTATTTTATTGTACGGAAGTCAATAGAGTGGAACGTCATTAATGACGCCACTTTATTGGTCCCCAGTTTATATGTCTAGATTAAAGTTTTCCTGATAACCAGGTTATGCACATAATGGGAAATATCATTTTAAAGCTGATCATCTGTGGAATCAAAAAATTCCATTTCACAATTTTGAGAGTTAATACTTTGCTGTGGAAGGTCACATGTATGTATTACAAAAGTGAAAAATTATTTAATAGAAATGAAATGCATGTCAAACACACCCCTAAATTGCCCCACCACCATCTCCTCATATAATATTCTCCCAACAAAATGCCAACATACACAGGAAGTACACGTAGGAGGCGCTGTGGCAGATGAACTTGATGAATGGTCGTCCCATGAAGCGACCAATGGCGCACTTTGGCACACACAGGTAGAGCACGGACATGAATGGGTACATGAGACACACAGACACAGTGAGCAGCACTTTGAATATGATGTGTCGGCGCCGGAACCCTGGCAACCCCTTGTACCAGAGGGCGCCTAGCAGCTGCTGGCAGTTGGGGTGGGCGACAAACTGAAACAGCAGCAATAACTTTATTTATGCAATAACCAACACAAGTCCAATGTAGTTTGAGAATTGAAATTGGCCAAAGGATGACTTTTTTGGAAAGTGAATTACGTCTAATGCAGCCACTTTTGGGCATAAAGATAGTAGGAATATGATGTCTAACATGCAAACCAGATGGAAAACTGAACCATTGTACAGCCCCATCAAAGTTTCTCAGGCACACATTCCACCAACATGACGACAATATTACAGACATACATTAGTTGTCGCTATAGATGTACACAACCGCTACGAATATAAACCTAAGCAAACAATACAAACATTCAACCACCAATAGACACATACAATTACAAAAAGTGGGGCCATTCCGCCTATCCTGTAAAAGGAAAAATATATACCATTTGCAAAACAAAAACGCCTGTCGATGCACCAAAACCCAACACATTCAAGAATTGGGGATATGCCCATGTGTTCGAACCGAAATTTGGGAAAACCTTGAAACATTTTCCAACTTTTTTTCTACCAACGGTGTACAATAGTTGTTTAACTAAGCGTGCCTAGGCAGAACGGTGGGGAGGAGGGCGGATTTAGAAGTATCAGGATATACACGATATGACACGCAGCTACCCAACGCAGAAGTGGCGGCTTAACTGCTAATCCAATTCAAAGGCTTGGGCCTAATCCTGACATGTCGTGATTGGCTGAAGGCGCTGGGTGGTTTCACTAAGCCAAACAGCTGGAAGTTATTATCGCCTCAGCCACTTAGCTCAATACACACACTAGGCCTGTCCTGGCCATTGCATAAAATACAGTATACGCACTGCGTTCATACCTTCATTTATGCAATAACCAACACAAGTCCAATGTAGTTTGAGAATTGAAATTGGCCAAAGGATGACGTTTTTTTATTGGAAATGGATTGCTTCTAATGCAGCCATTTTTGGGAATAAAGATAGTAGGAATGTGATGTTTATCATGCAAACCAGATGAGAAACTGAACACTTGTACAGCCCCATCAATGTTTCTCAGGCACACATTCCTACAACATGACGACAATATTACAGACATACATAAGTTGTCGATATATATGTATAAAACCACTACGAATACAAACCTAAGCAAACAATACAAACATTCCACCACCAATAGACACATGCAATTACAAAACGTTCGGGCCATTCCGCCACAAGATCACCAAGAGGAACCTGTGACCACCCCACCGTATGAAACACATCAAACAATTGACCCAAGATACTTACGCAAGTCGGATATACTTCCTAAAGCATCCGGCGTCCACCTGCCTGCTGCCCTGATTTGTGCGTCAGATTCCCCTCGCAAGGCTACTGCTGTAGCTGCACCAATGCGAAAACTGTGACCTTTAAATGAACTAGTTTGGTAGCCACAAAAGCTGAGGAGCCGTTTAAAGGACACATCAAATTCACTCCGCAGCATAGGTGAACCGGGTACGCAAACAGGATACCCTGTACTGGGCCCCTGGCATGAATGAATTCCCTTAACACTGATGCTGGGTGGATGACAGAACCTTGTAAGCATTCACCCCTTACCTGCAGATATTGTGGGCCTTGTCGTGCACTGTGTTTAAAACGACCAAAGGACCCTGTAATGAGGTCACCAGATAGCATAACATATCCTAAATGTAAACAGCCTTGTACCGTGTGCCTTGCCCTCGGTACCATTTCTCCTTTTCGCAGGTATGCTCTAAATGCAAGGACCATCATGGCCTGTAGCATAGTACATCTGTTTTGTAGAGAGAACACAGTTGGGAGAGTTTGTACCAAGCGAGTGAGGATGGGTAGTGTGGCAGGCACGCGGACGTCACGCGAAGACCCCAAATTTCGTGCACCAACTAATAACTTGTGCATGATAAAATTAGTAGTTGGATCGGGAAACCCATTAATCTTGTGAAAATATGCCACTGCTGAAACGATAGATGCTGGGGCTAACCCTCCAGCATGCATGTGTGCCACAAAGAGCATAATCATTTCTACCGAGATTGGCAGACAAAGATACATGCCCAGTGACTGAAAAAAACACTACCAACTTACCCCATGCCCGCTCATAGTGGGTTCTCGTTGATGGAGCCAATTTAGCCTGTAATAAAAGACTTAAAGATTCCCTAAGCCGACTGGGGAGACCCTGGAGGGAACTTCCTGTAGGTTGGCATCTGCCCATGGTGCCAATGCTCGGAATTCCTGTACCTGTGACAGTTTATGAGCCAAAATGTTGTTTTTACCCGGTATGTGACATGCACTGAAATTTATATTAAAACGCAAGCATGCTAACACCAATGGACGAATTAAAGCCATAATGCTGGGATTACGGGCAGTTTGCTTGTTAATAGCTGGAACAAGCGATTCGTTGTCTGTATAAAAACAGACACTTCTGTGTGACCACCTACTTCCCCATACTGCCACTGCATCCATAATAGGATACAACTCCAGTACAGATATATTGTACGAACGTCACGCTACCGGCCACTGCCCATAAAACCACTCAATGCCATACAGTGCCCCCAAGCTTATATCTCCTGCAGCATCAATATATAGTTGTAAATAATCACCTGTCAAAAAATTGTCATCTAGAAAAAGGACCTGCCATTAAATCGACATAAAAAGTATTGCCATACCTGCAAGTCAAGCTTTGCCCGGCTAGTCAAAAGAATATGATGGTGGGGTTTCTGAACCCCCGCTGTTAAATCGATTAACCTTCTTAAAAAGTGGCTTGCTGGTACGACGGCACAGGCGAAATTTAATACGCCAATGAACGAATGTAGCTCACTTAGAGTTACCTTTAACAAGATTTAACAAGATTGCCTTCCAGAGAATTAACTCTAGATGGCAGGTGGACAAGGAAGCCCTTTGGCTTATCGAGAGTCCAACCCTTTTATCTACATATATCTAGCCCTTCTGAGGTATGTGTCGATTTTATTTTTAAACATATTCACACTACTAGCACCCACACAATCATCAGATAATCTGTTCCATACATTCACATTCCTTTGTGAAAATAAAAACTTTCTTACGTCTAATCTACACTGTTCCTTTACTAATGTAACTTCGTGTCCTCTAGTCTTTCTATCTTTCTTAACTGAAAAAAAACATATTTCTATCAATATTTTCATAACCATTCAATATTTTAAACACTTCTATCTGATCTCCTCTCAATCTCCTGGTAAACCTTGTGCCTCCTCTGAAAATTACTCAGTAGTACTTTAGCCTTTTCTAACTAATCGTTTGGCAACCTAGCTTCCATTCGTTCTGCATCGAAAGTAATACCAAGGAAAGAGATTACTTGGGATGGGATCACTGTTTTTTAGCTGCCAATGGTACCCCAAGTTCTGCACAGAGATTGATGAAAGCCTGCAAGTCTCGTTCACATTTAGCTTGTGAACGAGCCATCAAGAGATAGTCGTCAATTGCATGTATGATGGCTGTAACTCCTAATTTATGCCTTGTTACCCAGTCCAAAGCAATACTAAAACGCTAAAAAATTGACTAGGTTGCACAAAATGCGATTTCCGTACTTATAAACCTTTTAAAAATATTACATAACATATATCGTCTGAACAGTGTGAAATTGACACATAGGTGTGTATATATTTGTCAATGTTTCTTTCCTGCTATTTGGTGTAGAAACATGTATAATTTAAGTAATTATACACAAGGAGATAATTATGCTACTGTATCTATTTATTTTCAACATGCAAATGAACTACCAACACATCGGTTGTAGGTGTAACATGAACACCAATTGAAGGCAATTTCAAAAACACATGTATACTTTGACAGAATGTCACGTCATTTTTATTATTACTACTTCAATATAGCTGTTAAAAGAGGCCTTGGTCATTACGTTGTCGCTTGACCAGAAAAAGTATGAAAATATTCAAGAGCGAGATACTTAAAAATATTATTACCGTACTTGTCTTTTGATATTAGTACGCTAGTCGGCATAATCTTGTGAGGCAAATACATATTTAAGGAACTAATAACACGTGTAATAGGCCCACTAATGCTGTGATAAACTTTTCCATATATGACAAGAAACGGTATAGAAGCATTACAGTGCACAAACGTTATGCTTTTAACATAGACACAAACATTATGCAATGCATTGGACCATTGTAGCATCATTACATCAGCTACACCTACACCTAGAGGTAGAATGTTGTATCTTAGTACTTATTACAAAGACCCGATAACTTGGGCTTCAAGGAAAAATATATTGAGTGGTAGGGTTGTAGGTGTAACCATGGACACCAAATATAACTGGTGTCCATTATATGATGTACCAAGCAGAAACAACAGTTGTTGATATTTCCAAAGTCACCAGATTGCTAGCCACCAATAAGGTCAACATAATCACAAATAGATGTTCATTTAGAAATCTTCCAAATTAATATGATATGTGTATTAATGGTTCACGCGTAACAAGTTTGTGCAGGTAACAACTGAAAACACCAAACTTACCCTCGCTGTACATTGCTTGCTGCTTTTGAAAAGAGGTCAATGACATTATGATATGATGCTATCTGCCTGTCTGTGCACACTAAATACACATTATCTTGAAAAATGACACAGTGTTGCCGCTGTCAGGTGTGATGCGTGGTTGTATGTGTAACATCTATTTGAGGACAAGATACATACCCAAACTCCCTTTGACGTGTTTGGTACATTTCAAATGCAGTATTGTTAAATTCACTGCTGATGTAGTAAAGTATATATGATACCATTTCTATGTTAGAAGTGTAAAGCAAGTGGTATCCTAAAATATGGATATATGTATGTGGTTGTAAGTATAACCATATACACGAACTTGAATTTTAGGTGATAACATTGCCAATAATTCATGTTTATACAATTCGACATAACTTTCGTTTGGTTTAACGCGGAAACTTCGTGCAACGTCTGCCGTGAAGACGGACACGTCTTCTAATTGGTCGAACAGATCTCGTGACGATCCAAATAGGTTTACAAGTGCGGGTTTTCAATTTGCCGCGACCTGTTTTTGCGAAAACCGTACTGTCGGCATGACATTTTGGCGCGCATCATCCCTCAATCACGAACGATAAGTTCGCCAAATAAAGGAATACCTTTAAAATCTTTATGCCATTGTAAAGAACAATATCTTGTCGTTCCAGTGATATTAAATATGTATTATTTAACGCGGACTGAATGGTGTAAGGGCTGCGTGACCGGTGGCCTGTCATAGTTTAGCGTCAGAACTGGCCAGATCCAACAGCCGAGGTGCGTTGTCCAATTGTCTCTTTCCATGTCCATTCACTTCCTGTTTCCTCTGAACTACCAATTAGCGATCTATTATGAAAAACACATAGGTTGTTATTTAGTGCTAATTTTCATTCAGTGGACAAATTGAGTGTGGAACAATCACCAGATGCCGCCACTGTCGTGCTACGTTCGTGCACTCAACACGGTATTTGGAGCAGAAATTATATGGTCAGCAGAAACGGGTTTACTGGTGGTATAAAATACTGTAACAGTGTTCTAACTAATGTTCTGGTTTCAAAAACCTTTTAATGAGCATTTTGAAGAGGTTCACTACTTCATCGGTATGCATCCGGAAATGACAGATTATATTATGTGAATATTCTCAATGAACATACTCCTTCCGTGTGTATTTAATTGCAAGTTTTAGCTGTTACAGATATAGCTAAATATATTTAGAACATAAAAAAATGCATTATTAAAAAGTTTAGCTACTGTTTAAACTGGGTTTTATCAACAATGTTCTATGTACTGGACATGTGTACACCGTCACATAATGAGCTATTACTTCACATTCACCACTGCATCAACTGTCCAAAATTACAAGATTAAACCATGCGAATATCTTATACACATGTACATACCTTCTTCTGTTTGTATTTGATTGCGAGTTTTAGTCGTGACAGGTTGTTATTTAGTGCTAATTTTCATTCAGTGGACAAATTGAGTGTGGAACAATCACCAGATGCCGCCACTGTCGTGCTACGTTCGTGCACTCAACACGGTATTTGGAGCAGAAATTATATGGTCAGCAGAAACGGGTTTACTGGTGGTATAAAATACTGTAACAGTGATAACTGCCGCCTTTGGTTGGTTGGTTGGCTGGCCCGTGGGTGGATGTACGTATGTCAATGACAGTTAAAGGCTATAAATAATAGTGTTTAATCTTCAACGGTTGCTGAATTTCTGTATTTACTTTCAAAACTAAAAATCAGCTAATGTTCTAATGGAATCTTCCAGTTGAAACCAATGCAAGTTTAACTGTTCTGGTTAACTTTTCAAATACAAGGGTAATCCGGTAATCCTTTCTGCTTGGACATATGTTATATACAAAATGAACATCTCCGAACAAAACAGAAAATGCGATAAATATTTTAACAGATGATACATCATATTTTTGGAGAGCATAGCTAATTAAAACAGAACTTCTAAAACAAATTTAGAAAATAAAAAACGCATTATTATATTAGCTTAGCCACTGTTCTAAGAGGGTCAAAATAAATTTCTGCTAATGTTCTGGTTTCAAAAACCTTTTAATGAGCATTTTGAAGAGGTTCACTACTTCATCGGTATGCATCCGGAAATGACAGATTATATTATGTGAATATTCTCAATGAACATACTCCTTCCGTGTGTATTTAATTGCAAGTTTTAGCTGTTACAGATATAGCTAAATATATTTAGAACATAAAAAAATGCATTATTAAAAAGTTTAGCTACTGTTTAAACTGGGTTTTATCAACAATGTTCTATGTACTGGACATGTGTACACCGTCACATAATGAGCTATTACTTCACATTCACCACTGCATCAACTGTCCAAAATTACAAGATTAAACCATGCGAATATCTTATACACATGTACATACCTTCTTCTGTTTGTATTTGATTGCGAGTTTTAGTCGTGACAGATTCATACGTTCCCCCATCTCAATAATCGGTCCATCATCGGTATGATTCAACACGATCTCCAACTCCTTCGAGCCCCGCACCTGACTCAACAGAGCCACGGCAAAGTCCTGTGTCTGCTTCGACAGCATCTCATAGTCCACTTTGAACTCAATCTCGAGTCGACTCAGCCGTTTCAGTTCCCAGCTGAGCTCAAATGCCGTGAGAATGGGGTCTTTGCTGGAGAGGCAGATAAGCGAGGGACTGGCCAAGGCACGGTAGGCATTGATGCGAGACTGCGAGTGATTGAGACTGTCCTCAGTGCTCTTAGAAGCACACTCGATGCAGAAGCAGCAGACCTCGTGCGGTTTTGGAATACGATCGCCGCGGTCAAGGAGGATCTTGAGAATCTCGTAGTTGTCCTTGTGGGCGGCCATGATGATGGGGGTGATGTCAGGGGTGAAGGAATTCGAGGGTATCCCGCCCAGGAAGCCCTGCATCAGACGGGTCACGGTCAGTGTTCATGCAATGTCCACACAACACCAGACACAACAGTACTTCTTAATAATAAGGTAACTTCTTTTGCACCTAAATCATCGGAAAACAAGCTCAATGGTGCATCAAAATAAAAGGGTTGGCCAATCTCAAATTAATATGCAGTATTAAAACAGATGGATGGATACGCAAAGGGGCTAAGGTGGATATGCAAGGTCATAATGGTAAGTTTTAAAATAATGGCAGAAATGTGTAATATTTTTAACTGACCTAACACTAAGAGGGAGCAAATTCCAATGAGTCGGCGCAGCAACAGAGAAAGCTGTATTGCCAATGTTGGTGTTACAGTAGAACCTTGCTTTATGGTCACTTTGGTAATACTGCCACCTTGCAATTATGGTCACCCTGGGACAGTCCCAAATTATTTTGGTAACAGTAAAGTGTAAGAAATTAGTTCTGGTAATACTGTCACCTCGGTTTTCAGGTATCGTTTGTCCAGTGCCGGGGGTGACGTTAATACTGAGGTTCTACTGTAAACTCTAGAATGAAATAAAAACTAGATGATTAAATGTAGGGGAGGAAAAATCGTATGGTAAACACAAAATGGTCACAAACGGTGTATTTAAGAAGGGTCGTTGAGTTATGATCCCCTTTGAAAATATTTTTGTTGAATTGTGCCTATTTAACCTATATGTAGCTTCATTATATTTTAGCATGAAAAATTACATGGGTGAATAGAGTTGGCACCCGACTGAGTCACTATTACCAGTGCTATCCTATTTCGTACATTTATCTGGGCAGATCGATAAATAATCAGAGGAAATTTCAAAATTTGAGTAACTTTGTCCGTAAAAAAATTAAAAGGTAAGTTCTTATATAGCGAACTATCCAGTCCTCAGGACTGCTCAAAGCGCTTTACACTTTACTTCCTGGCAGACCTGTTCAATCGAACACCATCTCAACTTCCCAAGGAAGCATTCAGCCACGCTGCATATAATTCGCGAAGACTATTCATACACAAATATCCACCTCTGTCTATAGCCAGGTACTCATTCATACAGTTGAGTGAACTGAAGCAATGTAGAGTAAACTGCCGGAAACACTGAAAACCGACACAGCAGATCTGCTGCTGGAACAAACCTCACTGGAACACAAGGTTTCACCGCATAGTACCATGGGGTGACCTCCAATGCCCTCATGTATGTGACCTCTGATCTCTCTATACAGTGCACATATCATTAATCGACATCACCTAGTCAATATTATATCTCGGGTGAAACTAATAATATCACTGACTCAGCGGTTGGCCAGTTGATGAGCTTGCAGGGCGTTTGTGTGCTATATCACGACATCGCAAACAGTTTGTGCACAGATGACAAGTCGATCATTTGCAATGGCATGACGGCAATTAAATGTAGCCTGTTAATTTACATCATTGTTTATTGGTGTTACTAATAAAAAGTTATTTATTTCCTACGCTGTCAGTTAAGATTGTACGAAGATAGATGTAGGCCCTACACGTGAACATTTTGAGTGTGTGTGTGTGTGTGTGTGTGTGTGTGTGTGTGTGTGTGTGTGTGTGTGTGTGTGTGTGTGTGTGTGTGTGTGTGTGTGTGTGTGTGTGTGTGTTCACGCACATGTGCGTGTGTGTGTCAGTATGTGTGGTGGTGGTGGTGGTGTGTGTGTGTGTGTGTGTGCGTGCTTGCGTGTGTGCGTGCGTGCGTCAGACCTGCCTACCCCAAAAACATCCTGTCAGTAATCCATCTTCCCATTTACACTAATTTTCAGGAAATGGGCCTGCTGTCAGTAATAATTCAGAACCGTGTCAGATATTGTCAGGAAAAGAACACCACTGCCAGCAACACTTTAATACTGTGACTATGACGATAGTGGCACCCAAAATATAATTGTCTCTAATAAACTAGGAGGTGTTTTGAAGCGTTCAGTTAACAAGATAAGGTAGATGTTCATAACCAGCATTGGTGGAAATCAAACGTGAAGAAGCGTAACTCTAATGCAAATGGGTCTATACACATTGTAATTCTGATTTTAGGTAAATTTCGAAAACAGCATGCTGACTACAAAAGCATGATAAAATATAGCAATGTGTCACGACATTGTCTATTTGTAATTTCATTAGGATTAAAATTAGTAGCCGGTATAACTAGGGCTAGTATAGTAGAATATATATAGTACGAAGTGGCTAGCGCGCCGGACCCATAAGCTCAATTTCTCTGCTATTGGTCCGGAGCTTTTCCGCAATGTACGCGCAGGAAGCGTGTGCGCATATACTTCGCGGCGTATATAATGTGCGCATGCGGGCAGCCATCTTCCTTTTTGATCCGCTGATGGTAACGACCACGTGCGCTCGTGTCGCTCACCTCCTATGCGTAATATTCGCCACTTTATAAATGTATCGGGCGAAATTGTAAGCGATTGCATTTATATAGGGGGCGAATATTACGCATAGGAGGTGTGCCGCGAGAGCTCGCGACCGCGTTGGCTGCGTTCCCGGTTCATTTCCGTTATAGCTGTCAACCGCAATGTGTTGAAACGTGTGCGCGACTCATTAAAACACTTCTTTTTTTGTAATAAATACGAATCCGTTTGTTACGACCATGTCTTGTAATGTTGCTGTCGGGGACGCATTTAGAAGTCATTCTAATTTAGAAGTTTGTATACGTATGTACGAACGTGACAAGAACATACAACTGACACTACGGGACACGCGGACACTGGAAAATGCGCGCAGTAGGGCACCGAAGAAGATTGAAGGTTCAAATCCGCTGCTGAAGTATTACTCAGTACACTACACTTGTGTCTGTGGAGGGAAGAAGTACCATTCCAAAGGCAACGGCATACGCCTTGGTCAACGGTTAGTGTGGTTTATTTTACGAATGTTGCTTACTGAATAAATTTAGGTATTAGGCAGGTACAATCGTTTCTGTTAATTGTTCAAAACCTTACGCAGATATCCGCTACGATCCTATCCGTCATTATGCCTTTCAGGATGATTTAGATCGGTAATGGAAATTTCAAATGTATTGCCTACTATTGGTGTGGTCGTTAGACCTATTTGTCTTCCCTTCTGCTAACATGGGGGTCCCAGTTTAGTGGCCTTGGTTTATTATCATTATAAACTTATTACGAAGGCCAACTGCAAGCTACCTGTTTGTTGATGGATATACTTCATTTTGTCGTTTATTTTACATTGTAAAGGCCTTGACGTTATGGCTGCCATTACAATTCTAAAAGCTTTGGTTACGTTTTTGGCATTCATATTTTATAACATATTTTTAATTTGTTTCGTTTTTGACAGGTCCATCAGCAAGCAGGATAATAGTGATTGCTTCTGCTAAAACCAATCACGCTGCAGAGCCAGGTGCGATGTATTTCTATTTTTGAGTTTTTGTTTAATGTGGATGCAGTGCTAGTGAACTATTTATTGCAGTGCTCGTTTTGTTTAGTTATGTTATGATATGCGGGACTTCGGTTACTTTTTGGGCATTCATATTTTCTAAGATATCTTTAATTTGTTTCATTTTGATAGATGCATCAGCTAGTAGTAAGTTATGATATATGAAGCTTTGGTTGTTTTTTGGCATTCATATTTTATAACATATTTTAAATTTGATTGAAGAGGTTCATCAGACTGGGTGCTTAAAATGAGTGATATTTTTACTTATTTCACAGTCAGTTTACTTTTTGTTCTCGTGACGTTTCGAGTGCTTTCAGCAGTCTTCTTCAGACGACTACCGTCCTTCACTCAGGTGTGTGCCCCCCACGACTGCGTCATGGGTGGCTCTTCAAGAGATCGTCATAGATGTGTGAAAGCCAGTACCGTCCTTCGTCTCGGTCCATGCAGTCCTTGGTTTTTTTTAATACAGATCGCTTCTTTGAAGGCTCTTGTCCTCCAGTCCGACTCCCTGTCCACAAATTTGTTCCCCTCCCAGTCTACTATGTGATTTTGCAGTGTCATGTGGTCTGTGATGGCTGATTTGTTCATCTCCTTTTCCGATGTTTTTCTGTTGTTTCTGGTGTAGGGTTTGTTCATTGTTGCTTTGTCTACGTCATTTCTGTGTTCCCTGATGCGGATTCCAAGTGTGCGTTTAGTTTCTCCGATGTATGTGGCATTGCAGTTCTTACATAATATAGCATACACTCCTTCACACATCTTGTGTGGTTTCACTTTGTCTTTTGGTCTTACCTGTGACATCTTGATGGTGTTGTGAGGTTTCATTACTGTGTTCACTTTGTGTATTTCTTCATGATCCGTGGTGTGGTTTCGGATAATCCTTGGACATCCTTGTCTTTTTCCACAGTCTTCTTCCTGATGTTGGCTTCATTCTTTTGTTTCATTTTTCTCTGTACCGTTAATATGGTCCACACTGTGGATACCCGCATCTCTTTAGGACTTCTTTGTTGAGTTCTCTTTCTTTGCGTTCATCTTCTTCCTCTGTGACAAGTGTTTCACATATGTTTAGTAGCGTATGGATCACTCCCATCTTCTCGTGTAATGGATGATGTGAGGAGAAATTTAGATATTGGTCCGCGTGGGTACTCTTTCGGAAAATCAGAAGTTTCACCTCCCCTGATTCTTTTATGACTAGTAATGCGTCTAAAAATGGCATCTTGAAGAGCCGCCCAGGGCGCAGCCGTGGGGTGACACACCTGAGTGACTACGTCTGCGTTAAAAGACTACCGTGTCGCCATCTAGCGGTAGTTGTCTGAGGAAGACTGCTGAAAGCAGTCGAAACGTCACGAGAACAAAAGGTAAACTAACTGTGAAATAAGTAAAAATATCACTCATATTTTAAATTTGTTTCATCAGCAAACAGGACACCAGTGACTGCTGCTGCTTCTGCTTAAACCAATCACGCTGCAGAGCCAGGTGCGATTTATTTATATTTTTCAGTCTTTGGTGGGTGCAGTGTTAGTGAGCTATTTATTGTTGTGCTGTTTTTGTTTAATTGTGTTATGATATATGGGGCTTCGGTTACTTGTTAGGCATTCATATTTTTAAGATATCTTCAATTTGTTTCATTTTGATAGATGCATCAATACTTGGCGATAGCCATGTATTTTGGTCATTAGGGTTCGTGAGGTCGGCCGGCAAGTCGTGGACCGGGGTCAGAGTGGATTTTGCGTGAAGGGGCACGGATGTCGTGGTCCGTCTTTTATCGGGATTCGCGGGGGGAGATCTCGACAATGCGTGACTACGACCTGTGGGATAGAATTTCGATTCTAAACCCGGTCGCGGCGACAATAGCAACGAGTCACGTACGCCAGTTAGTAACACGGGGCAGAAAACGCTCCATCGGTCGACCACGGGCTCGTCCGTCTGATGACCACCTGATGGCAGCACAGACCAATGTCTTGTTGCAAGCGAGAGCCTGCAGTCAGCCAACGACAGATCGTGATTCACTGCGACAGATGGCAACACACACCAATGCCTTGTGGCATGCGACGGGTGACAGTCGACCGACATCGAGTTGGGATACGAACCAGCATGCGGCAGCACCACTGTTGGAGAGTGTGGCAGCAACGACTGCCAGGCATCAGTGGGAAGAGACATTTGCTGCAGGAAATGCACGATATGATGTCTGAACAGAGAGACAGTGTAAATGATAATGTCACAGCTATGCCCCAGTGTAACTGTGCTGAGTTTATGCCACAGTTGAATGATTTAACACAGGAGGTGTTCCCCACAGGCATTCCTGGAGTGAGAGCCTGGGAACAGGTAGGGGGCGCCACTGCGCCTATAAGGGAAGGGTCGTTGCCAAATCTTGGGCAGGGCATAGGTGTTGGGGCCGTGATAGACAGCCTCCCGCAGCAGACTCGAGACAGGGTTAGGGCATTCACCAAAGCTTCCGGTGTCTATCCATGCTCATGTACCAGCTAATGTAAGAGCGAAGGTATGGTTTGGGGAGTTTGGGGAAATGTCGGCAATTTTGCCTGGTGTCAGGTCCAGTAACCAAGATCTTACGCTGGGCCTGCGTCAACAAGGGGAGAACAGTCCATCAATAGTGTGTGTCGGCCCTAAGGCCAAACCAGAAATTCGCAGTTTCCCTCAGTGGGAGAAAGCCTTCCGGGTTTACATGTCAATATACTTATCCCAGCCCACCCACTACCATGAGGGCCCTGCAGTGTTGAAATATATTAACACGATCAGTGACCTGTCTGAGTTGGGAGGTAATTGGCAAACATGATGAAACTTTCCGGGTCCTGCGCATGCTAGAAGGGTGGAGGTGGGACTCGACGGTTTCCGAGTTATGGCTGAGAGCGGCTTAGGTGGGGAATGTCAACATCGGGCCAACTTATGGTGGTACCCCCTTTCAAAGCAAGGGCGCAATCCACCGACCATCATCCACTCCCTGCTTTGCGTTTAATAAAGGCAAAGTGTTCTCTGTCAGGTATTGCAAGGATACGATAAAGGCAAATCTGATTACTTAGTTAACGGTTTTATGTATGTATTTTGGATTGGCTGTCTCAGTATACCAGCTCAAGTGATAAATGTGCGGCTGACGTGGATGTGTTCATTGGACTCTGCGGGAAGTTAGGGGCCACATTAGCACATGGTAAGACATAGGGCCCATCTATAACCCTTCCGTTCTTGGGTATGATCTTGGACACTGTGAATTTAGAAGCTCTTCTACCCCAAGAGAAGTTGGATACATGTAGGCCATTAGTGTCAATAAGTAAAAAAATCACTCATATTTTAAATTTGTTTCATTTTGACAGGTCCATCAGCAAGCAGAACAACAGTGACTGCTGCTGCTTCTGCTTAAACCAATCACGCTGCAGAGCCAGGTGCGATTTGTTTCTATTTTTGAGTGTTTGGTGGATGCAGTGCTAGTGAGCTATTTATTGCTGTGCTGTTTTTGTGTAATTATGTTATGATATATGGGGCTTCGGTTACTTTTTAGGCATTCATATTTTAAGATATATATAATTTGTTTCATTTTGACAGATGCATCAATACTTGGCGATAGCCATGTATTTTGGGCATCGCGGTTCGTGAGGTCGGCCGGCACGTCTTGGCCCGGGGTCAGAGTGGATTTTGCGTGAAGGGGCACGGATGTCGTGGTCCGTCTTTTATCGGGATTCGCGGGGGGGGGGGAAGATCTCGACAATGCGTGACTACGACCTGTGGGATAGACTTTCGATTCTAAACCCGGTCGCTGCGACAATAGCAACGAGTCACGTACGCCAGTTAGTAACACGGGGCAGAAAACGCTCCATCGGTCGACCACGGGCTCGTCCGTCTGATGACCACCTGATGGCAGCACAGACCAATGTCTTGTTGCAAGCGAGAGCCTGCAGTCAGCCAACGACAGATCGTGATTCGCTGCAACAGATGGCAACACAGACCAATGCCTCGTGGCATGCAACGGGTGACAGTCGACCGACATCGAGTTGGGATACGAACCAGCATGCGGCAGCACCACTGTTGGAGAGTGTGGCAGCAACGGCTGCCAGGCATCAGTGGGAAGAGACAGTTGCTGCAGGAAATGCACGATATGATGTCTGAACAGAGAGACAGTGTAAATGGTAATGTCACAGCTATGCCCCAGTGTAACTGTGCTGAGTTTATGCCACAGTTGAATGATTTAACACAGGAGGTGTTCCCCACAGGCATTCCTGGAGTGAGAGCCTAGGGTCAGGTAGGGGGCGCCACTGCGCCTACAAGGGAAGGGTCGTTGCCAAATCTTGGGCAGGGCATAGGTGTTGGGGCTGTGATAGACAGCCTCCCGCAGCAGACTCGAGACAGGGTTAGGGCATTCACCAAAGCTTCCCGTGTCTATCCATGCTCATGTACCAGCTAATGTAAGAGCGAAGGTATGGTTTGGGGAGTTTGTGGAAATGTCGGCAATCTTGCCTGGTGTCAGGTCCAGTAACCAAGATCTTACGCTGGGCCTGCATAAACAAGGGGAGAATCGTCCATCAATAGTGTGTGTCGGCCCTAAGGCCAAACCAAAAATTCGCAGTTTCCCACAGTGGGAGAAAGCCTTCCGAGTTTACATGTCATTGTATTTATCCCAGCCCATCCACTACCACTACCTGCATTGTTGAAATATATTGACACGATCAGTGACCTGTCTGAGCGGGGATGTTATTGGCAAACGTATGATGAAACTTTCCGGGCCCTGCGCATGCTAGAAGGGTGGAGGTGGGACTCGACGGTTTCCGAGTTATGGCTGAGAGCGGCTCAGGTGGGGAATGTCAACATCGGGCCAACTTGTGGTGGTACCCCCTTTCAAAGCAAGGGCGCAATCCATCGACCATCATTCAATCCATGCTTTGCGTTTAATAAAGGCCAAGTGTTCTCTGTCAGGTATTGCAAGGATACGATAATGACAAATCTGATTACTTAGTTAACGGTTTTATGTATGTATTTCGGATGGGCTGTCTCAGTATACCTGCTCAAGTCCTAAATGTGCGGCTGACGTGGATGTGTTCATTGGACTCTGCGGGAAGTTAGGGGCCACATTAGCACATGGTAAGACATAGGGCCCATCTATAACCCTTCCGTTCTTGGGTATGATCTTGGACACTGTGAATTTAGAAGCTCTTCTACCCCAAGAGAAGTTGGATACATGTAGGTCATTAGTGTGCGAATTTCTGCTGAAACAAAAGGTCGCTCTCAAGCATCTTCAAAGTTTGATTGGCCTATTAAATCATGCATGTTCTGTCATAGTGAATGCCATCAGTTTTCTGAGAAGGCTCACCGATTTAACAATCAGTGTAACCAAAGCACATTATCACATCACACTTACGCAGCAGGTTAAGTTGGACTTTACAGTGTGGCAGGAATTCCTGAACAGTTTCAATGGCAGAGCCTTTTTTTCTTGATGAGGATTTCCTCAATGGGAATTGTTTAGAATTGTACACTGATGCACCAGGGAGCATAGGATATGGGGCAGTGTACGGCAAGGAATGGTTTTATGGTACCTGGTCTTCGCAATATTTCTGTGTTAGAACTGTTCCGTATTGTTGCTGCGGTCGACGTTTAGGGTTCATAATGGGCAAATAAGAGCGTATGCTTTAGAACTGACAACGACACATTGGTGCCTGTGATAAATAAGCTAACATTTCGGAAGCCACACACCATAGTCCTCGTTCGTTGTTTGGTTTTCACGTGTCTCAGTTTTAACATTAACTTCATCGCACGTCATGTCCCGGGTAGAATCAACATTTTGGCCGATAAGCTATAAGGGTCAGGTGGATGAGTTCCGCACATTAGCACCAGGGGCTAATATCATGCCGACCAAGCTACCTGTACATTGCTTACCAGAAGGCTCTGATTATAATGAGATAATCTGAACATGAGAACAAGACATTGTCATTAATATCTTTTAATATGTCCTACGTGCGGAAGGCTTGTCTCGGGCGAGTTCTTCTAATCAAGGTCTATACGAAGTGTTTTAATGCTGTACGACGAAGGCTTGTCTCGGGCGAGTTCTTCTAACCATGGGTTATACGAAGTGTCTTAATGCTGTATGAGGAAGGCTTGTCTCGGGCGAGTTCATCTAATCACGGCTTATAAGAAAAATCTCTTAATGCTGTATCAGAAAGGCTTGTCTTGTTTCGGGTGAAGTCTTTTAGTCAACGGTTATTTGAAATGTAACCTCATGTTAGGAGAGGAAGGCTTGTCTCGGGCGATTTCTTGTAGTTAAGCGTTATAAGAAACGAATATGTCATTACTTTTACAGACAGGGTAAATTGTTTTCCAGAAGAAGTACCTGGTATCAATTTTTACAGAGGACCCAACCAGTGTGTATATATAGTTTATATATCTATTTTAGCGATAGGTTGAGAAAAAATTTGTCTTGGGCCAGTTCTCCGAAAATCAAGAAATCTAAAGGTCTTTCACAAATACACGTTTTGGTGGGGCGGTCACATGTTGTAAATATGTTTCAACTGTCAGAAATAAATCCTGGCCATTTTCATCTACCTGGTGTTGTGTTGGTGCCTTGCGTAAACCTTTATCTGTACATTTAGTGTATTCTCAGTGAAGACTGATCCTTGGACTCATCATAGTAATTTACACTTCTGATGTATCCAGTATGTCACAGTTTGCATAACACAAAATCAAAATTTTGCGTATTACCTCTACCTCCAAACTTTGTCTTTGGTAACAATGTTGGTAACGGTTTTATATGTTAACTACGGTACTATTGCAGCATGGCGTCTCATAAATAAAACATTCTGGCATACAGATGACCTTTGCCTTCTGTTTCTGTCAAAATGAAACACTATTGTGGCTAGAATTTCAACAAAATATATGACGAAATGCACAAACGCACCGCGTGTTTGACATCCCTTTTTGGTGGCTAGGCAACAGGTGACGTGACGTACAGGTCAATTGGGCACCAGGCTAACATGGACCGATTCACTTACTCTACTTCAAAAATGTGTCCAATCAATAAGTCTATACAGCAATATCACTAATGGTCCTATTGTTTGTATTATGAGAAAAGCCTGTTGCTATTGTATCTCAGTTGGTTTTCTTTTACAATTTCATATAAAATGATTAGAAGGATTGGGAGAGGAGTGGAGAATGAGAGCGAAAGACAGAGGGGAATGGAGACAGTTGGTGGAGATTGAGAGCAGTGAAAGATCATGCAAGGAGAGAAAAGAAGAAAAATGATAACGGAAATCGAAGAATGGAATCGAGGCCAGCCTTAACCATGACGAGAGGAAAACAACATAAAACATTAGCACAGGTGCCCAATCTACTGCTCTGGTAGAACTCTTTCCCTTAAAGTTTCGAACAATCTCACTGTGTACCGCTTTAGCACTGGAATCTACCGATGAATCTGCCAAACCTCACGGTTTAATAAATAATTACTCATTTTGAATCAAAGTATACTGCCCAACCAACATTTCATACAGAAAATGGATACAAAAAATATATACCTTAAATAAAATAAAAAATTAAACATCTATCCGGCCATGGAGATGTTTCATTTTACGCACACATTCAATAAGGAGTGAACACAATTGTACGAGCTTTAAGACGGCAGCAAGACGATTTGAATCTAGAATATCTTGGTTGACAGTCTGATTATCTAATCACTCCGCTACTGCGCCGCTGTCAGTTTCATGTTGAGCGCGCATTGAAAATAGCATGCCATTCGCACATGATGGAGTGGATGATAATTCACACTTGTCCGTCCAGAACACCTTCAATCTGCCTCACGGAGTGCGGCCACTCGTAATGCAGGGTGTGGTCATTCTTCTAGGCATTGCCACATACTGCTGTCACACATGGGCAAGCTGACAGCGTTAACTAGTGTCTTACTTAATACCGTGGCTTGTGCAATTATCTCTTCACCAGAGACACACCCAGCTAACATGGTTGATCTCACACCCACGATCCCTGTACTGGGGAAACACAAACAAAAACGCAGTTGAACTTTGGCAGTCTGGTGGTTATAATATCAGTTTCTCAATCGAAAGAATCCGGATTCAAATCCTCTTGCATCAGTTTTGAGAGTTTGTACAATTCTGTTCACTCCACGTTGCCTTAATTCACTCATCTGTGTAAATTAGTTCCTGGGTACAGAGTGTTGGACATAAGTGAAGGAACAATCTTCACGCCATAATTGTAACAGGACTAAATGCTGCAAGAGAAGTCAAGACAGTGTTGAAATGAACAGATCTGCCGTGGTGAAGTTGTAAGCCGTTTGGGCAGTCATATGGCCTGGATACAATACTTAAATAAGAATTTAGTTTTAGCCCCCTGATTACAACAACCAATGGGATCATTGCTGGAATATGTGTGTGAATTTCAATGAATGTCAGCGTTCAAGGAATAACTATCATCTAAGAATCTGCATAGAACGTACTGCCTATGTGCTTTGTTCTACATGTGGTTACAACTTAAGAAAACAGTGGTCAAATTTTATACAAAAATAATCACACATCTAAAAGATAGAAACGAAGAATCACGACTCATCCAATGAGATTGTATGGAAGCAAGATTACAGGAAAAATGTAACTGACACCAGTGTAATCAAAGAACAGCCGACTAGTTTGCTCAATGTGACATAATAAATCTATTGTTAGAGAGTTCAACACGAAGACAGAATGCCAGATGGAAATTTCAGGAATAAATGTTATGAAGATTCGGCCATTAATATTTATTCTAAATGTACGTACGAGGTACGTGAATTCGTTATGTAGGAATATGATTAAATATAAGAACCTGAAAGATTGACTGTGTAAATACTATGTTAACATATATCTGCCTGGGCAAGCCACACCAAAGGGGAACCTTGTTAGATGGGAGAAATGACAGGGACACGGTAAACACAGAGTTGTTAGTGTGGAGAGGGTGATGGAAATCCAGGGTTCTTGAGTTGCCAATGGAAGAAGGAATATCATTCAATCTTCTTGTATGAGGATTCCTATTTCAAAGACCATCCACTTAAAGGATCTATAAATCATTCGTCTGGCTTTCACTGTTTTTTATACCCATAGATAAAAGGAAGACATTGATGAAATCCCACTTCGTTCATGACAGTGGTCAGCAAAATAAATAAAAGAAACAAGGGCAGTGGCCAACTGAGGGCAATAACAAACTTTCTCATGTGAACAATGAAGTCATTCAACCACATTGTCAGTATTTCTGACTGATGATAAGATGACAAAATAGTGTACAGATAAAACAAGTTTGGATATGTTAACAAGAAGATCGGATTGGAGCAGAGCAAGAGTAGAGCAAAACAAAGAGCAGTGCAAAGTAGAGAAGAGCAGTGCATAGAAAATAGAAGAACAAAGAGCTGAGAAGAGAAGAGCTGTACAGAGAAGAGAAGAGCTGAGAAGAGAGCAGAAAATAGCAGAGTGGTACACTGCAGAGAAGATCGATGTGCTCTGAATAAACTTAGGGCATTACATCCAGGAGGATAGCGACGGGTCAAGTTTGCCCATGATGTCAAGTAAGTCAACAAGAACAACATAAATTATGAATGAGCTTTCGCGCAGTGTTCAGTAACCAAAGATCATCATGTGGTACCCACAGAAAAACTCCCCAAGGAGAGGTACGTGAAAGGTAACGTACTCACAGACAAGTCCTTCTTGTTGCTCTGTTGGTATGACAGAAGCACCTCAACTGCCTCAACATTCTCCGCTCCGATAGCATGCAGCAATGCATCTCCAACCTCGATGTTGTATCTCAGCAACAGCTCGATCATCTCAATATTCTCATTCTCGATAGCAATGAGTAGTGTGCATCGGCCAAGCGGGTCCACGCAGTTGATGTTGAAGTACAACTGAGACTCCTCGAGACAGTGCCGTACCGTGGGGATGTCTCCACGCTCCACGGCCAACAGGAAGTGCTTCTCCTCTTTGTTGAGTTCTTTCTCCTTGCGAACGACGCCCATCTCATAGCAGTTGCTGTCATTGGACACATCGATGCCGAGCTCGTCCATCAGCTTCTGTGGGTTCATCCTTGCCTCCTTGTACTGGCGGTATACTTTGTCCATCCTGCTGTAGACAGAAACAAAAATAATATAATAATAAGAAAACTTCGTTTGCATCTAAATACTTAGAAACCTTGAAGCTAAGGGTGCAACAAAACAAAAGTGTTGGTCAATCTCTTTTTCTTCTTCACAAGCCTTAATGTGATGATCGACCTATGTACAACAGGAATATTCTCAAATTCAATAAACAGTACTAAAGTTGTTAAAAGGTGGATGGATGCATCAGGTAACAACGATAGATATGCAATGTTATAAAGGTAAGTTTTTGAAATGACGTGGAACTGTATATTATTAGATCTAACACTAAAACACTCAGGTCACAAGAGAATTTATCTGTTTGCTTGAACTGGAAGTTCACTCGTTTCATATTTTGAACGATTCATTCAACAAAATTGGGTTCAAACCAAACATAACTGAGTGTTCCTCTATTGTGACTTCCAGGGAGTAGTATTTGTAATATATATTTATGCAATAACCAAAGCAAGTCCAATGTAGTTTGAGGATTGAAATTAGCCAACAGATGACGTTTTTTGATTGGAAAGTGGATTGCTTCTAATACAGCCACGTTTGGGCGTAAAGATAGTAGGAATGTGATGTCTAACATTCAAACCAGATGGGAAATAGAAAATAGTGACACGTACATCATGGCTTCGGTGACAGAACTAACTTCTTTATTCGCGTAATTACAGGAGAGTTCCAACATGTTGAAATCACTATAAACTATACGACAGGTGGCAGCATCAGACGGTGCTATATTCATTACATCTCCCCAAACTTTATACAAATATGTTTTGCAAATAAACAAAATATCGCCTGATATGTTGAAACTATATACAGTACACAGTGTTGAAACTACATCACTGTTTGCAGAAACTGGGCAGGTTTACACGAAAACCTTCAGAACGTTTGGGTACGCTCTTAACCCTAGGTAGACGACTGTGTGGAGCATCCACGGAAGGGGCAAGACTCGTACTAGCCTCAGTTGAGTACGGAGATCCCACTGGATGACTTACTGGGACTATCGGGGGTACTACAGGAGGAGCTGGGTCAGGTTCGACTGGCCTGTATTGCAACGGCTCAATGTCAGTGCTGACTCTGCGAAAGTGACTTGTGTTTCACGCTTTGACCTACCGGCCTATTTGTGCTGTTACCATTGTACATTTCCTATCTATAACCTCGAAAGGCTCATGTTGGAATTTTTGCACTAGTTTTCCTTGTTGTGCCACATTCTTCAACAACACTGTGTCTCCGATACCAATGTCAGACTTGGTTATCTTTTGTCGTGCTTCCGCATATTCCTTCATCTTGTTCTTTGCCGCCCAATCCTTTTGACGGAGTGTTTCATCCATTTCCTCAGCATGCACCTGGCATAGCTTCATCTTCAACGGCACACCATTCAAACCGTTGCTGGTGGTAATCCTGTTGAGGTGTGCGAAGTTGCCCTGTAGTTTCAAAGAAACCAGTACAACTCGTTTCCAGGGTTTACCTTTTACCTGTGCACATTTGCAGACTTTGCCTATGGTTCTCATGAACCTCTCGGCTACACCATTTGCCTCTGGCCATTATGGTGTTACTCGCTGGTGGCGAAAACCTAGGTTGACAGCAAACCTCTTAAACTCTTCACTTTGGAACAGAGAACAGTGTCTTTTTTCAGGTTGTCGGGAGTACCTCTTGACGAGAATAGAGACCATTAGCTAACGCAATTAATCGCCACGACCGTACGCCAAATCAAAAACACCATTAGCTAAGCGCGCAGTGAGCGGTTTTACGATCGACTCCAGCAGGTAATTGTTTTCTCATATGTAGTGATTTCCTGTGTGTTATTAACAGTAAAATGCATCTACGAAACATATAGATATATGTATAAATGTGTTAACGGAACTATTTAACCTTTATTGCAATCGATAACCGCAGGAATGTAGAATTTGGGACGCAAGAACGGCAAACGCGAACCCCAATGCAATCATTCCGGCTCGTACGATTAGGCTAAGCAAACAACAAATTGTGTTTCGAGTCATTTTATGCAATAACGTAGCCTAATCATGATGTTGGTATACAACAGCGTGGGGTACCATAATGGACAATATTTTCTTTAATTGGTCTAAGGGCCATCCATAAAGTAAATTTATGTCAAGCTTAGGCGTGGCGAGTGTATGTGACGAAACGTTGCATGGGATGGGAGAGGTGTCGGGGTAATTGTTGCGTTACCATTTATAAAATGGCTATAAACGTTGTTTGTTTTTATTAAATATGAACAGCGGGAACAGATTGCAAACTAACGCCACAGCTGACACTGATTGACAGCTGGTTAGAGCACTTTGCTCAATAATTGTTTTTTCATTAACAGTTTTTTCAATCAACTGTCTGCATCTAGTCCAGTCGGCAACGTAAATAGGCCATAAATCTACATTTTATATAAACCGCCAAATACAATGCTTAAAGATATATAATTTCGTAATTGCAAAAAACGTGATATGCCAGCATTGCAACATAGCCAAAATGCAACCAACGACTCAAATACGTTTACAAAATAAATAAATAAGTTTAGGTTAATATACATAATAGGTCCATCTAACTATCTGTGTGGGCTTAATAAACATTAGATAGACATGTGTTACAATATGGTATATAGGTGCGCCTAGCCATGCATAAGTCTAAGCTAAGAATGTGGGGTCCAATAAAAAAAAGTGTATTGCACTGTTATTGCGCCTCACTGCAGATGAAAACAATCAAGTCGTAGGTCTTTTTAAAAGGCGTCAAACTTGCATATGTGTAATTTATATGTGAACGTTCTTTATAAGCATGTGTTCCTAAAAGGTGTAGCTATTACTCTGTGTAGTTACATTGGAACTACCATAACTACTTATGTACGAAATAAGTCGGCGTTTGTACTTACGCGAAATATCCATGTTTGGCGTTCATACGCGAAGTCGAACGGCAGATCCGTAAACCTCTCATTGGATCGCAAAAGCTGTGACGTAGAACTCAATTAACTTTGCGGTCGGCCTATGTTTTTGGCGTCAGGTTTGTGCTTATTGCGTTAGCTAATGGTGTCTAATATCTTCTCGAAGACTGGAATAACTGTCCAAGCCGACAGTGATCTCATCACTTCGAATTCAGGGAATCTGGAGTACTCGTCCATGACAACAAGTAGGTAGTCACCTGTAGGTAACGGTCCATAAATATCTGCGGATAGATGAGACCATTTCCTTGACGGAAGATCAGACATGACCAATGGTTCCCTTGGCTTTGGATCATAAGCCGCTTTGAACGCTACACATTCATCAAGTAGCTTGGCTACCATAGCGTCAGTTCTGGGAAACCAGATTTTCTCTCTGAGGAGAGCCTTGGTCTTTTTTATTCCTTGATGTCCTTATTGGGCCAGATGGATTACCGTGCTGCAGACTCGCTGGAGCCACAACACGGGTTCCTCTCAACACTAATCCATCTCGTGTTACAGTGAGCTATTTTCCAACTCTGCTGTACGATTGCATCGCTTCAAAGTCCACATTTGGATATTGTCCATACTTTGTTTCAAGCATGCACCATTTTCCAGTTAACAGAAGATCTTTCACAGCACTTAGAGTTGGGTCTGCCAACGTGGCTTCTAAGACTTCTGTACTACTCATTGCTTTTGGGATACTTTCCTCTGTGACGAAGTTCACTTACTCTTCTGCCACAAGTTCCTCTCGTGAACTTCTGTCTGACACTTGCGGATGGCGAGATAAGTAATCCGACGGATTATCTTTATCTTGACGGTACTCGATAACTGGCTGGTACGGCAGCACCCTCATAGTACATCTTTCCACTCTCAGGGGCAGCTTGACGCCGGGATTTCCATACAACGTTACTAATGGCTTGTGGTCGGTTATCACTTTCACTGGCGCCCCGTAGAGATACACATGAAAGTATTCGCAGGCCCAGACAACTGCCAGCGTTTCTCTTCCTAGTTGAATCTTGTACCGCTGCTCAACTGGTGTTAGGGCTCTGCTCCCGTAAGCAACTACTTGGGGCTTCTTGTCTCGATACTGTACTAGCATCGCACCTAGCCCTACAGGGGATGCATCTACAATTATTTCTGTCTCCTTCTTCATGTCGAAGTAGGCAACGATTGGACACGCATCAAGGATACCCTTTAGCATCTGAAACGATGACTGTTTTTCAAGCTCCCAATTGAACTCTTGCTTCTTGCATGTGAGCTTCCGCAGTGGTGCTGTTACTGTCGAGTAATTGGGAATAAACCTTGTCATTCCCAACAAACTCTGCAATTCTCCCTCATTGACAGGCGTCTCCATTTCTAGGAGTGCTTCTACTTTCTTTGGATCTGGTTCGACGCCGTTCTTTGAGAACTTCATACCATAGAATTCCATCTTTGGCTTTCGGAACTCACACGTGGAGAAATTTGCTGTGAGTCCATTATCATCGCGCCTCTTCAGCACTTGATCCACTCATGTCATGTTCGGCATTCGCTTCCTCGTCGGTTTTGCCCTTACCGAACACAAAGATGTCGTCGGACATATTGAAAGAACCGTCAGTTCCTTCAATGACATTTGCAACAACATTCTGAAAAACTTTGGTCGCACTCGAAATACCAAAATTAAGGCGTTTGTATCACCACAAACCGTCATGAGTGGAGAATGTGGTGATATAGCCAGACCCCTCCGCAAGCATCAACTGATGATAGCCTGATCTTAGATCAATCTTGCTGAACACATGCGCATTGTTCAGTTTTTGAAGAATGTCATCAACTGTTGGCGACGGATGTCGCTCTCTCATGACTGCTTAGTTCGCCTGTCGCATATCGACACAGATACGAACCTCACCGAGCCTTTTGGGTGTCGGTACCACCACTATTGGGGACATTCAGGGAGTTGGGCCATCCTTTTGATCACATCATTCCTTTTCAACTCAAGCAGTTCCTTTGTAACCTTTTGACGTTAATGAAAAGGGATTCTTCTTCAACAGCGGGGATAACTTCATTGATGTGAAGGTTTACCTCAAAGTTCTTTAACCTACCAATACCCTCAAATACCTTAGGGGTATTTCTTTATTTCTGGACACTCAGTATTTCCGACATTATGCACCACATGAACTGCAACCTGAATGAGTCCGAGTTTTTGACTCACGTTTACACTTAGCAAACATCCACAGTTTCCTTTCACTACATAGAAAACATCACTAGCAGTTTTCAGTCCACACACTATAGTACTGTGAAACTTTCTAATAGTTACTATACGCGTACCACCATACGCATTCAGTTTGTTATGACATTTTTAAAAGACGAACGCCCTTGAATTTGTTCTGAAACGTACTCTCATCAATTAGACGATGCACCACTATCAGCTGTTATCCTCACTGAACACTTTTCAAACTCGATTTTGAACTTCTGCGGTTTTGCTACAAAAGTGCTATTGTAAACACCATGTACACTATTTTCACAAACAGCACCCTCAGTGTTTTCAGAAACATCATTTATACTACTTTCACAACCATCACACTCCGTGCTTTCATCATTTATAGTCCCTACTGTAAATACGTAATCCTCAACCTCATCACTAACTTCACAAACTTATTTCTTCACAAATTGTTTGTTTGTGGTACTTTTCTGACCTTTCCTAAAACAAAAATTAGCAAACTGGTTTCTTCCATGACACACAAAACACTGTTTACCAAATGTTGGACAAGTTTCCTTGCCTCCTACATGCGGAAAGCCTTCCCCACGGTTTCTACATTTTGTTACACCCTGTTGTGGTTTTCTACGGTTCGACTGTCCGAACTTGCGATCGATTGCTTTGGCATCTTGTTAGATGCCTATTAAGTCTTTCTCAATGTCCAAACTTTGGGCTTGCGCTGGCTCGTTATTTCGACCCGCTTCGATTATGTCGCCTAGCGCCAACGCATCGTTTGTCAGTCCTTGTTTACGCAGTTTTGAGTCTGTGGTTGTCTGTATCACGTGTGGTTTAATTTCACTGTTAATGTAGTTGAACTTGCAACTGGCCGCTGCCTGGCGAAGAAGGGTATGGTAAGCGTAAATGTTTTCACCACTCTCTTGACGCATGCGTCTAAACACGGCGCGTTCATATTCACGATTAACCTTCGGCTTGAAGTAGGTTGTTAGCGCTGTTTTGGCCATTTGATAAGTTGTCCCTCTGTTCAGAAGGTTGACAAAAATATCGAATATTTTACTGCCGACTGCATACAATAACAGTGCTCTCGTTTGTCCCTCGTCATTTACTGCGTACATATAGTTCTCGAATCTGAGTAGCCACTTATCCAATTTGGGACCTAACGAGGCTTCACTACCGGAAATTTCGCTTTCAAAAGGCTGTATGCACGGTACATTTAACGACATTGCCATGGCTGCATCCTGCACAAATCTATTCCACGTAGATACAGTCTACTAATAATAACAACCGACTTGATACGAATGTCACATGTTCGCAGTGTTTCCCGCTCATTTTGTACACGTCACTGTCTGTGGTATGGGTATCGTGGCTCACAACACGGCCAACGGATAGAAGTTGAACAGCACGTTCATAACGGACTTCACACTAACCCTTTCTTGGTATGCGCATTTTGCACACGTCATATGCTCTGTGGTAGACGACATTACTCACACACTTGTGTTTTGGTTCTGTTTCGCGCATCCCATCCTCGTCGCCAAATATAAAATAGTGACACGTACATCGTATGGCTTTGGTGACGGAACTAACTTCTTTATTCTCGTAATTACAGGAGAGTTCCAACATGTTTAAATCACTATAAACTATACGACAGGTGGCATCATCAGACGGTTTTATATTCATTACAGGAAACTAAACACTTGCACAGCCTCATCAAAGTTTCTCAGGCACACATTCCAACAACATGACGACAATATTACAGACATACATTAGTTTTCGCTATAGACGTATAACACCAATACGAATATAAACCTAAGCAAACAATACAAACATTCCACCACCAATAGACACATGCAATTACAAAAAGGTGGGGCCATTCCGCCACAAGGTCACCAAGAGGAACCTGTCACCATGAAATAATACGGTAGTGTTTATAATGTAATATATATTAATACAGCACAATAATTCATTCTTACATTCACTTCATCCCAGCAGCTAGCATTGTAAACTTGTTGTGAATTAATGGAAAGTGCCAGACTCGTGTAGTCCATACCAGGCCCTTAGCCATAAATAGTTGTTTGCTAGTCTTGAATTAATTAAAGGTATGCCTATTAGCACGCGAACGGCTTGTGTGGAAGCAATTAACCTCTCAGCCATTATTGACTAATTTACTTTTTTCAGTGACAAACCAGTGTCATTTGAGCCATTTATTTAATTATTTGATTGTTTCACTACTTTATTATTTGATTGTTTCACCACCAGTTGTTCCAATTATTCTTAATATATATATAAACCATTTGGACGATGATATAACAAGCAAGGTGTTTAAATTTGCGGACGATACCAAATTGTTTAGAAGGATTAAACGTGATGAAGATAGACAGCATTTACAAGATGATCTTGACACATTGATAAAATGGTCTGAAAAATGGCAAATGTTGTTCAATTTTGAGAAATGTAAATGCCTCCACACAGGACATGGGAACGAAGATGTACAATATACAATGGGAAGTTCTGTACTAAGTACTACTGTAAAAGAAAAGGACTTATGGTTAACCATTAGTGCTGATATGAAGGTTTCAGAGCAGTGCGGTATTGCCGCTTCAAAGGGAAATCAAATCCTTGGATTCATTAGGCGAAACATAACGTATAAGGAAAAAGAGCTAATAATACCGCTGTACAAAACAATATTTAGGCCTCATTAAAAATAATGTATTCAAGCGTGGAGGCCATATATCAGGAAGGACATAGATATGCTAGAAAGCGTGCAGAGGAGAGCAACTAAAATGATACAAAAACTGAGGGATCTTAGTTACGAAATACGCCTAAAAATGTGGTTTAACAACACTAGAGACCGGGAGATTGAGAGGAGATCAGATAGAAGTGTTTAAAATATTGAATAATTATGAAAATATTGATAGAAATATTTTTTTCACAGTTAAGAAAGATAGAAGGAGAAGAGGACATGAAGTTACATTAGTAAAGGAGCAGTGTAGATTAGTTATAAGAAAGTTCTCATTCTCACAAAGGACTATAGATGATTGGAACAGATTACCTCCTGATTGTGTTGGTGCTAGCAGCGTGAATATTTTCAAAATAAAATCGACACATGCCTTAAAAGGGGGGGGATACACGTAGATAAAAAGTATTGGACTCTCGATAAGCCAAAAGGCTTCCTTGTCCACCTGCCATCTAGAGTTAATTTTCTGGATGGCAATCTTGTTAAATCTTGTTAAATGATAGTCATCAATGTGGGCCTAGACTTGGAACTATAAGTTAATATAGTGGTCAGTTGGCGCCCTCTAAATTCCGCCAGTCTTATCAGTTGTAGTTACATGCAGTAATCTGTCAGTCTTGAAGAAAGGCAGACAGAATTGCATTGTATGTGTACCAGAATGAACTACAGTCACCGTGGTAATTTGGTCATCTCACAATTATGGTCACCATAGCACAAAAATAAGTCCCATAATATAGCCTTCTCACTATTAAAATAATATTTGTCCAGTCCCAGGGTACCAACCTTCATAGTGAGGTACACTGAACTCATTAACATTAAAACATTCAGGTCGTTCAGACACAGGTACAAAAAACAATCATAAATGAATATACGTATACACTGTTTATATTTATTATTTAAAACATTATTAATGTAAATTCTTAAATATCAGAATATTTTTGTAATATTATTTATTTATTTTGCATTTATTATTTTCCAAGACCATGTGAATAGATTTAAGAATATGAACGGATACTGCTTTCCTTATATATGCAGGTATCTTAGATGTACGAGACTTGGTATTTTCTAATTATTCATCTGATAAATAGAATTTTTGTTAACTTCTTGTGTATTTATTTCCTACAACAGTATACCTATATGTCACCAAAATACATTCTCTGGCAATTGCACTTGTTTATGCTTGTTTGAATAATATTTATAAAAAATTAATTGGACTGGATTTACCACAGGCATATCACATGACCAGTGTGAATGTTCAAAAGAAACGTTTCTCGTGATGCAAACTTTGTATTTTCTATTTACAAAGCCAAGAAATCTGAAAGAATCCTATGATTGGTGTTGTGTTATTAAATGTAATTGAAATTGATGAAAATGCGGTTAGTTTTTTTTTTACTCTTTCTATTACAGATGCTTGAGACTAAGTAGTTATCTTTTTGGATATGTAGAAATTGGGTCATTATGGCATCCATGGACGGAGTAGGGTGCACACGTAGGGGGCAATGGGGAATTCATCCATTCTTACTATCTTTCAGGCACTAACTGTAGTGTGGATGTCCCCTCTACCCGGTGCCTACCCCAGGTGAAGTAAGATCCCACACACACGTCTAACCTTTTTTGTGGATTCACTGGCTCTAACATGAGCTGCACCATTCCCATGTGGCCAACAACACCTGTTATATATGAAGGGCTTCAGGGCAAAATGCAATAAATGCCATTTCTGAAATTTCATTCAAGCACCAACTTGCATCGTGCAAACACCAACCTGCATTACACAAGCACCAGTCTGCATCACACAAGCACCAACATGCATCATTCAAACGCTAATCTGCATCGTTCAAGCACCAGCCTGCATCATTCAAGCACCAACCTGCATCATTCAAGCACCAATCTGCATCATTCAAGCCCCAACCTGCATCATGCAGGCATCAACCTGCATCATGCAAGTACCATCTGCATCATGCAAGCACCAATCTGCAGCACACAAGCACCAACGTGCATCATTCAAGCGCTAATCTGCATCATTCAAGCACCAGCCTGCACAATTCAAGCACCAACCTGCATCATTCAAGCACCAACCTGCATCATTCAAGCACCAAACGGCATCATTCAAGCCCCAACCTGCATCATGCAAATACCATCTGCATCATAAAAGCATCAACCTGCATCATGCAAGCACCAACCTGCATCATTCAAGCACCAAACGGCATCATTCAAGCCCCAACCTGCATCATGCAAATACCATCTGCATCATAAAAGCATCAACCTGCATCATGCAAGCTCCAACCTGCATCATTCAAGCACCAATTCGCACCATGCAAGCACCAACCTGTAGCCTCCTAGCTTCTAACCTTGCCATGATTAAACTCACTAATCCTTGTCTGTCCCTGGGTGTGAGCATATAATCACATCACGTGACGCGTTATGAAACTATAAAAAAAGCCACATATAAATAGTGAAAGAAATCTGCGTACCACTGCTAAAGTACAATATATGTATCATGTTCTGCTAATAGACCCTGGATGTTACGAATGTGATCTGTATGTGCATGCAACCAAATCCAATCCGTCATACCTTTTTAAAATAAAATCACATTAGAAGCTGCAGTATGCATCATTTATAAACACTGAAATGAAATCAAGCCTAAGGCTATCTACTAGTACTGTGGGAAATTAAAGCAATGTCACAGCCAAAATTGACAATATTTTAAAGAAATCAATCACACAGGCCATGGACTATGCAAGCTCAGTGTCACTAATAATTTGTGTTCAACAATTTTAGCTAGCGCCATATATGATGCCATCCACACTATCACATCCACTTGCCATCTGTACACTAATAATGTGACAAGTATATTTAAATAACAACATATCTTCAATGCGCTTATGAGACAACGATCACGAAACGGTTTTTGTTAGCGCCTTCCGCCCGCGTCCCTGTTTACGTCGGTTGACACGAGGTATGTAGCTGGGGCACTTCGCAACGATTTGCGCGCAAATCCATACAAAATTAGGGACGATCGCGGAATTGCCATTCCAAAAGGTAAATTCTTGTTACTTTTCAAAACTTTTGCAATTATTATCTGTATTTTTATCATGTTGAATGATCGTTGAAATAGACTTTTGCCGGAATATAATATAATGTTAAAAGAAAAGTTTTTGGCCAGAGGCACGCCGCAAGGGTCGAGGGTTGGCATTATAAACATATTTACTTTTGTTCTTGAAACGATGCAAAGGGTCGCACGGAAAAACTAGGGACGGATGGGCCATGTCCAAATTGTTTGGGCGCATGATATGGTCATGTCTAGTCAATAAAAATTAGCCATGTCCAAATTGTTTGGGTGCATGATATGGTCATGTATAGTAAATAAAAATTAGCCATATCCAAATTGTTTGCGCGCATGATATGGTCAAACCTGGTCAATACATTTGAGCCATGTCCAAATTGTTTGGGCGCATGATATGGTCATGTCTAGTCAATAAAAATTAGCCATGTCCAAATTGTTTGGGCGCATGCTATGGCCGGCCATGGTCAATGAATATGAGCCATGCCCAAGTTGTCGGGGGCATAATATTGTCGGATTTGATCCTTGTATTTGAAGCTTACCCAACCTGTTGTTATATTCATAGGCAACAGTCACTGTTGGGCGCATGCTTTGTTTGGACCTTGCCGAAAAATATGAACCTTTTCCAAGTTGTCGGGCCTGATCAGGGAGTATATATCACGTTCTGCTAACAGACCCTGGGTGTTACGAATGTGATCTGATCAGTGAATATGGTTGAGCCCTATGTTGTTGGGCGTTTTTTTAGGTCGGGCTAGCCCCAGAGATCGTTTACATCACAACTGTATCATTTATTAATAATGGTAAATTGCACAAGTACAACTACGAACACGAATGATGGGTGTGAAAATGTAATTGAGTTTGATTACTTTTGCTTTATATTCGTGATTATAATTATGCATGACTACATTAAAGCATAGTCATCGTATGTACATTATTGAGTGCGCTGGGGGCATGCCTAAATTGTTAGGCCATTTATGACGCATGGGCATCTATTTATTTTGTAGGCTTGCTGCAGTACCAGGGGGTGCTCCTGTCAGCACATCTTGTAAACTAACCGCGTGTGTCATTGGTTGCCTAGATCTTTACGTCATTGTTATATTCATAGGCAACAGTCACTGCGGCCCCAGCATACACCTGCAGAACAAATGCTGCAGCAACGTTCCCCATTCGGGGCTGGCTGCATGTTAACTCATTTGCGGAGATCTGCTTTGGTACGTTTCCTCGTTGCAGCTATGTCTAAAGTGAAGAATGGACAGACGGGTGGACCTGCGACCGCCGATGCCCTGTCAAGAAAACTCGTGTGCCCGCAAGTCTGGTCAATAACAACTCGAGTGAAACCACCCACACTGGGCCCCACATTTATTACGTTTAGCTAGTTATTCAATCATCAGCAATCCCCAATGATAGCTGTTTTGCTCATCCATCCTGTAAGGGGAATTGCCTTTGCTTTCTAGTTAAGTAACCGGCAATGTCCATGTCACTGTTACTACCGTTTACTAAAATGTATATAAAGGGCATTGCCATTTACCAACCACACAATGTAACTTTCTTTCGCTACATAAACTTAGCAAAGCGCAGCAGGCTACACCACCACAGTTGCACTTATATGTCAACAGTACGACGGTGAGTAAAAGGATATTTGTTCACACATATCCACCACTGTCTATAACCAGGGAAGCATTCAGCCATGTTGCATTTACTGCATGAAGATTATTCATTTACATATCAATCCACCACTGTCTATAGTTAGGTATTCATCTGTATAACTTGAGTTAACTTTGAAATACTGGCTACAGTAGAACATGTCTTGGGCTAACTCTCCTGGGCAGCTACCCATCTTGGGCAATCACAATCCTAACTATGGACTGTTGCTAACAATAGTAATGTACCTGCAATGATTGACCACTCATAAGACGTGACCACCGACCATACAAATGGGGCATACGATTGTTATTTATGCCTGTATGTGCTTTAAATGAAATATTTCAAGAGAGCTCAGTAATTATAAGTTTGTTCTGTACAAAATAAAAGTATTATTTCACGATGGTGACCATGTAGCATTTACAGTGTGGTTTTCCATAGGCTATCATTCAGAAATACGCATTCCTACATCCACATTCATACAGCTTTAGATAAAATATACAATTCACAACAATATATTAATAAATATAATAAATAAGTAAAATTTAATTACAATTAAAATAACTTCTAAAAATAGAAATCTAAAAACATGTTACAACTGACCAATTCTAGAAAGAAAGGAGATAATAAAATAATTAAAAATGATTAATCAAAAACAATTTACTGTTAAAATATAAACAGTTATACAGGCATATCCATGCACATATAGTCAATGCCACCACAACACTATAACATTATTAAGATAACATTGGCTATCCAGTCTGTTTCTTACATATTCATAAGGAATTACTTGTGTTACATGTGTACATGTAGGCATGCAATAAAGAACATGAACAGACCTTCCAAGTCTTCCGCTTTATCGGAAGACCTTCCGCTTTTTCCGTTTTTTTGATAGAAAGTCATGCTTTCTCGCTTTGTTTTGAAAATCTTCCACTTTTTATGGACATGGCCGGTGATCGCAGCGCCACCCGACGTGAAAACAAAAAACTCACAACGTAGCCTATAGTTTGAAACAGCGCCATTTGGTGGCGTGTTATGTTTTTCAACAATTGAGATTGGTATATGATATTTTACAGTGTTTTCCCTGGTATATGCCGCCTCGCCCAAAATATGCCGAAATGCCGTTTCGGTAGCTATTTCATGCGCCCATTTTTTTGTTCTTTCGCGATATATTCAGCGTCGGCGAGCGGCGCGAAATGACACCGCATTTATATTCCTGCAAAATCGCAGATTTGTATCAACATCGTTTAGTCTTCTTAAGAAAAATGTTGCTCAGGGCCGGTTATGATTTACCCAAATAGCGACCCGGTTTGCGCTAGTCTGCGCCGTTGCGGCCGTACGTTACCGCACAGCGCGCGTAAAATGAGCGACAAAGCAGCGTATTTTGATACAAACCGGGGCGCTATTTACGCCTCAAATGGGCGTAAGATGCAATATTCTTACAGGGAAATATGCCTAGGTTAATGTTGAATGATGGAACTATCTCACTGAGGTATCAAAGTTAGGCAAAACTCAAGTTATAAGGGCGAAATCGAGGTGGGTCCGGATTCGACACAACTAACATGTGCCCACAGATCTATTCAACTAATATTATATGCCGTTTTTAAAGCAAAATAAGGAATGTGATTAATAAGAAATTGGATATACTAAACAACTTATACTGTTTTATAAAAAGGACATACTTTGAGAAACGTTCTTGTGATTAATAGAAACATACTTTTGTGGCATTCCAGATATGACTGTTTAATTAATTGCACAGCATGTTAGCAACAAATAAAATATAATCTTTGGAACATAAACCACCAATTTACCATAATATTACATGATAATCATTTAAAGGTGATGATGAAAGAGTCTTCAGATGATACCACTGGATATGAGGCATCACAGCAAAAGCAGGAGACATGTACGTCCTATCCCATCCCAAGCAATGGATGCCCCACCATTTAGTTATAACTCCTCCAGATGGCGACTCTGGTGACACTATCAGCCAGCTGCAGTTTTAATATTCCTTACAGGGGTAAGACCACATTAAGGATTCGTCCGCCATTACCCAGTTAAAGATTGCCCTTGAAAATATCATTTTGGTTTGATGTGTGAATTTTTTTCTAGCACTTTGACATGGGATATGTTGGTCCAGTGAATACTGAAAGTACTACTGCATCGGGTCTTTCACGAGGTAGCAATAAATATACTCTAGTAGTCGTTCGCGTATTCGCACAGTGGCTATTTTGCAAAACGCGCCAATATTTCAAAATCCGTCACCAGATTGGGGCAAACAATGTACGAGAAGTTCACGAATGTTTTACAGCATTTGTGTCAATGGGGGTTAAATATGCTCTGATCTTAATGTAATGTGGCCTTACTCCAAAGTTCCCCTAGACATAATTATAGCATTACGTTTGACGGATGGTGATTTCATTATGACCACACATTGCTGGGAAAATATAGATCAATGCAATGGTGCTGCTTGTCAAGTGGAACAGTCATTATTGCACACTCATGCTGTTGTAGATATACCAGAAGTGAGCAGTGTGGTGGCGCCTTGGCAACCATGTCACATCAGTTGAATCCTGCAGCGATTGGCTGTGGTTTTGAAAGCCATTTTGGATCACTCCAAATCTCAAGACCCACACCGCTTACCGTTGGGGAATGGGGTGGTTTATAACACAATAAGTTTTGGGGACTGCTAATTTATGAGACCAACCAAAACTGGCATGTGGTGTACAACTTGTAATTGATCCCTTCATGACCACCTTGGTAATATAGCCACCTTACAACTAAGGTAACTGGTTCCAAATTATTTTTGTAACAGTAAAATATAGGAAATTAGTCCCACTAATACTGTCAACTCACTGTTTTCCCAGTCTCAAGGATGACCTTAATAGTGAGGTTCCACTGTATCAGATTTAGACTACCCAGGTACTGAAAATCCAATATGAGCTACAGGTGCTAATACGTCATAGTGTTGTAAAGATTTTTTTGTTTATTCAATTCCCAATGTTGTAAGCATTTTCATTAAAAAAAAAAAAAAATTGTATTAAAATATATTTCCATTGCCTACATACTTACCATCGAAACAATGTATGACTGGTCAATATTATTGCTAGCCTCGATCACACGATACCACCCGGATGACCGGGTGTACCAAAACGCAAAAAACCCTCGCTCATCATGCATCTGGTACTGCCTCGTTTCCAATTTTCGTGATTAATAACTAATTTAACAAACATGCCAGCAAGCACACCACGTAGCTACTATGTGGCCATGATGTTGCAAAAAGGTGGCAGTTTGGTGAAAGTAGCAGTATATGCGGTGAGATTCCGGCAGCTGTGCAAAACACTCGGCATTGTGAAAGATAGGATTACGTCATGTTCCATGGTGAATGTTAAAACTCAAATCGACCACCAAATAAAAGTATTCCTACTACATATCAGTTCGACCAAGAAGACTGGACAGCACGTTACTGACATTGACATTGTAATGCAAATACTTGTAATTGATATTGATTCCATGTGACAGGTTGATAATTACAAGGCCGGTGATTTCATGTTTGTTTTGTTTTGGCATGGATACACTATTACTTATGATATACCCAGATAGCAAGATAACGTTGGCCGAACTATGGTACCGTAGGTATAAAACGCTGGCATTTGGTGCTCAACGTTGAGTCAACGTTGTGCAATCAACACAACTTTCAAGTTAACAGAGGCCGTGAATTGCGCCCGAAACGGGCCCCGGGTGGTCCACTATGCTAACAATGGTTCGCTATCGTCTATATATGCAGCTAATGCTGTTGGTTAACTATCCACTTTTTCATTTCCTCGGTGACCAACTGTCCGGTGAGCATTTATTTTGTGAGCAACTGTCCGTTGAGCAACATTCCATGATTCGCGTGGTATAGTGTCCTGTCATATAAGCCTATCATTGAATGCATGTTAATAAAAAAATTGATAAAGAGGATTTGTTATTAATTATACACTCCATAACATAGTTATTTGTAGCAACAAATGTATATAAAGGGGTACCGTACGTAGACCTGTATATTAAGCATAAACCAAAAAATCATGTCAATTCACTAATATACTACTATTTCCAGTACACATAACTGACACAAAAATTATAACACACGCACGCACACACACACATACAATTATAAACGTATGAATATATGGGCAAAAGCACAGTAATACGTTATTTTCGTGGACGGTTTGGTACTAGTGTAGTCTTCAAATCACACCATATAACAACCACCATATAACAACTAAAAGAACCTATTATAATATAATATTACACAAGGGAAACATATTATGTTTCCCTTGTGTAATATTATAAGCTAAACGGCTAAGGTAACAGGAAAAACAAGTTATGTTGTGTAAACATGTTTAGTTTTTCTTATTTTCATGTTTAACTTATGAAATGTGATGAAAATGAATGACTACTCTGTGACATGCTCACAATGGATATTTTACAAACGGCTTAATTAAATATGCTGTTGCAATCACAGATTCGTGCAATAAATGATTATTTTTACATACGTTAAAATCGTTTTTATACAATGTGAGGTGAAGATGCCTATAAATGCTTTGTTCAATGATAGTCTGGCAACGGTCCGGATTACGTAAACATTTACCCGGACTCAAAACGAGGCCGAGCTGGAATCGTTCCCTTTGTGTTGGAATTCAACTGCGTAACACGTCTTTGTTTTACAACACAAAGGAAGATTTAGGCGATCTTTTACTTTCTGACCTAACCATGAAAACGACCACCTACAACCGCCAAACTTCTCCTCACATATCTTACATACATATACACACAATACGTTACAAAAAAAATTATTTTACATTCCTACAACGATCAAATTTCGCTAAATAAACTCAAGTAAAAATCGACTTCTACGGCGGCGACTATCCGGCGCTCCGCGGTTACCGTAAAATTTATATTGTGTCGAGATTCACAGAAATTCCGTACAATGGCGCTATCATTACTATACGCATGTGCGCGCGCGATATAAATATAATAATATATCGTTAATATATACGGGCGCGTGAGTGTGTGTGCGTGTGGTAGTTATAATAATTTTTATTGGCATTGTTTCAGTTAAAAAGTAGCTCGATTAATTAAGGCATGATTATTATCATCAGTATGGTTTGCAGGTAATGAAATGTTTCTACTTAATGTAAAAAACAAAATAGGTCTTACGAATAGCCAATAATTGAGCCATCTCGAAAAGAACCGAAAATCGATATAAAGTAGGAGTCGGAAACATCGCCTTATATACCAATAAGCGAATGGGAATGAAAGACAATCTTCTCACCAATAAATCAGATCCAATATTGAGATCATTTGATTTTTCGCCTTAGCAACAACTACAGGATATGTGTTCCAATTGCTTGCGTCTGACGAGCATGCCACATAGGCAAATATATGCACTTTCACAGAGAAGTCTATGGGAACGTAATGAATGAGAGATACATTTCCGGCTGTGGCCACTACGTCCCAGAAATGTGTGAAAGTTGTTCATTCTCTCACGACACCGGCCCACCTGCGATTCACTATGATGGTTACATAATGCAGTTTTTTATTGTGGAAAGAATGGATTAAACAATAAAATTCATCTCCGAATTAAACACGTCGTAATTTCGCGGCAGTTACAACGAATTGCCGTATTCACCGCCAATTTATGTATCACAAGTAGATTCCTTTTATATACAGATTGGCAGCAAATTTTGCATAATTTGTTCCAAACCTGCACTTTTAATGGTGACACAAAAACTATCTGGAAATGAAGATTGGCGTCTTCTTAGTTCAGTTTGTCACATTAAGTAATTACGGAAATGACTTTCCCAGCTTAGAAAAATACACAATTTAACAAAATGTTCACATAAACGAATATCTATGATTCATCCTAAGTCTGAATGCCCCCCAAAATTGTATAATTCGTTGGAGCACCGACTCGTGCGTTGGTCATCAACTGAAAAAGAATTGACCCACGGGAACACAATTGTTGGCTATTCGTAAGACCTATTTTGTTTTTTACATTAAGTAGAAACATTTCATTACCTGCAAACCATACTGATGATAATAATCATGCCTTAATTAATCGAGCTACTTTTTAACTGAAACAATGCCAATAAAAATTATTATAACTACCACACGCACACACACTCACGCGCCCGTATATATTAACGATATATTATTATATTTATATCGCGCGCGCACATGCGTACAGTAATGATAGCGCCATTGTACGGAATTTCTGTGAAGCTCGACACAATAGCAATTTTACGGTAACCGCGGAGCGCCGGATAATCGCCGCCGTAGAAGTCGATTTTTACTTGAGTTTGTTTTGCGAAATTTGATCGTTGTAGGAATGTAAAAAAAATACTTTTGTAACGTACTGTGTGTATATGTATGTAAGACACGTGAGGAGAAGTTTGGCGGCTGTAGGTGGTCGTTTTCATGGTTAGGTCAGAAAGTAAAAGATCGCCAAGATTTAATTCATCAGCGATTTCAATGTTAGTATTGTTCCTCGTTGTGTATATTCTGCCTAAACATATGTCTGCTGTATATCTAAGTGATACGCAACGTTTCGCTGATAGCCACTTTGATATTCCTCGGTTTGAGTGAATTAATGTTTGCTATTTCGTCACAGTGTTCCTTTGTTCGCCGCCATTTTTATTTTGTAAAACGTCCACTATGGGTAACCCCCGGACCTGTTAGTTATCGGCCATAGTTTTGTTAAGAGGATACAGGTGTCTTTATTTCATCGACGCGGTCCGGCACAGGTTGTTGGGGCGGATTTAGGGGTTTCTGCCCAATTTGCCAAATATTTTGTTTATCAAGTGGTGGGTGGCCTTCGAGTGAACGGTTTATTGGCCGAGTTGCCGCTGATTCGAGAACTCGGCTCACGAGCGGTGATTATCGACATCGGCACTAATGACCTGTCCAGTGCCTGTGTTGATCCCGTCAACTTCCTTCCAGTGTCATCGACCTCGCCCAGCTAGTGTTGGCAGTCGACTCCGTGTGGGAAGTGGTCCTGTGCCAGGCCATGCCACGCCGGCAGTACACTATGCGCGCCGGTTTGTCGTTAATCGCGCCTTGGTTGACTTGACATCGAACCTTCTCCATATTCACTACTGGCGACACCGAGGCATATACACCAACTGGGAGGAATATTTTGACATGTTTGGGGTCCACCTCAACGACCTTGAGATGCATAAATATGTGCGCTCCATTCGGGGGTCTGCTATATTTGCTGCCAAACAGTGGTGAACGTCTCATGTCTCTCCCCACCCTCCTGCATTTCCTAACTGTTCCGACACAATTATGATATTCTAATTGGGTTGCTATAATTACTCTGCTTTGCATGTCAGGAAATTGAATCCATTGATGGGTCACTCATTAATGTTCAAATTTAATGCTAGGAATTGTATGTTGGCTACAGTATGACTGGCTTTCATTCAACTTCCTGCTGCTGCCACACTATACAATAACACATACAAATTTATATGTCAGGCGGCTCTATTCGACAGCCATTTCTTCCTAAATTCGCGATTTTTGTGTTGCTTTATTGTTACACAAAGGTCTATTAGACGGTCTATGCTATATAGTAGTTTCTCTGGCTAATTCTGCTTTCTTTGTGTTCCTATTCGTCCGATATTCCTGTTGCTGCTTTCTTCACAGCTTCGTATTTGGGGTATGTGCTACGCTACGGAGTAATTTCTCTGGTTAATATAGCCCCACTGTCTTACGATTCACGTTTTCTGTCTTCCATTATTCGTATTTGGTGGTTATGCTTTAATCCAAAGTTGTTACCCTTGTTATGTGACCCCACCATACCTAACTTATTCATGTTTCTTCATATACGGTACTCGATTTTGGTGGGTGTGGAGTGGTATGGACCCACATTGGTGTGGCTGCTGCCATGTAGAGTAGTTACGTTGGTGATATGGCACCTCACTGGTGGGTGTGCCATCATATGGAGTAGTTGCTCTGGTGATATGGTCCCCACATTGGTGAGTGGGCGGTGATACAGATTAGTTGTTTTGGCGCTATGGCCCCACGTGGGTGGGTGCGCTGTGATACGGAGTAGTTGCTCTAGCCCTACTTGGGTGGGTGTGTATGCTGTGATTCAAGTAGTTGCTCTTGTGTTATAGCCCCACATTGGTGGGTGTGCTGTGATACAGTGGGCTGGTCTGGTTTTTTAACAAGATTTAACAAGATTGCCATCCAGAGAATTAACTCTAGATGGCAGGTGGACAAGGAAGCCCTTTGGCTTATCTAGAGTCCAACCTTTTTATCTACATATATCCAGCCCTTCTGAGGTATGTGTCGATTTTATTTTTAAACATATTCACACTACTAGCACCCACACAATCATCAGATAATCTGTTCCATTCGTTCACAGTCCTTTGTGAAAATGAGAACTTTCTCACGTCTAATCTACACTGCTCCTTTACTAATGTAACTTCATGTCCTCTAGTCTTTCTATCTTTCTTAACTGAAAAAAACATATTTCTATCAATATTTTCATAACCATTCAATATTTTAAACACTTCTATCTGATCTCCTCTCAATCTCCTGGTCTCTAGTGTTGTTAAACCACATTCTTTTAGGCGTTTTTCATAACTAAGATCCCTCAGTTTTGGTATCATTTTAGTCGCTCTCCTATGTACTCTTTCTAGCATATCTATGTCCTTCTTGCGGTATGGCCTCCACGCTTGTATACAATATTCTAAATGAGGCCTAGCTATTGTTTTGTACAGCGGTATTATTAGTTCTTTTTCTTTATATGCTATATTTCGCCTAATCAATCCAAGGATTTGATTTCCCTTTGAAGCTGCAATTCCACACTGCTCTGAAACCTTCATGTCAGCACTAATTGTCAGCCCTAAGTCTTTTTCTTTTACAGTAGTACTTAATACAGTTCCCCCATTGTATATTCTACATATTCGTTCCCATATCCTGTGTGGAGGCATTTACATTTCCCAAAATTGAACAACATTTGCCACTTTTCAGACCATTTGATCAACCTGTCAAGATCATCTTGTAAATGCTGTCTATCACCATCACTTTCAATCCTTCTAAACACTTTTGTATCATCTGCAAATTTCAACACCTTGCTAGCTATATTATCGTCCAAATCGTTTATATATATTAAGAATAATATAGGTCCCAGTAGTGATCCCTGTGGAACCCCACTCAAAACTGATTTCCAGTTTGAAGCCTCCCCATCAACAACTACCCGTTGTCTTCTGTCAATCAGCCATTTTTCTATCCAGTTAATTATACCATTTCCTATGCCATGGGCTTTTAGTTTAAGCAGTAATCTCTGATGTGGCACTTTGTCGAAAGCTTTTTGAAAATCTAAGTAGATGATATCTACTGGTGATCCATCATCTACCCACTTAGTGATATCTTCCAAAAAACATAACATATTTGTTAAGCATGACCTCGCTTTTAGAAACCCATGTTGAGATGGGTTTATCAAGTTATGTTTAACAAGAAAATCCACCATGTGATCTTTAATTAGTCTTTCTAATAATTTACAAATCACTGATGTTAAACTCACTGGTCTATAGTTCTCTGACTTGTTTCTCGAACCTTTTTTAAATAACGGTATAATGTTTGCTTCTTTCCATTCTAAAGGAACCACTCCCTCTTCTAATGACAAGTTCAAAACTGTTGCAAGCGGTATGCTAATTTGTTCTACAATTTCCACTAGTAGTTTGGGTGGAATACCATCCACTCCAGGTGATTTATTTTCCTTCATAGCCCTAATTTTCTTAGCTACCATTTCTGGGGTTACAATTAACTGTCCTAAATAGTCTGAATCTGCCCCCTTGAACTTAGCCTCTGGTACTGGCAGTGAACTAGTGTCTTCTCTGGTAAACACTGAACTAAAATACTCATTTAGGTCTTCAGCCATTAAGAATCCTTCTGATATTATATTTCCAGCACTATCTTCTAGAGGGCCGACCTTATCCTGAACTTTCTGTTTGCTTCGAACATACGCATAAAAACTCTTGTTGTCATGTTTTATATTACAAGCTAATTTATGTTCATAGCTTCTCTTTGAATTTCTAATTTCAGCTGTAGCTTGGTTTAGTGCTTCTTTATAAATGTTGTAGTCTTCGTCATTGCCAGTACGTCTATATGACTTCCACATCATTTGTTTATACTTAATTTTTCTAATGGTTCATATGGCCCCACTATCTACTGGTATTCATGGCTATAGTTTTCAATATTCATGTTCCTATCTTGTGGCATTCGTGTTTATTCTCTCACCACATTCTCATTCCTACGTGTGCCGTGCTACCAACTGGTTTTCTCTGGTCCCTATGGCCACATGTTTGTTCTCCATGTTTCTTAACATGACAAAAGTCAGACATGCAGCGAAGTTTGATGTCTGATAACATGGGTCTCCATTTGTGCATGCCTGTTGCCTGTGCTATGACATTAATTGGCCTTCGTAGTAGCGACATGTTTGTCAGTATTGTTGCTGTTGCAAGTATGTCACTAAACCCATTTGGTGCCCTGTCCTTTGTTGATTTGGGGTCATAACACGGTGGGGACAGTTATTTACTTTGTAAATGGATGCCGTTCCTGCCCCTTTGCAGTATGCCACCACGCGGGCGTCCACCGAAACCAGTGAAGGCCACACTGCGACCGCCGTCCCAATGCCGAGCGGTCATTAAGCGGGCTGCCGAATCCGAACTGCCAATGCCAGCACCACCCACCCGACGACGTCGCCCTGTCCTTGCTGCTGCTGGACGAACAAAGGACTTGACGGCCGCATCTGAAAGGGTCCCTGTCACGTTTAGTAGCACTGCCGAGCTGGTCGTCGTCGTCAATAGGGAGGTGCTTAAGCAGCTGCGGGAGGACCAGGCTGCTATGCCCGCCGCTGTTGCCGCACCCTCGGTGGCCACGCCCACTGTGACCACGCCGTCGTTGGATGTCATCCCGGAGGTCGTGTTACCACTGCCTGGTACGAATGTCGAACACACCATTCCCAGACGCTGAATTCGCAGACGCTGACCCTCCATGGTTGTGACCAGACATAATTAATTTTCGCGTGGACGGCTTCATTCACGGGTTCAAAATTAATGACTTTGGTAACCCTACCCTCAGTTCTACCCGTAATCACCCATCACCTTCAGCCCATAGGGACGTAGTCGCAAAGAAACTTTCCAAGGAGCTTTCGTTGGGGCGTATTACTGGGCCATTCTTGACTTTTTCTGACTATCAGTCATCTCCCCTCGGGGTAGTGCCTAAGAAAGAGCCAAACACATTCCGTCTCATTCACGACCTTTCATAACCACAAGGTAATTATATTAATGAATATATTCCAAAGGAATTCAACACGGTCGCTTATGAAACTCGACTATGTTATATTTTTGCTGAGTCAGTTTGGTCGAGATGCATTGTTGGGTAAGACTGACATTGAGGATGCATTCCGTATCATTCCTATCCACCCGTCATGCGACCATTTGTTTGGATTCACCAGGGATGATCACTGTTTCTACGATTGTTGCCTACCGATGGTGTGTGCAGAATCCTGTCGCATCTTTGAACGGTTGACTTGTGCACTGCAGTGGATACTGAAAGCACATGGGGTCATTGCCGTGTCCCATATATTGGACGACTTTATCTTCATCGGCCCTCCCAATTCAGCTCGATGCCTGCAGGATCTCAATCAATTTATAATAATACATTTATTCGTACTAAAAAATGTACAATTCGACTAAATCAATGTATATAAATTACTGTGTACATAAAACAGTAAGCAATGAGCAGAGCTCGTCATTGGCTAAAAAAGAAGAGCTACCCGCATTATCTACATAATGAGACTGGCAAATGAGCTTTCTATCCCGATCAAACATGAAACAACCTGCCTTCTGTCTACACTTATCACTGTACTCGCCTCCGGATAAAGTCAAGAAGCTCCAGACGTTCATTGCGGCTATGTGGAAGTGTCGTTACGTTGCATTGTGCCAACTCCAATCGGTCATCAGCTTATTGTCATTCGCCAGCCTCGTCACTTCACCTGGCTGCTGTTTCATTCCTCGCCTATTAAATTTCACAGTAGGCTGTTCTAGACCTAACCATCACATCCGGTCGACAGCGGAGTCACGTGCTGACTTGGCGGCCTGGCATTGCTTTCTTTCTTCGTTCAATGGGGTCACAATGCTCATCGACAGTAATTGGATTTCTTCGGATTCAATTAAGCTGTACACTGATGCCGCATCTACGTTAGGATTTGCTGCAGTTTTCGGATCCCGGTGGTTTAATAGTCGTTTCCCAGAAATTTGGAACAGTTATATTTATATTACTGTATTGGAACTCTATCCTATTGTACCGGCTTTGGAGCTGTGGGGTCAATATATGGCCAACCACTGTTTTGTTCCTCACTGAAAACCAAGCCGTGGTGGACGTCGTCAATAAACAATCAGCTAAGGACTCTCACGTGATGCGCTTAATCAGACGCCTGGTTGTCACTGCTTTGAAATTTAATGTTTACTTAAATCAAAGCATATTCCAGATTAATTAACTGTCTCGATTTCAGGAGGCCGCAGCTCGATTGATGGCATCTTGGTTTCAACTGCGGCCATCAGAGATTCCTGCAACAATTCTTCCCTGGCGGCAGTAATGATGTACACGCTTAACGCATCTTTGTCTGAGGGAGCAAAACATGCATATAAACGGTCTATCGCCTCGTGTGCCGCTTTCAGTCAGAAACATTTCCCCACCTGTTCGGTTTTTTCAGCCTCAACAGATGCATTTGCTACCTTTTGTAGCAAACCTCTTTTTCAAGCACTATGCTCCTGCTACTCTATTGGCATATACGTCTGCTTTGTCATATATCCATAAGTTGTCTGATATGCCTGATCCAACTCATCATTTTGTTATAAAGAAACACTTAACCGGAGCCCAGAGGCTGGCAGGTAAACCCGACACTCGTCTACCAATTACTCCGACAGTTCTATGCAGGATTGTCGACGCGACACACTTTACGGTATCATCAGCCTATTTACGCTACATGTTACAGAGCATGTTTCTCTTGGCATTCCATGCTTTCTTGCGCATAGGAGAAATAACGGTACATTCTCGATCTAGGAGTGAATCTGTCATACAGTTGGCAGATATCACCGTTTCCACTTCACGCATAGTTTTAATCTTGTGTCATTTTAAACTCAACACCTATGGGCGTCCTGTTACCTTGTCTATTCCGCAAACGAACGGTCAGTATTGTTCCGGACAAGCACTTTCGCGATTTCTGAAGGTGCGAGGTCCATTCCAGGGCCCACTGTATGCATTTGCTGATGCGTCCCCTGTTTCCCTTAACTACTTTTGTCAATTCTTAACTAAAGCGCTACAATGAGCGGGTCTGGACCCCAGTAAATATAAAGCCCACAGTTTTCGAATCGTGGTTGCTACCACGGCGGCTGACATGGGGATGAGTGAAACACAAATTCAATGTATGGGCAGGTGGAAGTCCTCCGCATTTAAACGTTACATTCGCATCCCTCTGCTGAACATGACCAGATCTTGAATATGTCTGGGTTGCGACTGGAGGCAATGGGTGCTTCGGTATGACTGGCATTCATTGTGTGCAGTGATATTCTTGTTGATATAACACTTTCAGTGCGTTTTAGATAATCTTTCTTTTTTACCGTCAACTTACTTGGTCGCTTGCTGTAGGTAGTGGATGTTGCAATATGACTGGCATTCATTGCGTTCATCGTGGCAACACGGAGCGCGTCTAATATCACCCTGGCACCCAACTCATGCACGTTGTACAGATGTTTCAGTATGACTGACATCATTCTTACTTAACAGGCATTGCTAGTTAACCATTATGTCTTGTTTGATTATTGGTAGTTATAGCATGCTGATCATTCGTTAGCTTTTTAAACACTGGCAGAGCCATGGGGTCGTGGTTGGGCCTCTACTGCTGGAGGCCGGTGGGGGGATGGCCGCCCCACCTTTGCTAATCTGATTGCCATTTAATAATTGGTTATGTAGTACAATTATTAAATGACCTTTACCAACTACATCCACTCTTGTTTAATTTGTATAGTAAACGAGCTCAGTGTTCTGCCATTGAGCATCAGCAGGGTATAAATAATTATTTTTACAACGTAAAAATAGTATTTGTGCAATGTGAGGCGAAGATGCCTATAAAGTTTTGTTCAATGATAATTTGACAACGGTCCGGATTACGGAAACACTTACCCGGACTCAAAACGAGGCCGAGCTGGGACCGTTCCTTTTGTGTTGGAATTCGACTGCGTAACACGTCTTTGTTTTTCAACACAAAGGAAGATTAAATTCATCCCACCTTCCTCCCCTCTCTACCACCAATGTGCTAATGTTGTATAACATGTAATCACGGTGTTATACTCTGTTTACAATGTTAATTTTTGTGATACGGTCCATGTACCGGTATTTTTGTGTGACGCTTTTCCCTGCTCATATACAGGTATATTGTACCCGAGGTTTTGCCTGAAGGCTTTTCCATCCTTGTTGATGACACAGCAGCAAACGTACGCAGGGATTTTAGGGGGGGGAATAAAGTAGGGGTAATAAGTAGTCGTTTTAGTCGTCGAAATGTTTGAGAGGCATCTTTTTAGTAAGTTTTGTTGTATTACCTACCGTGATTTCAATATAGTACTTTTTACTGTGGTCCAATTTTATAGACTGTACAGGCTAAGTAAATGTCGTAATGTTTACGACCTCGACTGACCCACATTTGTTTGTGAATACTTGCATTTTATTACTCAGCAGATTATTCTGGCCATTGTGAGGGGAAATGGCCGCCCCACCTTTGCTAATCTGATTGTCATTTATTAATTGTTGGTGTAGTACCTCGATGAGAGTATGATTTGTTCTGCTTTATTTCATCGATTGGTGTATGTGATTTAATTCCTGTTGGTACAATTTTTAAATGACCTTTACCAACTAAATCCACTCTTGTTTAATTTGTATAGCAAACGATATATTTGTATAGTGTTCTGCCATTGAGAATCAGCATGGAATAAATAAAAATAAGTGTGGCATAAATATACAATATTTCATATTGTGGAAATGTAATAGTACAATAGCAATTCCTGTGTTATATGCATTACACATAAATACTCGGACAGCAATATATAAATAAAATATAATAAAAAAATATTAATTAAAACTTATATTCAATAAAAAATTATGTTTGCTCTAATGTGTCATGACAGAGTGTCTATCTTACCAGATGCATTGAAAGTTTATTTAAATTGTGTCGCTGACAAGTGCTCAACTGACGGCCAGCTACTATTAAATCGAACGATCTGAGTTCATGCCATTAACTGTTTGCCACCTTAATGTCACTGTTAAGCTGCGCCACTTCAGAAATGTCTAACTGTTTCGAATCGGATGAACTACTAATCCAGAATGGCATGCTAGTCTGCCTTCACGATGTCAAATAAGCTGCACAAAATTGTAACTCATGACAAAACTTTAAAAGATAGAATTGGGCAAATTTGAATAACAAGTGGTACATGTGCATGGAGGGTAGGTGAAGATAAAATTTTGATGACCGCATCCAGATGAAAAACATTGATAGTACAAATGATATTATTAAATATTAATTTAATAATATTTTAACAATTATGTTACACAAACATTTAAATATAATTAATATATAAGTGTCAAAAATATCATTGTTTAATGTGCTAAATTACAGAATAAAAAATACTGATGAAGACGGAATTGAATTGATTTCATGTAGTTCCCACTTTAAACCCACACAATACCATGTCATTTAATAATATAAATTGTTGCTCTCCATTTTGCCGCTGAATCCAGGGTGAGGTTGGCCTCAATAATGGGCTTTTGTTTTCCTTCTATCATTAATCCTGATTCACTAACATGTCCACCACCCATCTCCAATGAATAACGAACAAACTGGTTTTCACATTCACTTGATTCAAGCTGTTTCTATACACTCTGCTGGTTTTATGTGGAGGATAATACAGGGATTCCCCATGGAGTATGGAAGCGCGTCAATGACGAGTTGAACACTGAAATGCCGCCTACTTTTTTGCCGCAAAAAAAGACGCGTACAAAAACGTGTGCCCAAAAGACGCATACAAAAATGTGTCTGAGAAAATTGAGGGGCAATTGTGAAGAACCCTGACTCACCTCGATTTTGCTGTTATTAACTGCAGGTTTTTGTCTAAATTTAACACGTTGATGTGATAATTAAATAATTCCACATCATCCCAGGCATATTTACGCTACGAAAATTACAGGTATTTGTCAAAAACAGCTGCATTGTCAAGTGGTACTACTAACACTTGTATCAGGTTTGCCTAATTACCATAAGGGATCACATGTTGACAATTGTAGCCACATAATGACCAATTTGGAGGGAGTCTAACATAAACATGTCAAGCTGCACATAATAACCTTTGTCTGAAGTTTATCTGATCTATACTAGGGTGATTATGTGTTACACAAGTCACTAATGAGTCAATTTGTACTTTTTATTTTATATAATAGCTACATAATCAAGTCAACATATAAATTCCGACCCGCTAATTACCAAGTTTACATTCAGGACATGCACTTTTTCCCAGTGACAATTAATTTACTTTTAAGGCAACAATTCAAGATTACCTAACAAACGTTAAAATATAAAAACTTTACCAACAGCTATTGTTTATTTAATGTAGCTCAGCCTCAGGGTTCTGCCATTAAACATCAGCAGGGTATAAATACAAATAAGTGTGGCATAAATACACAATATTTCATATTGTGAAAATCTAACATTATATACATTACACATAAATACTTGGACAGCAATATATAAATAAAACTTTTATTCAATAACAAAATAATGTTTGCTTTAATGTGTCATGGCAGTGTGTCTATCTTATCATGTGCATTGAAAGTTTGCACTATCTAAAATGTGTCGCTAACAAGTGCTCAACTGACGGCCAGCTACTATTAAATCGAACGATCTGAGTTCATGCCATTAACTGTTTGCCAGCTTAATGTCACTGTTAACCTGTGCCACTTCAGAAATGTCAATAATCGTTTCGAATTGGATGAACTACTAATCCAGAATGGAGGCTAGTCTGCCTTCACGATGTCAAATAAGCTGCACAAAAATTGTAACTCATGACACATTTTTAAAAGATAGAATTGGGCAAATTTGAAAAAAAATTATATTAATTCCACATCGTCCCAGGCATATTTACGTTACGAAAATATTGCATCTTAGGCTTAGCGCATTTTGAGGCCCAAATAGCGCTCCGGTTTGCTCCAGTCTGCGTCCAAACACAGATAACGGCTGTGCGGACAACAAACATAACAGTGGCTTGAATGGAGTTACTGGGAACAGTCTAATCATACCCTTGTGTCTTGCCTACTCCTTTCCAGTCATTGATGACTGGACACTGAGAACAGTCTAATCAATACCCTTGTGCCTTGTGCCTTGCCTACCCCTTGCCTGTCATTGATGACTGGACACTGGGAACAGTCCAATCAATACCCTTGTGCCTTGCCTACCCCTTGCCTGTCATTGATGACAGGACACTGGGAACAGTCTAATCAATACCCTTGTGCGTTGCCTACCCCTTGCCTGTCATTGATGACTGGACACTGGGAACAGTCTAATCAATACCCTTGTGCCTTGCCTACCACTTGCCTGTCATTGATGACTGGATACTGAGAACAGTCTAATCAATACCCTTATGCCTTGCCTACCCCTGCCTGTCATTGATGACAGGACACTGAGAACAGTCTAATCAATACCCTTATGCCTTGCCTACCCCTGCCTGTCATTGATGACAGGACACTGAGAACAGTCTAATCAATACCCTTGTGCCTTGCCTACCCCTTGCCTGTCATTGATGACAGGACACTGAGAACAGTCTAATCAATACCCTTGTGCCTTGCCTACCCCTTGCCTCTCATTGATGACTGGACACTGGGAACAGTCTAACCAATACCCTTGTGCCTTGCCTACCCCTTGCCTGTCATTGATGACTGGATACTGAGAACAGTCTAATCAATACCCTTGTGCCTTCCTACCCCTTGCCTGTCATTGATGACTGGACACTGGGAATAGTCTAATCAATACCCTTATGCCTTGCCTACCCCTGCCTGTCGTTGATGACAGGACACTGAGAACAGTCTAATCAATACCCTTGTGCCTTGCCTACCCCTTGCCTGTCATTGATGACTGGATACTGAGAACAGTCTAATCAATACCCTTGTGCCTTGCCTACCCCTTGCCTGTCATTGATGACTGGATACTGAGAACAGTCTAACCAATACCCTTGTGCCTTGCCTACCCCTTGCCTGTCATTGACATTGTTTATAAGTTTTAGTTGACTTCAAGATTTTAGTTGACTTCAAGGGTTTAATTGTGGAAAGGGGTAATGTACCCCCTGCTGTTGAAAACAAGGGGTAAAAAATTAAATCAAGGGGTAAATTGTTCGGGTTTTCGACTGCCAATGGGATATGGTATGGGTGAGTGTCCATCTGTACGTGTGAGTGCGTGTATGTTTTTAAACAATGATAGCCTGTGATTGTTTTAAACACGCAGACAATGTTGTCTTCCAATGAAGTTCTGCAAACAGTTGGCATGAGTAGTTCTGGGATGATGAATGATAAGAAGAAATGTACATTTACCACATCGTCTGCACGTGTCTTACAGATATGAGATTTTCTTCAGGTATCAATTGATCTTTTATATAATTAAGGCCAGACACGGCAGGTGGATAGGATTATTAATTTATGCAAATAGTCCAATTTATTCTACCCAAATTATATAATTTAGAGGTATGTAATTGCGGTTTGCATCCGCTGTGAACGATAATACAAGCCAGTGGCGTTCCCAGACAACGTCGAAGACGAAGACGCTCACCGCCGATACAGTCCGCAGCACCAGTTGGACTGCAAGCATGCGCGCATATAATGATACAAAATAATATTTGCAAGTCCACACATTGTCGAGAAGTTAAAATAAATAAGTTTTTTTTAATTTAAAAAGAAAACCCAGTTATCGTTTTCTTTCTGACCTATATTATACAGTCATTTGCAAAAGTTTAAGACCAGGCCCGATTTTTAACCAAGTTACGGTATGGCATCAGATTGCATCAAATAATGTCTGGATTGCATCATCCTATTTGGGCCTTGAAGCAATACGCCTAGTCAGTACTTCCAGGTCATTTGTCTGCTGCTGTCAGTATCGATTAGGTGTTTTTCAGTTTTGTTTTCATCCCTGAAATGGGCAAAACATCGTCTTTGACAGAGTTTCTAAGGGCGCAAATATTGACTCTACATGGAGAAGGATATACGGAAAGAGACATTAGAGCAAAATTACGTTATTCCAAGACAGCCGTGCACAACGCCATCGTCAAATTCAATACTGATGGCACTTTTCGTGTCAGTAAAAGGAGTGGTTGTCCACGGAAAACTACGCTCAGGGATGACCACGCAATGAGACGCATCGTGATGCGCTCGCCAATGAGCTCATGCAAGAAAATTCGGGCTGCTTTACGCTTAAAAGGTACGGAAATAAGTCTCAGTACTGTTTCGAGACGTCTCAGCAAGGAATTTGGGCACAAGTCCCGCAAGCCGGCCCGGAAGCCACGCCTGACACCTGTGATGAAAAAAAGAGACTGGACTTTGCCAGACGACATCGTCACTGGACTCTCGCGCAGTGGAAGAAAGTGTTGTTCTCAGATGAATCGACCATGCAACAGTTTAACCTCGCAAGAGGCACGTTAGGCGGCCAGTAGGTAAGCGATTTGATGAGAGATATACAGCAGCCACAATGAAACACCCGCCAAGTCAGAGGATTTGGGGTGCCATGTCATGTTTTGGTCCTTCTGGTCTGTATTTTATTCCACCTAACACCACTATGAATGGACCTAGGTACGTGGAGTTGCTGAAGGAGAAGCTGAAACTGCATATGGACATCTACAAATGTACGATTTTCATGCAAGATGGCGCTCCTTGTCACCGATCCAAGGTAGCCACTGATTTCCTCAAGAAGAACAAAATCTCCGTGCTGGAATGGCCTGGGAACAGCCCAGATCTAAATCCCATTGAGAACCTGTGGACTATAATGAAGGATAAGGTGGGAGACAAACAACCATCAAGCGCTCAAAACTTGAAACAAGCTATCAAGGACGTTTGGGTCACCGAAATCACCCAGGAGTACTGCGAATCTCTGGTTTCTAGCATGCCACGTCGCATCGAGGCGGTCATTGACAGCAAAGGAGGCCACACTAAATACTGAAAAGTAGAGACACTGACACTTTTGGACGACATAAAGTTTCATATTATGTTGTACTACGTTTATTTGGCGAAATAAACTGATATAATGTTATGTGACGGCCAAAAAATCATAGTTTTGTTAAAAAAAATTCTAAAAATCGTGCCTGCTCTTAACCTTTTGCAAATGACTGTAATGCCGGCACACAAAAATAACCACGTATAGTCCTAGAACTTCCAAACTTCTTCACAACATGTCAACAATGACGACACATGTATACAATTATTCATCACGTGTAAAATGCACTTACTATCTTATAACGATCACTATTGACAAAAACGTAAGATGTGTTTGTGTTACGGCGACGTTTCGCGATTGCTATGACCATGCATGACTATGACTTTTACAAAACTCCCTGGACAAGACTCGCGGTGTGCATCCGGATCACGGGGAGCGCGAGCTCACAGGGATTGATATTACCAATCGGATCACTAGTAAAACTATCAGTTTCCAGACCAGTGTTCACAAAACTTCATAATTTTTGCCGACGCAGTTTTCTGGCGCGGCGAACCCCGACTGCGTGCACCAGGGCAAATGTGTCCAAAACAATGTGTGAAATGCCAAAAATCTATGCATATATATGCATAATATTATGTTAATGGGAGCCCTGTAACTGGCTTGGAAAAGTGTGATGTAACTTATTAGGCTATATAACATTAAACAAACTCAAAATGCTAAATCATATATTATATATAATGTTCAGATGTTTGTTATGTTTATATTTTAATTAAATGAATTCATTGTTGAAACCAGAATTTATTTTAAAAGATGTGTTGTTGTTCACATGTAGGCCAATATTTTTAATGAGGAATGTAGGAATCCAACACACTGACAACTGGATGTGACGACTTGCTTAATTGAGTGGGTGCGGGGGGGGTGTCCTGGATAACAATTCACAGGGAAAATATTTGGGTTTTCACATTTCACACTGAAAAATAAAATTTCTTGTTTCACGAAGATATATTTTGTGAGCAGAAATCGGCGAAGTGGTCGACATTTTTAGTCACCTGGAAAATATATTTTAAATCACGCTTCACGCTGTTGCACCTGATCACGAATAACAGAGATAAAAAAGAGCTTTCACGTTTCAAGAGGAATTAATTGTGCTAATCACGGATCACGGAAATACGCCCTGCATCTCCGCTCTTAATTTATTGTCTTTTTGTTTTATTTATTCAATCTTTGGAAGTCATACGTTTCAAGTACACCAACTAAGTCAGTTCCATTGTGTCAAGTATATATACTGCATCTATCACAGTTCACCAAACCCACTTCCAGATATAATGATAACGTGGAATATAAGCCTTGAAAGATGCAATTACTTGCACGGATATCACATGTATACTCGACAGTATCATCGTATGGATTGTCAGAATTAATGGGTTTCGTCCGTATTTCAGTCTGTGTTTACACCGTTGCCGGATCAACGAAACATTTGTACATTGCGACATTACATGCCTATTTGTGAATAGCTTCAATGCATTGCCTCTGCGCAAGAAGATATTTTTAGTAGCGTTACCACAGAAGTCTCTGTGGCCATTGGATCTGGTGCTAATATATGATACGTCACCGGTCAAGCAGCCCTTACATAGTTCGATCTGCATTAAATCTTTCGTTACGGTATTAAAATAAGTTATTTTTTACGTTAAAAAATCCAGTCATGGGCTTGTCTATTGAAATGTGATAATTCAATTACTACCAGATATAGAGAATATATGTACATATCACTGTAATTGTCAATAAATTGGTATTCTCTAACTTGTATCAATTAATATATGTATCAATTAAATGAAAAACATATGTAAAGAAACATATTAACAACATTTCTAAATATCAGACAAAAAATTAATACATGCATAGAGATTTACTCCTGCCTTCATTGTCACTGCTGTCACTCTCTTCTACAGCACTACTCCTGTCTTCACTGTCACTGCTGTCACTCCCTTCTACAGCACTACTCCTGTCTTCACTGTCACTGCTGTCACTCTCTTCTACAGCACCACTACAACTGTCTTCACTGTCACTGCTGCCACTCTCTTCTACAGCACTACTACTGTCTTCACTGTCACTGGTGTCACTCTCTTCTACAACACTACTACTGTCTTCACTGTCACTGCTGTCGCTCTCTTTTACAGCACTACTACTGTCTTCACTGTCACTGCTGTCGCTCTCTTCTACAGCACTACTACTGTCTTCACTGTCACTGCTGTCGCTCTCTTCTACAGCACTACAACTGTCTTCACTGTCACTGCTATCACTCTCTTCTACAGCACTACAACTGTCTTCACTGTCACTCTCTTCTACAGCACTACTACTGTCTTCACTGTCACTGTTGTCACTCTCTTCTACAACACTACTACTGTCTTCATTGTCACTGCTATCACTCTCTTCTACAGCACTACTACTGTCTTCACTGTCACTGCTATCACTCTCTTCTACAGCACTACTACTGTCTTCACTGTCACTGCTATCACTCTCTTCTACAGCACTACAACTGTCTTCACTGTCACTCTCTTCTACAGCACTACTACTGTCTTCACTGTCACTGTTGTCACTCTCTTCTACAACACTACAACTGTCTTCATTGTCACTGCTATCACTCTCTTCTACAGCACTACTACTGTCACTGCTATCACTCTCTTCTACAGCACTACTCCTGTCTTCACTGTCACTGCTATCACTCTCTTCTACAGCACTACTCCTGTCTTCACTGTCACTGCTATCACTCTCTTCTACAGCACTACAACTGTCTTCACTGTCACTCTCTTCTACAGCACTACTACTGTCTTCACTGTCACTGTTGTCACTCTCTTCTACAACACTACTACTGTCTTCATTGTCACTGGTGTCACTCTCTTCTACAACACTACTACTGTCTTCACTGTCACTGCTGTCGCTCTCTTTTACACCACTACTACTGTCTTCACTGTCACTGGTGTCACTCTCTTCTACAACACTACAACTGTCTTCATTGTCACTGCTGTCGCTCTCTTTTACACCACTACTACTGTCTTCATTGTCACTGGTGTCACTCTCTTCTACAACACTACTACTGTCTTCACTGTCACTGGTGTCACTCTCTTCTACAACACTACTACTGTCTTCACTGTCACTGCTGTCGCTCTCTTTTACACCACTACTACTGTCTTCACTGTCACTGGTGTCACTCTCTTCTACAACACTACTACTGTCTTCATTGTCACTGCTGTCGCTCTCTTTTACACCACTACTACTGTCTTCATTGTCACTGCTATCACTCTCTTCTACAACACTACTACTGTCTTCACTGTCACTGGTGTCACTCTCTTCTAC